>CATQJL010000112.1:81088826-81414824 GCA_958299035.1 Cylicocyclus nassatus
CACGTGGAGGCTGGTATTGCGCTGGCACGACGCTGGCACACGCACAACTCTAGACGAAGCCTATGGAAGCATATTAGGAGCAGAAGTAACAAACCTTATTTAGCTTCTATATTTCCCTTCAGTGGCTACATAAAAGATAGAGTACCCATTTAAAATTTTCTCAAGCTAGCACATTCCTTACCCTTCTAGATATATCGGAGCTGCGATCTAAATCCGATGAAGAGTCATGACACCGTAATCAATAAATGTTGATGTTTTTTGGACCTGAAGACTAGTGGCCGGCGAATAATTTGGAAAAACTGGTAAACCAATGACTAGTGAAAGGATCCTGTAGGGATCCTCATTTTCAGCTGCACTGGGTTTAGTGTATAGCAGATATTTCAGACTTTGTTACTGTAGCTCTACAAAAAATTTGGACTCGAAAGATTGCAATCTTGAATGAAAAATGAACCTTTATTTGAAGTGTTCGTATAATTATGAACCGCAAAAAATTCGCATTCATGGATCATATATCGTTTTCGGCTGTGCTCTATCGCATGATACCAATGGCTTTCTGTGATTCTTCCAAAAAGTCCAGAAACTTTCAAAATTTGGGGTGTTCGTATAATTGTGAACCGCACTATGAATTAGAGCAAAGAAGGCATTTCTGAAACGTAAGTAACTCTTGTAAACGCAATCACTCGGCACTTTCAGCTCTGAGCGATCAAAAGCTAACATTACGACTGCAATTTTTAAGTAACGAGGAAAAAATACTTTGAGAAGCACAAGCTCAGTCTTTAGTGTGCCATGGTGATCGAACGCGGTGTTGCACTCTCAAAACGTGAAAAATACGAACAGTACGGTTCAAAAATGGGTCTGACGTTCGTGGTCGTTGCAGTTAGTTTTTTTAATATATATTTTTGGACGAAAGCTTTTTCCCGGGAATATGCTAACATTTTCGTGCTACAGATCATATTGTCAATGGCATTGTGTCTCTGGGCGATGCAACCGAATGATTTCGCCGTCCGTTCCTCATACTGCTCATCTGCAACTGTCTCAACTTCATGGAAAATTATGGTTTTATGTTTCGGCTTATGCGGTGTGGACGTGATAACGTTACTTGGAATTTTCTTCCTTTATACATTCAATGATGCAGCACTAAAAAGGTATTTCATATAATTGAAGGAATCATATTGTTATTTTTCTTAACTACTTTAGGAAAATTTTCCACCTACACGTTACTTATCAACTTCGCGAAAATAGTCGCGTAATTCGCTTCATTTTTCCACTAACTCTTTTCCAAACAATTTGCTATGCATGTTCTACTGCATGTTTGGGCATGGTAGCTCTCTATCATGACTATATCTCCTTTCTCGCTTACAACATATTGTTTGCTGGAGCATATGTAAGTTCAAAAAAAAAAATTTGTATCTCGCTCATATTTATTTACTGTAGATGTAATTCAGCGTAGCAACGGCAAATCTTTTTAGTAAAAAATCTCTCTTTTAGATCATTCCCTATTACACCATGATCGCTCCAATAATCACATGGTTCATTATCAAGTGGTCTCAACAACTAAGAGAAACAAAACTCAAGGCTCTCCAACATCAAAATTCAAACGAAAAAGATGTCTACTTCAAAACTTATGCCAATATGTGGAAGTAATCAAAAATCATAAGAGCGACTAAAGGTTGTTTACGTGTAATAAAAGACGAAATTGTTGTTCAAGACTTTCATTTTTCTTCAAAGGTTGTGTGCATCCCATAGTCAGGCGCTCTGTAGAATCACAGCGTTTCAAATAATTAGTACAGCTATCATGACTCATAATAAAGCTTAATTTGAAGCTGTGTATACAGGGTGCGCCAAAATTACCGGCGCCAACATTACAAACACTGCCACCAAAAAACCATTGAAAGATACAAGCTCAAATCTGTGCCATAGAAGGCGCTAATCAATCTCTACAAAATACAATTTATTGTATTCAAAAAGACCTCTTTTTAAGAATTCAAGAATTAAAAGAATCAAACAAGTATTTACAAGAAAGGCAAAAATGAAAATTTTATATCTTCATAATTTGCTCTGTGACTGAATAAAGTCAAAGCTTTTTTAGACCACTCCAATCTGTGGTTGTAGAGCACGATTTGCACAATCACACAGGTTTAGCTGAATTTGCAGAATTTGTTCCTTCATTGAAATAAGAAAATGTATTTGCGGAAAATACCTGCGTACGAGTAATGAGATTATGTTGAAAATCGATTATTAGGCCCCAGATATGCAAAACCTTTCAGGTAAAAACAGAGTCCTATTCGTGAGACATGTAGAGGAGCATGTACATAGAAGCGACTAGTTGAGATAGTTCTGAATCTGATTTAGAAGACATTTTTTAATCCTAAGGCGCACTCAGGAAAGCCAAAATCATGCCAATTTTCGGTATGCCGCCTCTCAACCATGTCTTTGAATAATCAAAAATTCTCTTCGAGTTGATTTTCAAATTTCCATACCTGACTGCATCAGAGATGAAGGCTTGTTCTATTTTTCTGTGCAATTACAAAGCAGGAGAAAATGTCGTTAAAAAGATATTAAACAATTTCTCAAAGCCATGCTTGCGTACAGAGCACCTTCGGTCGGCGAGAGAAACTGAGATTTTTTCGAGAAATAAAGCAGCCAAATTCTGATTTCATTATTGCATTACGATAATGATGGTTGGTGAAAACAAACGCATACTTGATCGCTCCTCAAGCCCGTCTAGTATCCTTCTGGCACTCAAGGAAACACGCGCCGGTAATTTTGGCGCACCCTGTAGTATGTCCGTTACCAATTACTAGGAAGTTCCGAAAGTTCTGTCAGATTTGCAGATTTTCTATCCAGAATCTTTTGACTCCTTTCGAAATTAGCATTTTTAATCATCTTAAATTTTGCTGGATTGAGCGAGATTATGATTACCTTATAGTATGCCTTGTGGAAAAGTCAAGTAAGAAAGGAAAGAAAATTTGGAAAATTCTGCAAGGTTTTCTTCAAGACCACCGATTTTGACAAACTGATGCTTCCTTATAAGAATAAGTAGACTTATTAGCCTCATCAAATAACTTATACTTCAGAAAATATATAATGGCTAAAGAGAAATCCAGCGCGCGATGCCGACTTTCTCAGACTTGATTTTTTTCTAGCTGTCGCGAGTGAAAAAAGCTAAATAGCTGGTGGAACTCGCTTCCTCGCCATACTGTATATACATCGCTGAATACCTTACTTGCTACACGTAGATTGCTGTCGCTTGCTGAATAGCTAACTTTGACTGCGATCTTCGAAAAACAAATGTGAAAAGATATTTTCTATGTGGAAGATAAAGTGCGCGTTGGTTAGCTTATCAAACCCTTACCCATTATAAAATAATCCATGGGTCATTTTACGAACATTGCGGATTCTCTCTATAGAAACTTCTTCTCGAGCATGACACATTTTGGAACCTAAAGCTCTAGGCTTGAAATTTCATCGTTAGCTGGGTTATTTCATCTAGAGTTAGTATGCATTGTAAAGAGAAAGGGAAGTGCTTCCAGATATTCCTCAAAGTGCTGCAATAAGTGCAAGACTATAAGAAAATTAGCTGTGTTAAATTGGTGCAATCAAAAATTCGGACAGAACTTTCGGAACAGCCTAGTATAACATCCTACTATAATAACGCGCTAAGGGTGTTTACGTTTTTTTGTGTGTGTGTGTGTCTGAATGTCTGTCTGTCACGAAATTCATAACGCAAGTTCCAGCAAACGTCCTGGGCCCAAATTTTGCACAGCACATGCTACCAGCACAAAACTCCACCATGCGAAAGCATGAGCGGATTCGTTGAGTGGAACTCACAGAAATTGCGAGTCAAACGGGTCCACTTCGCTTCTGACTCACAAAATTGGGTCCCTATCAGCACTTTTTGCGAAGTCGTTGAGGTTTTTGACAAGTAAATGTGCAAGCCTTGGACTTTAGCCCAAATAATGGGCAAAAATCTACTACTTTGCGAAAATGACGCCAAAATGGATTAGTTGCGTAAATGGTCAATTTGAAAACGTCCTACTGGCGCATTTGAGGAGATTTTTGCGCAGAAGTGTTGCTCACGGTGGCTATTGGCCTTATAGCAACTACCAAACCATAAAAAATCCAGGAACCCCCTCAAATTTGCATTTGTTCTTCGGCAAAAAATTTCATCCGCGCGAAATCACCAATCTCACATGAAGAAGCCCTTAAAATGAATGGTTGTTTACATCCTATTCGTGGTAGTCGGCCACTGCGCGGTGAGTTTCAGTGCCACCATTATGGGAAAGTAATGAGGCATATGGATAGTAGAGCCAGTGCGAGCCTCTGCGAAGCAGAGGTGACGCACTGGTGACTTATAATAAGCCGCTAAATCTGAAGCTTTTTGGAGTTTGTGCGTTACTAAACTAAAATGAGGAATGATTTACAATACTTTAAGCGTTTGATACTTGATAGCAAGGGTGGTTCATTTTCAACTGGGTCGCTCGCTCAAAGGATCGGGCTTACTTCACGAGATTTCAGTCTCGACGCGATTTGGCAACATTCACACTATCCATAACTCATTGTCAGCACATTTTAGATGTACAGAAGATAGGGCATTTCATCAATCCACGTAAGTTATACACACTATGCATGTGCAGTTTGCTAGTGTTGTGCATGTGAAGGCTTCTGGCAAGTTGCCAAATCGCGTCGCGACTGAAATCGCATGGAGTATGTCGGCCCTTAAGGCCCCGGGCAGACTTCACGCGATTTGATCGTCACGACTGAATCGCGACGAAACAACTGTTACAACATCATTCTATGCCGATCAACTTGCATTCGGTTGTGATACTTTTCAGCCCGAAATTTTTGAATGTGAAATGAAAATGAATGGAAAACTTGGCGATTAGATCGCGACGATCGAATCGCGTGAAGTCTGTCCGGGGCCTAAGACAACTTTGGAATGATGTGAGAAACAAGCTGAAGCGTACGTTTACTTCATCACTTTCCGTAATGGCCAATGCGGGCCTCTGCGAAGCAGAGGTGGACTGGTTTCTAAATTATTTTTTTTTCTTGCTTTGTAAGATTGATTTTTATTTTTGAAAACGAATCAATGCTCTCAAATTCAAATTTCAAAAAATTTGAGTCGAAAATCTCAATATATGCAAGTGTCTACGTAATCTTACAAAGTGGCTAGTTTTTCATGAAAGGTCGCACTACAAGAGCAGAATCTTATGTAACCATAACCAATTTGTATTTTTAATCGCTAGACAAGTTTGAGACGTGACTAAACATTTTGCTTAACAACGCGATTATAGCGGCAAATCGCTAACATCGTTTTGACCTGATAACATTATTTGTCGACTGTAAAGTCCCATTTCTTTCAAGAAGCTTGAACCACTTGACGAATCTGCTTCACTGCGCCAATTTTTACGTTTTCTATCGCCCAGGCTGTATTCAGAGTAGTGCCCGTGCATTTACGCTTTTCAAAGCAGGAACCGGTTGCCATTTTTGGCAGAGAACAAAACGTGTCTCACGGTAACGTCCTTTATTGTGACCCATCATGCCAAACATATGCATAAGCAGGCACAAGTTACAAGCTCCAACCTACGCTGACCTCCGTTGACTACGTAATGTAATTTCACCTTTTTAGCAGCTGCACGCAATGAAACGAGCATCGCGCGAATTCGCCAAGATTGACGTAAAGTATCGCTCAGCAAGGAGGTGGAAGAGATTTCGATATAGTGGATTGACTTTCCTCGTCCACGACATTATTATCGAGTATTACTCAAATAATCGCCGGGGACAGGCGGTCCACGAACTTGCGCTTTTCTGCAGGCGGTCAGCAAAATTTTGGGGCGTGGCCAAACCTTCAACGGCGGTAATTCCTTTACTGTCGCATATTCTGCCAGCGGGCAGCAATATAGCATTTCTTGCGAGCGCTCGGCAAATAATTTTCAGCAAGCGCGGGCCAAACTTTCAGCTGGCGCTCGGACTCTTTTTACGCAGTTTAGGCGTACGCCTACTCAGATAATCGCCGGGGGCAGGCGGCCATGCGAATTTTGAGCAAGCGGGCACCGGAAAAATAGTTCGTTGATTTCTTGCGGTCCGCTTGCAGATATTTGGAAGAATTTTAGCGAAATTTTGAACGAATGCTTGGAGAACAATCGCGGTCTCCTTACAGATTAGCTGCGGCGCAGTGGCCGCATTCTCGCGGACTTTCCGCGAGAATATGCAAAATTTTTGGGTGCCGCACGGTCCTTTGTGGAGGACCGCGCAGCCCCCAGGTTCTTTCCGCTGAGAGAAAGTACCTCAAACTTGAGTAATTAAACCATCGATGACACCTCTGCCATGTAGAGTCTCACCTTTGCTCGGCGTACGCCCGAAACTGGGTAGGACATTAGACAGTAAAGGAAGTGCCGCCCGCTGAAGGTTTGGCCACGCCCCAAAATTCTGCTGACCGCCTGCAGAAAAACGCGAGTTTGCGGACCGCCTGCCCCCGGCGATTATCTGAGTAGCGGAGGTGAGACTCTATGTGACAGAGGTGTCGTCGATGGTTGAATTACCCGAGTTTGGGGTGCTTTCTCCTTGCGCTCCAGCATTTGCATGGAAAGTCCGCGAGAATGCAGCCACTGCGCCGCAACTGTGCAAACCACGATCGTTGTCCGAGCATTCGTCTAAAATTTCGCCGGAATTCTCCCAAATACCTGCAGGTGGACAGCAAGAAATCAGCGGGCCATTTCCCCGGTCCTCGCCTGCCCATAAATCGCATGGCCGCCTGCCCTTGGCAATTATTTAAGTAGTTGCTCTGCTTATTAAAGGGCAAGCAAGTTTATTAGAGTAATAATGATAGCGGATGAAGTACAAACTCCAATAGTGGATAGTTCATTTTTGACTCTGCATTCATGGAGTTTTGCTTGGAGGATAATCACTGTGCGTTTTCATGGAAGACCACAATGACATCTTTGAACAGTACTATTGCAGTTAGTGATGACATGTCAGCTGCATCCGCTGCGTCCGCATACTCGTGGACAACATCGGACGAATGTTTGACTGTAGGAAATGCTGAAGAACTTTTGAGTTATGCAAACTGGACACCGTATTACAGCTCTCAATCCGTGTTCTTATAGGTAATTCCGAAAAAAGTGGGCTAAAAACGGCAAAAAGCGACCGAGATAGCGAAAGTGAAGTTGATGATGCACTGGAAACTGCTAGTGAGATTTTACAACGTTATTCAGCAGGGCAGTGGCGGTTCCAACATTTCCGTGGGCGAGGGAGAAGCGACGAAAAAACTTTCGAGTACTCAGTTAATCACCGGGGGCAGGCGGTCCGCAAACTCGCGCTTTTCTGCAAGCGGTCAACAGAATTTTGGGGCGTGGCCAAATCTTCAGCTGGCGGCACTTCCTTTACGATCGCATATTCTGCCAACGGGCAGCAATACAGCATTTTCTGCAAGCGCAAGACAAATAATTTGTTTCAGCGAGCGCTGGCCAAATTTTCAGCAAGCGCTCGGACTCTTTTTAAGCAGTTTCGGGCATACGCCGAGCACAGGTAAGACTCTGTGTGGCAGAGGTGTCACCGTTGCTTCAACTCAAATTTGAGGTACTTTCTCTCAGCGGAAAGTACCTGGGGCTGCGCGGTCCTCCACAAAGGACAGTGCGGCCCTTGAAAATTTTGCGTATTCTCGCGGAAAGTCCGCGAGAATGCGGCCACTGCGCCGCAGCTAATCTATAAGGAAACCGCGATTGTTCTCCAAGCATTCTCTTTTCGCTCAAACTTCCAAATATCTGCAAGCGGACAAGAAATCAGCGAACTATTTTTCCGGTGCCCGCCCGCCCATAAATCGCATGGCCGCCTGCCCCCGGCGATTATCTGAGTAAAGGCGTGGCGTCAGCCACACTCAGAAAATTTTTTTGGGATGCTTCTTTTTTCTTATTCTCACAAAATGTTTTGGACTCGAACCTGTAAACAGAGAGAGTAGGATAAGGAGTACGATGATTAATGTGATAGGAAAAGGGGTACATTTCACCTCGGCCAATTCACTATGATTAGTGTCGGACTTGAAATGTGTGATGGATCGATGGGTTTATGCAGCGAAAAGTTCAAAAATAAATAAATTCAGAGAATCAAAAAAAACTTGGTTTGAGAATGTGCACATGCCCTTGCCTATCAACTCTCAGAATCAAAATATAGCTAGTACCTTATATTTTTATCAACAACCTTACTTACTCCCCCACTCCTACAGCTCCTTATACCAAGTCTCACCACTTTTTTATAAAAAAATATGTAGATAAAGCTTGAACAGTGATTTTTTCAAAGATCAGATTCTTTGAGCGTTCTTCTTATCTCCTGCACTCTCTTTGAGAAGTTCTGCAAAAAATCGGCAAATTGAAAAGGATAATGTTGTATTTATGTGTTACGTTTGCATGACTTCTGCTCATAGTTTGCTGAAAAATCGGTGTTGGTTGATGGATTGATAGTCTATGTCCTGGGTCAAGCAAGAGGTGTGGCACACAATGCGAGATGCTACCCCCATCCCCTTCCTAGATGCTGTCTCAGTAAAACCCTCTGAACTATTGCATACTTGAAATAAACTCAAATAACTTGAGGCCCCTACCAAGCACAACGAATAGTACATTTACAATCAGCATGGTAAATAACCCCTGTGGCCAAGTTTGAGCGAATTCTAAGGTTTCCAAATATTGGGCCACCCAAGTGAGATGGTCATTTTCGAACATAATTAACTTTGTTTCAAAGGAGCGACCCCATTTGGCACTAATTACAAAGCACTACTTCTTCTTTGCCCACCACAGAGATACGGCTTCAAAAAACTCCAAGCTCTGGGATTAGAAGTCAACCAAAATCTCAAGTCCATTTTTGCTTTGATGGCTATACTTTCACCGACTATTACTCGAAGCAAAAAGACGAATCGGGCTCGAATTGTTCATGTGAGCTCTACGATTTAGGACCGATTCAAGTAAGTGCTCTTCGCTAAAAATGTTTCTCAAGGTAAATTAATGGTGCGGCACAGCCCCAAGAAAGGTGTGCGTGCCACATGTTTTTGGAGTTGTGGCACTCCACCTAACTATGTTACAAAAACATTTTTAGCGAACAGCATTTACATGAGTAGATGAACTGAACATTGTAAATTTCACAGGAGCGATTTGGAACGACACCTACTGGGTACGTGCGATGTTTCGGACGCCGCGACCACCATGAGGAGGATTTCTACGGGCCCTGCAGTCTGCTGCGTTCTGCTGCGGTCAGTCCTGCAGTATGAAACAACCCTAAGCCAGTAATCAGTATGCTAGCATTTGGCATAGTGGACCTATCTGACATTGTTAACACATATTTCGTTATCTTAACATCGGTATCACCTCGATAACGACCTCCCTCCCCCTCCCTGACCCCTTAATACGACCTCAGGTGTGGCGTGTTACACACTATGCGATATGGTCTATGACACCTGCTATGCTTGGGAAGGTGCATTGCGGTACCTAAGAAATAAGTATTAGAGGAAACCAGTTAGGCCAACAAATATATACATATATCTTCATTGTAAGACGAAAACAGTTCGATATTTGTTGGCAACAAAGAAACTTATTTGTTAACAAGAAAATATATTTGGTAACCGTGGCATTTGTGCATTGAGATAAATTCCAGTAGGTGCGCCTTAGAAAGCTTATTCCAATCTATGTTCGTTATCTGCTATGCATTTCTCTGAACAAGGCTATGGACTTTTTTCATGCTAATTTTACGAGATCCAACCAGTCAGAGTAGTCAGTATCCAAGATTTTAGATTCTGATACATCGGAAACATTTTTCCTCAGCTTAATATAAAACTTTTTGATTTGGACTTCTTAGTGCGTAGTGAACATTCTAACGATATTGGTAATATATGTTATCAAAACAGTTTGTGACATAAAATGTTCAAGCGCACAGCAGATACCAAATGCAGAATTGGAATCAGCGCTTCAAGATGCACTTAATGGTGTATAATTCATTTCAAAAGGGCCATCATTTCAAAACTCTACGATCACCAAGTATCTTTAGAACGACGCTCGCTGACTCTTTCCTTTTTTTAGGTGAGCCATTTGTTATAACTCCGCTCAGCACTGCAATCACAGGAAGTCTGTCATGGTATAGCATGCCACCTTCGGAAACCAATGTTGAATGTACTTTTTCGGCAATTCACAAGTGTTAAAAGTGCGCTAAAAGGTTTGAATTCAGTTCCCAGCAAAATTGGAAAAGAAGAAATTGTTGAAGTTAGTGACGAAATTTGCTACTCCTATGGATGTGTTCTACCTAAGAACATAGAGAAGCCGAAATTCATGTGTGCGTGTTCCCTTTGATTCAACTTGATGGCTAGGTGACCGCTCGCACACAAACCGCCATCCAACTGCTCTAAAGGCAAACACGGTAATGGTTCCGCACAAGTCCTTCACCATGGGCGTAAGAAGGTTTGTGTGATAGAGCGGCCGTTTTGCGAAACAGAAACTCAGCAATTCGCCCCTTTCTACTCGCATTTGGAGTGGGGCTTGTGCACCTGAAAACGGGGTAAGTTAGGTTTTGAAGACAAAGCACATCTCATCAATAGTTAAGCCGTAAGAACCCGGACTGTGGTAATAATAGCAAAGTTGCTTTCCATCGCGTAGGTGAAAACGGCTGCGTAGTGCGTAAGTGCTAACAATAGCAGGCTAACTGCTTCTCAAAAATTTATGGTAAGATCACATTTCCTGGCTAATGATGTCATGTGTAATCTAAGAGATGCTGACAAGGGAATGGTTGGCATTTTTTAGTTAAATTTAGGTATGGTTTGAAAATACTTAGTTGCAAGATTTGAACTAGCGAGTCAAGCTTGGAACTGAAATTTTTCAATTCTGCACTTTGTATGCACGGTTTTTATGCGAAATAATGGCTCCTAGTCTTGTGCGAGGCTTTCAGCAGAGAAAAAAAAACAGAATGAAGTCATTGTTCTATGCTACATTCAATGGTATGCAACTTGACTGGATTGGCAACTTCGAATTTTGACCATTCCCTTGCAAATTTTTTTGATTAGTTAGTAGCATGCCCTAAATTTTTTCTTATGTTCTGTAATAAAGCACTAAATTGAACATCTTGTTTTTATGCATTTACAAAAACTCTTAATATGCAATGCATTGAATGTCGCAAAAGTTATAAGCTGAGTATCTACTTGGAAATCGCATAAAATCCTACAAATGCCTCAGAGTTGTATGTGTCTGTATACAAAGTTAGTCTGACCGTTTCTCGTTCACAGGTATCCCAGGAGAAATCAAAGAACTTGTCTCGCCTATCCATTTGGTAACAGAATGCGTCTATTCTGAGGATGTTCGCAAACCTACATTCTTTTGCAAGTGTGAGTCCCGATACTTTTTAGCCATAAATCTTAAAGAAAATAATGCATTTCATGCAGTTTTGATGGAAGTACTCAAATGTGGACCACAAGATTCCATGAATGGCAAGTTTTCCTTAAAACAAACTTATCTAAGTGCAAGGAGCCTGTGTACTTTTGTAACAACTTTGTCATCCATGACGTCGCTCCTTTGATAAGATTCGCATTATATCTCAAATGTTGCTTCCTTGTGCTTTCTGGTGCATATTCCTTTTGTTTTCCGTTTTAGCTATGTCTCCTTGAAAACTTTGTATCGTTAATTCGCTTTCGCTAGAGTAGGCGGAGCACTATTTACGTACACGCGGGGCGGCTTCTGATGGCGAGAGCGTACAAAAAACAATGCTCTAGGATAGAGGTTTATCCGATCACATGTCATGTCATGTCTGCAGTGGTCCGCCTACTCTAGCGAAAGCGAACTAATGATATTTATAAAAAGTTGTCAGGACAAGATTTCTTGATTATACACTACTTTTCTAAACTTAAAAGGCCGTATAGAAGCATATCAACCAGGCTCTGTACGAAGGACAATTCACAAATACGCACTATTCCTTAGCATCGTCAAAACTGAGAAGAACAAAATTTGGAACTCAAGCAACTTTTGCAGGCGTTTCGTAGCTTGTGCTAATTTCAATATGAAAGCAGTGGGCAAGACTTATTTTCTGAGTATTGAAACAAAGCTCTAAAATACTTTTTGCGAAAGTAGCCTTGTTGCAGACAAGAAAATTCTGCAAATTCTGACCCACAAAAGAAGCTAAAATTGTGAACAGTTTTACTTGTAAATTGAGATTGATGTCTTGTAGCCAACGTCGGAATTGTTAAAAATTTTATTGGCTAGCGTTTCGGCTTCTCGCCTTCGCCAGAGCTATCGAATTTCATGCATTATATTTTTTAGATCGACTACGCGAACCACGTATCAATAGTAAATGCAATCATCATAGAATCTTTTGGCGTAAATACCCTCTACACAAATGTGAGCAACGAATCCGCGATGCAAGCCATATGCAAGCTGCTAATATGCCGTGAAAAGTCCCTTAACCTTCAGGCCTTTCCATATCACAATTCATAGCTCTGTTGAAAGCGTAATTAGAATGTAATACTTTTCGATGGTCTGGGAGCTACTTCAGGCAAATACTAGGAATAGCAATGGGACAACGCTTAGCGCAGGTACTCGCGATAGCATTCATGGTTAAAATGGAAGCGCCTGTTCTAGAACACCGTCCTTTACTTTACTGTAGATAAACTGATGATTGCTTTATGATTTGCGCAAGCAGAGCTTGATGAATGTTTTAAATTACTCAGTAAGCAATCAGTTTATATAAGAATGACGAAGGAGAAGCCGAAAAACGACTGGTTATCATTTTTAAACGTTAAAATGAACATCACCAGCGGGTATGCACGCGACGAAGTGGTACCGTAAACCAAGCAGTAAGACTATCCTGACTCATTTTCAATCCGCTCACCCATTTGGACAAAAGGAGTTGTTATCAAGAATATGTTTCGAACAGCTTCGCAGGTGTGTGGAGAGCAAGAAAGAAAAGAATCACTTAAGCTTGTGCATTGCATAGCTTCTTTGAATGGGTACGAAAACTTCACAGGTATAGCGAAGCACGAAGAAAGTTTGCGAGACTTACCCAATAACGTAAAGATTCCTTTCTACCTCCCGTTTGTATCCTTCGAAATAAGTACAGCAGTGCGCATGAGCCTTAAGAAGGTAGGACTAGTTGATTTGGTTTCGATAGCAGAGGTGCCACTGAACAACCTGAAGCGCATTTTGGTAAGAAATCGCGTGTATGACAGCAGCTGTACTACGGACAATCGTAGCATATGTCCAGGAAATAAAAGCGGAGTGTATGTCAACTGAATGGTCTACTCCATCGGTACCGTCTGCGGATACGAGTATGTATATAAAATCCCAAGTTCTCTATGCATTCGTGCAAAAGAACACCTAGATGGCAGGGATAAACAGCGAGCTTCCACTCCGTTAAAAGCACATAAAGTACCAAGGCATGAAGGATCGAGTTTTGAAGTGACTGTAAAAATATTAGCACGTGAGGAACCCAGAAATTGACCGAAAAGAAGAATGCCTTGCAATTACGAGAGAGATGTTTCGTTATCTGAGCCAACTGTACTGACCTTCCATTTAGTACTTCCATACACGGTCTCTTCCAAGGTCGTTCTATTAAGGGGTTCTTTGTGGGATAAGCAACTGTTGCAAAAACATTGGTCAAAATTAAGGCTAGACCTTTTTTCGTGAGGCCGTAAAGACATGTGCTCGTCTGGGTTACGAGTCGATACCCCATTCAGGCTCTGAAAGCGAGAAGCCGAAATGTGAACCAATAAATTTTGTAGCAAGCCGGCTGGCTACAAGACATCGATCTCAATTTATGATCTATGCCGAGATTTGTCGAGAGACGTACATGCAATTTGACTTGTGTTAGCTGGCTTATCCGACTCCTGCCATGCCAGAAATACGTTAGAACTCACATTCGCAGTCTCACTTCTTCACATCAGCCCCTTGTCCTATCCCACTTCCATGTGCAAGCTCCCCTCCTTACTGTTCGTTTGACAACATGTTCCATTCATCTCCTGTGTCAATTCCCAGCAAAATCTGCAAATCTGATAAAGTCGTTAAATCGAATGGATACTCTTTCAGACTAGTTTTTGTCAAAAGCATGCCCATTCACCGCTCCATCTTCTGCTCATCGCAGCTGTTTTTCAAAAAATCGATGAAAAAATTATTATTTGGGTATTCGTCGCCATTTCAAGTTGTATGCACAGGCTATCTAAGTCTCGGCTGCATCAGTAGTTGGATCCCAGGCGGCAGCACCGCGTAAACTCTCCGCCTTTCTACGATGCTCACTTTGAGAGACAACTGATGGCATTATGCAAACATGCCTGACTAGTAGGTTTTGATCGTTCTCACCCTTTTTATTGTGTATCATCCTCTTGATTTATGACGTCTCATCCAGCGGCCGTATTCATCAACGAACTTAGTGGCCTGGAATCCAGTAGTGAAATGGAACCCCCTTAACCCAATGGGTGAAGTGGGTTCACCATCTCCAGTCTTTGTACTATTTTTCTTTTCTATCGATATAACGGATCACTCTAAACCAAAAGCGTCAGCAGCTTGACACGCTTTCGGGAATTCTTATGTTCGAATGACATGAATCAATGTCTTTTGCGACAAAACTTGCACTTCCTTTATTCTATTGGTTATTCGAATATTTTCGATGAGCTAGACATGACTGTCGGCAATGATATGTGTAGAAATGGATGCCGAAAAAGGACTTTATTATAACCTTCTTTATCGTTTTTGTCTGAATTCATAAATATTGTTAATGGAATAGTTTTAAGTAAGATGTTTTTTTTTTATAATTTTTGTGTATTTTTTAATCTCGTTTTATTATTCACTATTTTTGATTGTCAGTTGTATAATGGGAATTTAACTTTATTAATTATTTAGCCGTTTTTAGTAATGATTATTGGGAATTAAATCGTGCGTCATTTGATTTTGCGGAGGGTGAAAGAGAATTGGTGGGAGGGGGGGGGGGGGGTATAATAGGAAGTAATGCTTTGTATTCACTATAAAAAAGGTGACTGATTCCCTTTTGATATATAGTTTGTCATGTTCAAAAATGACCACGTCACCTTTGTTTTTAATATTGGGAGCCCTAAAATTGCCAAAACTTGGCCCACAGGGGTTGTTTGACAAGATGAACGAATATGTCATTGATTTTGCTTGTTAGAGCCTCCATGTCATGCCTATGGTAGGCAATGATAATGCAGGAAGGGGGGAGGGGCGGGAGTCGTACTTGGCGGTTGTGTGCCACACCTCTTGCTCGATTCTGATAACCCTTTTCGTCGATTCTGTTTGCACTATTAGTGTTTGTTCTTTTCGTACCACGGCTACATGACGTTAAGGAGTCTTCACAGATGCGTGGGTGTCAGCGGAATGCATGTGTGCAATGTCTTGGGTTGCAACAACAGACTAATAGCATTTTAGGTTAAACCAGTTGCGAGTTCCATTCTGTTGTGGAAAAGAACTGTAGCACTGATCAACAGCACTTTATTTTATCACAATACTAGTTGGCAAACCCGGCTCCGCGCGGCCCTGTCAATAACATATTTGTAATCAGCATGCTTGATTACCCCCCCCCCCCCTTCCCGCTGTGCCAACTCCCAGCCCCGTAGCTCAAATTTTGCAAAAAATCAATAAAATCGATATCGATCGATACAAAAAGTAGCCTATGACACGCTCCCTGCCCCGAAGTGTATGTGTGCCAAGTTTGGTCCAAATCGGTTCAGAAATATAAATTTCTATTCCGCACATACGTACAGACAGACATACAGACAGACATTCAGCTTTATATATAAGATTATGATGAGGTTTCCTAAGGGCTAAGAGCGCGTGGAAACGAAACGATTTGAAATGGCCAAGAAAACTCGGTGTTTGTGTTGCCTCGCAAAGACGAGGCGGTTGCGTGATGCGCAGGCTGCTGGTGCCCCCGTTCTGCAGTCTGCAACTGGGATAGCCTGTATGCAAGGATTTGGCAAGGAGTTCAAAATTGCATCTATGACTGTTTTTTTTTTCAAGAACGACCCTTTTATGGGTAGCCTTGTCGAAAAGATACTGTTACAGGAGAACACGTAGCAAGCGAATACGACACGGCAATTGAAGCTTGAGTCAGATTTTCTGTTAGTTCAACAACAAGAATGCACATTTTTCTTTGTTAAATAAGCCACTCTTTTAGGATTTTTATGACAATTGTGACAAAAGCTGCTCAATACGTGCTCCTTCTGTCTATGGTATACCAAGACGGAGATTTTGTAGATATTTTTTAGTAAAATAAAGTTTTGGTCTTCTTCCCTGTTTTATAAAAATTTCTGTATAAAATAGTGCAGTATGATTCGGAACATCGAAGATTATGCGCTTTTCGCATTCGATTGAAGTGGAATGAGTAAAGGTTTCATACAGTATTGAGGTAATTAGCATTTGCAGAAAGCTGTAACAACCATGTCGCTCGATTCCGGGGAGAAAATTCAGTAGACGATTCGCTTCCTGATCTTTCAGCGTAATTTACCAACTTTCGGTTCTAAAGACGTACTTACACTTTCAAGCGCAAAAAATAGGAATAAAACCAAGATTGTTTTTCTACATGAAATTACCAGAACATAAAAGGGCAAACTTTTAAGCTGCTCAGTTTATCTGTAGTACTGACTAGGGTTTTTGCAACCGTAGTTTGACCCCAATACAGGCCTCTTAAGCACTTCAACAACACAACTTCACCAAAATTTGATCCTCGCAAATGTGTAAGCTCATCCTTTCTAAGGTTCAAAAATAACACTTACGAATTGTGCTCTCCGAAAGTCCAGTAAGAGCTGCTGAGTTTGACAAATGAGACACTTGACAAGCTGCATGCTTCAAACCAAGTTACATGATGAGCATGCTACGATGCGCTCTTTCGCAAACGTGCCAGTTTGAGATAAAGTAACAAAGTGAATCATGAAAGGTGAAGAATCAGGGAGCATTCCTTTACGCCCCACTGTCCCATCGTTTGCTGCGGATCTAGGAACGATATTGTTTGAATTCCTTGCAATAGCGGCATAATGCTCTAAGAAAGACTCATGATTGATTCACTGCCGAGCAATTAGCACGAATCTAATAGATAATAAATACGTAAATCGTAGTTTTTGAAACCGAAGTTCCTAGCACTTTCTGATTTCTTTTGCCTACAATGTTTGCATATTCTAATCGTTTTCATTCTACAGTCCCAATGTTTCCGTTTCGTTCCGCTAGACTGCCTAAAACTTTGGGCGTTCAATAATCTTATCTCATCTAACAACATTCAAATGTAATTCTCAGAATTCTCTGACGGCGATAGACAGATCTTCTCAGGATTGTAAAGAAACACCGTATCGCACAGTTCATCAAGCGTAGGATCCACTAACTTTTTCAAGCCAATATTCGCGCTGCGTCGTTTCGAAGAATCATGACGCTTCAAAATGTATTGTTAGCATTACAGAATTTTATTTAATATGAACACTTATAGTAAAGATGACTTTATAGCTAGATCTCATGAACAATTGTATCACCCAGATGATACAAATGACTTCAGGTTTATTTACCTACTTTGAAACTGCTCGAGTTGAACAGTAGCAGAAAATTTATTTTAAGGAAATACGAGAGGCGCAAGGATCTACAGGGCATACGTGCCATTGCGATCATCGCGGTATTACTGTTTCATTTTTTCCCAAAATATTCGCCTAATGGTCACGTGGGAGTGGATGAGTAAGTTTGTCAAATGACAAAAACTGTAACAATTAGAAAACTAGTTATTTCATTTACTTTTGATGTGCACTTCATAAAACCGCCTTTGAAATTCACTTAACTTTATTGGAAGGGTTTCAAAAATGACTGTCATTGTGAACTAGTAAACAATTATCACTGATTGCTCAATCATCTAGATTCTTCGTGCTGTCTGGATTCCTTATGTCCTTGGTCGCTGATCGCCACGAAAACTTTGGCTGTTTGGAAATTGCTTCATTTTATTATCGACGAATAAAGCGCATTCTTCCTTGCTATTTTCTAACAATACTGTTGTCTTTATCATTCTCACAGCTGCTTCTACCGGTCGATATCCAAGCTGTGAATATGAAATCTGCAATGTTTGCTTGTAGCTTCACAACAAATCTAGCAGCTATTGACGAATCAAGAGAATATCAGCGTATGGTGAGAACAAACCTTTGAAGGCTTTTTTATCACAAAAATTTCCATAAGGAAAGAATAACATAGTATTTCCTGGGCAAGGAAATTTGTCTTTGCTGCTTGGCTTTTCTTACTTACATTGCGAGTTTACACGGATGTAATTGTTAAGATTTATTCTGTAGTTTTTAAAGCATTCTGGTTGGTCCATTTTTTGTTGCGATGTTTACTTCATTGCCCTCAATTGATGAATACCAGGTAAGAACTATATGCCGCCGAAAAAGGGCGGTCCCCGCGGTCACCTGTGACAAATACGCATCCTTCTATATACGCGGACATGCGTTCCTGCAGAAAATCCGCGCGGGACTCTTCCACATTTGGCGACATATAGTCCTCCCACGTCTTTCTTTATTTAGTCACTTAGCCCTTCTTTTACACAAATCTCCTGCTTGTGTTTACATTCACCAAAACAGCATTTGAGATTGACGACAGCTGAATGATATCTTAGAACAATGAAAGGTTTACTGCTCAAAATTTTTGGTAAAATTTGAAATGGAAGCTAGTATACAAGCGATATTTTTATGAGCCAAGAAAGCAGATGAAATTTTACGAAATCATAATATCAGCCACGCGCCTTCATTTCACACTTTGTGAGTGCATGCTACACTTACTGTTTTTTTTTTCGTGCACCCAAATGCGATAACGCCGTGTGTTGTGTGTTCGAGCAAATCTCCTTTAGTTTCCTGATAGGTTGCATTTCAAATTTTAGTTAGAAGTTGCTGAAGACTTGTTTACCCACACATGGTCTGTCGCTGTGGAGGTGCAATTCTACACAATTTTTCCTCTGCTATTTTTGGTTCAGAAATCATTTGGGCGGACGAAGATCTCACCTTTAATGATTATTGGTATGTCCCAGTTTGTAGCTATAACAGTCACAAATTCATTGCCGTTTGAACAGGTTCAATCTCATTTTATTACTACTTAACGACATCTCCAACAAAAGCATTCAATCTTGTACAATACAGGATTTGGCAATTTGTGCTCGGTATGCCATCTTCATTGTTTCCACCATTCTCAGGCAATCGCCGGGGGTAGACGAACCTCAAACTCGCGCCTTCTTGCAGGCAGTCAGCAAAATTTTGGGACGTGGGCAAACTTCAACAAGCGTTACTTTCTTTACTGTCGTATGTTCTGCCAGTGGGCAGCAATACAGAATTTTCTGCAAGCAGTCGTTAAATAATTTCTTTCAGAGAGCGCTGACCAAAGTTTCAGCTAGTGCTCTGACTCTTGTTACGCAGTTGAGCGGTAACATCATACCTTCGATAGTCTAGAAAAGGCGTCAAAAGTGAAGGTTGTTTGGACATCTGACCTCATAAAAAGTGTTGTTTAGAGAACATCAGAGAAGAGAAAATGATGTAAAACAGATATAAATAGCAAACGAAACTGAAAATTGGATAAAAACGCTGCAATGAGGTTTGAAATCTTTCATTTAGCGGCTTTTCAAAGTGCAACTCTTCGCTCTAGGACCAGCGCTTCGCAACGCGAGGGAAGCGAAGAAGAGCTAATTTCTTTTTTGCGATTGTATCAAAAAACCTGTTTCGAAAGGAGTGTTTCAAGAAGAAGATAAAGAGGAAAGAAATTAGTTATGAAAACGCAAAGTTCCTTTTTTTACTAAGTCGAGAAGAACGTCGAAGCCAAATTCAATTTTTGATGCGTCCTTCAAACTTTATCCCCGCATTACCTCGTTGCTGTTTCCTGGGACGTTGCCTGGACTGTTGCGCTTGTTGTTCTGAGCAACAATCGCCCAAGTTGGAAAAATCGCTGCGAAAGTACTGAAACAGAACGAGGTAAAGAGTGCAAGAAATTCCACCATAATCGAAGAGTAAAAGGCTGGGTGGTTGTCCGCATTATAAACAGAAGCAAGATCTATAAAATGCACGAAAAATTGCGTGAAAAGAGTTAAACTATGAGAGAAACAAGAGATTTTCGAAAACAAGGTTTTTGCCGATTTTTCGATTAATTAAAAAATGTGGTTTTGGGACGTTGTCAGCGTGAAAGTAGAGATCAAGAGCTTTAAGATGTATATACAAGGGTCAAAAAAAATGTATCGAACGTTTGATCGTTAATATCTCTCTACTAAAGAAGTCTTTTCTCTTGCTTCAGGTACCAATCTGTAGAGCTGGCTTTGAGTTAGCATTATAGAACGAATCACTCATTTTTCTTCATTTTTGTAGGATTACGGTAGAAACTTCCAAGAGGGTTTTAAGCAATGAAAGGCCATATTTTGCCTCAGAAAGGAAACAAAATAGTCTGAAAGCTTTTACACTAGGCTAATTAGAGTTACTAATTACCTGTAAAGTTCCCATTATTTTGATGCTTGAAAGGTTATGCTAGGTAAGAAGTATCGGCCATTTTTCAATGTTCCTAAAAAGTGCGGTTACACCGCTTAGAAAGCTTCGTAATCTTGTGATTAGTTGAGTATTGAACTCAGCGTCCATAAAAACTCTATTACACAAGTTTTCACGATATTTAAAAGTTTTGAAACGGCAGCTTTTTCCACATTGACACCATATGTTTCAAGTTTCTACCGTAATCCTACAGTAATAAAGAGAGATGGGTGATTCGTTCTATAATGCAAATCTAAGTTGAAGCTAGCTCTACAAAACAGTACCTGAAGCAATGCAAAAGACTTCTTTGGAAGAGAGATATTAACGATCAAACGTTCGATACATTTTTTTGGGACAGCCTGTAAATCGTGCTAAAATTGAGTTCAGAAACAGAATTAACCTCGGAAACAGCGAAAAAAGGTAACGGAGCCAAATGCCCCGCGCCCCGCATTTGGGGTAACGAGGTAGCGCGCAGCGCGTGGAAACGCAAACGGGCAGCGGAGACAGACCAGAGCCGACGGAGCATTCGGCTCTGGTCGTAGATCTCGCTGGGTCTCAACGAAACCATGCAGTGTTATATATCACTCTGGTCGTCATGATACACAGAGGAGAACTGGCAACGTCTCAAGCGTTGAAAATCACTTATTAACGAGATAGAGCGTTTTAGTGCGCGACTCTCTGCGCAAGATTTAAGCGTTTCTCTTTTTTATTCAACTCCGACAGCTTTCCTAAACCTCTGAAACTTGATTTTGGTCACATAAGAGGTTAATTGAGAAACGTTGTCCTGAATTCTGGCGAAATTCCACAGAAACATTCTTTTTAACGTGAAAAAGACTATGAAAATGCAAATTTTCTGTTTTGCCTAAAGACCTAAAGATATTATCTTATATATAAAGCTGAATGTCTGTCTGTGTATGTATGTATGTCTGTCTGTACGTATGTGCGGAATAGAAATTTTTATTTCTGAACCGATCGGGACCAAACTTGGCACACATATACTTCGGGGCAGGGAGCGTGTCATAGGCTACTTTTCGTTATCGATCGATATCGATTTTATTGATTTTTTGCAAAATTCGAGCTAGAGGGCTGGGATTTGGCAGAGGGGGGTAATCGAGCATGCTGATCACCCCGAAGGGGGTGATCAGCATGCTCGATTACCCCCCTGTGCAAAATCCTAGCCCCCTAGCTCAAATTTTGCAAAAAATCGGTAAAATCGACATCGATCGATAACGAAAAGTGGACTGTGACAAGCTCCGTGCCCCGAAGTGTATGTGTGCAAAGTTCGGTCCCAATTCTATTCGGAACATACGTACACGGGTCTAGCTGGCAGGCCCGGCGGAGCCGGGCAAGCCAGCTAGTTCCCTATATGCTTTATTAACGTTCATTCCGGGGGAAGTCCACGAGAATGCGGCCAACTTGGGCCGCAACTTATCCGTAAAAAGACCGTGATACTTCTCCGAGCATTCGCCTAAAAACTGGCCAACATTTTTTCAAACACCTGCAAGCGGACCGCAAGAAATCAGCGAACTACTTTTTTCGGTGCCCGCCTTGCCCAAAAATTGCATGGCCGTCTGTCATCGACGATTATCTGAGATTGATCTGAAACCGCGATTCAGGTATGTTCATTCAACAGCAACAAGCATCGAACAAAGAGTGTACGTATGCCTCACTTCTTCAAAACGCAAGCGTTGAGAAGTTGTGACGATATGCATTCCAGATAAGCATCACTTTCTTGGGTTGCTCTTCTATAATCTTTGTCTAATCTGTATGCTAGTGCTTAGCTTATACATACTGCCAATACAGCAAACTTTTGCAAAGTATGTTTCCTTGTGTAGAACATCTTGTTTTGTTAGTCCAAGGAACTCACAACTTCCAAACCTTACTCGAATTCTGCCATAGTGCTCTGCCTCAATGATCCCTTGCTCAACATAATACCGGGCTATCGCAAATACCGGTCTTCAATGTCTTTGTCTCAAAGAAAACTGACTTGCAGGGTTTGAAAATACACACGACAATATGTTTCGAAGAAACAATGCAGGAATTTGCTTTATCAGTTTTTGAGGGCACACACAAACCAATCTTTCTCATTCAACATTTGTCTCATTCCTTTCGAACATTCACTTGCATAAACTCTAAATTGCTCTAATGCTCAGCTTCTCAATTCCAAATAGGTGGCACAGCAATTAGCACCCTAATAATTGAGCACCCCACTTAACATACTGTTTTTGATGTAAATGAGCTTGAATAAGTAGAAATTGGCTGTTGATTAAGCGGCAGGGAATTTTTGATGATGGTGAACCCAGTCACTGAACTCCAAAAAATGTCTACAATAAAAAATGTAAAATGATAACAAATTCTATTCTGAAAAAAGCAGACAAATAGCTGCACCACGTCGCAAAGTGGATGAAGAAACTAATCTATTACGATATGTGTTCTTATCTCAGTTCATCGTAAATGAACTTCTCAAAAACCGAGGATGATACGCATGGTTGAAGGTACCCTTGAAAGCTTGAGTAAGCTCAAGACTATGTACTCTCGATTTCAACCCATATGTCTTACCTCAACATGACGTGGATTTATGGATTGGTGAAGCGCGCTCCGCTTCGCCATGCTGCGGTCGCATTGTTTAGCGTGACTTGGCGCCAAAAACAACGAAGCAAAGTTTTTCCACATTGTTCTTGTTGCCATACCACGCCCAAGATGCGCCCGCGAGGTGGCTTGCGTCACGTAGCGGACGCATCTTTGGCGTGGTGTTGCAACAAGAACAATGTGGAGAAGTTTTGCTACGTTGTTACGTGCTACACAAGCAAGGCGGCGCCCCAACTTACATTAGTTTGAACGGACAAATGAGTTGAGGTCAAGGGTAGGCTGATCCAATAATAAAAGATGAGCTTTTTGCAAGAAAAACTACTTCTAGCAATTCATTTTAGTTTTTACAACCACCCCAATATTAGTGGCGCTCTCAAGCAAAGCCATTGTGATATCCGTATTAGTGTGAATGACCCTTTTAAACTTCTTTGCACTCACTTTGTTATGTGGAATAGCAGTGAAACTAACTTCTGAAATGATGAAGAATACCAGTGGCTCCTAAGCACGCAGCGACCACAATAAGGATTAAGATGAGCACCAAAAAATAGTAAACGTGTTGTTCTAAGAAAAGTAGTTCTGCTACTTGATTGTTCTATAAAAATGCACTATAAAATTGAAAAAATTCGTACAAAGAAAGCGCGCAATCTGGCAACATTCATTAAAAGCATTCAAACATGAGTAAAAGACTAAAAAAGAAATGAATACAAAGGAGATTGAAAAGAACTTAGTGTAAAATAAGAAAAACTTTTTGCACATCTAACGAACAACTCTCGCGCTTCTAGCATTCGCTCCGGGACCTTTAGTTGTCTTGGTGCCGATCCGGACTTGGATTACTCTTTTTAGGCTGCGTTCATACAGATTCCGAAGTCCGAGAACAGTTTTAGCACAGCGCTCAGTTCAAGCGCTGTGCTGGAACTGTTTCCGAACTTTCAGATCAGTATGAACTCAGCCTAAACCGCACGAGCGGATGCACGTCCGGACATATGCGGCTCTCTCATGCCTGCGCGCTCGCTCTTCGCTGGTCCGGCGAGTACGGCGCTCGTCCGACATATGTGCCCTCTTGGCCGAACATCTCACAAGGAAAGAATACTTAGTCGAAAGTACCAATCCAAATGAGCCATATATCATCTCAAAGCGCTTGGAACGCTGACTCCAAATCTATAGTTTCCAGCTGCGGAGCGGTTTTGTGGAAGGAGTTATGAGGGGTGTTTCCCTTTGAGGTTGAGGCGCCCTTCCAAATGTCAGCTCTTGTCTACGAGCACTATAGAAACACAAAAAGGTGTCGACTGGCATAGTGGTAAGTAACTTGAATGAAGACTACAATAAGGATTACAATACTTCGGGGTTGAGACGTCCCCCAGCAGGTCTCCTTCATCTATGAGCTCCGCAAAAGGTACCAAGTGGCCTACTGGTAAGTGACTTGATTGATAAGGAAGGTGTCAAAGTCTCAATCCCTTCGCATGGAACTTTACCGCAGTTTTCGCAAAATTGAGCTTCTGAATGGTTGGGGAACTCTAATAGAATTTTCGATGATATTGATCTTAATCGAAATTAGAAGTGTTAAAGAACTACGTATTATGAGTATTGTAATCCTTATTGTAGTCTTCATTCAAGTTACTTACCACTATGCCAGTCGACACCTTTTTGTGTTTCTATAGTGCTCGTAGACAAGAGCTGACATTTGGAAGGGCGCCTCAACCTCAAAGGGAAACACCTCTCATGACTCCTTCCACAAAACCGCTCCGCAGCTAGAAACTGTAGATTTGGAATCATCGTTTTAAGCGCTTTAAGGTGATATGTCTCTCATCTGAATTGGTGCTTTCAACAAGGTATCCTCTCCTTGTCAGTTCGCGGGCCGTTCAGCCCAATTTTTGTCTGAGATTGTTGCGCTATGATCACACTGGAGCCCCTTTGAAAGAAACCCTCTCAAAACCTTCCACAAGCTTCTTGAGACATTCGCGCGTTCGTGCCTCAATCATCAACAGCACCTAATAACCAAAAAATTCATATATTAAGTACTTAAGTGATCTGCATATATAAAGTATTCAAGTGATCTGAGTGCAGTACCTGCTTAATCTTTTGATACAATGAGAAACTTATTAGGTCGGTAAGAAAGTCCTCGGACATTTTCAGGCTAAAATTGTTATTTATCATGCTGTAATGCGTACATAATGCGAAAATTTGTAGTTGTACTCTCTCACTACGTTGCTTATACCTGCGCAGGTTGGAGGTGAGTAGGGCCATTAGGGGCGGAGTTTGCCACTTTTCGATTACCTCATATTTCCTGATAATCAAGTTCGAATTCCATTCAAACTTTGCACATTTGTATATGAATTCATGTCTACTACGTATTCGAGTATTTATTTGTGAGTGTCGCAACGTTTAAGGAAGGTAGAGACCTGACAAGGAAATGGTCAGAAGTCGAAGTGGCCAAACCGAACAAGCTGTATACCATTCGATGCAGTATAAAACGCTGACTTCGAATCTGTCTTTTTTATCTGCTTCCCGCTTCTGTGGACGAAGCTACAAGAGGTTTTATTGTGAAAAAATCACACATAAATACAGCGAAATTGAGCACACTGTTGCACTTTTAGCTCAGCTTCTTTTTTTAAAAATTCGAAGTAGGCTACCTGCATGTTTTGGCCCAGCATTAAGACTAACGTGGCTCACCACGGCTAAATTTTCAATTTCACGCGTAATTTCTTAGCAAAATAATGGTCTTTAATGGCTTGTAGCTTCGTCCACAGAAGCGGGAAGCAGATAAGAAAGACAAATTCGAAGTCAGCGTTTCATACTGCATCGAATGGTATACAGCTTGTTTGGTTTGGCCACTTCGACTTCTGACCATTCCCTTGTGAGTTCTGCCGAAATCTTATGTCTTCGCATTTCCGCCTCTGTTTCCGCAAGATTCGTTGCTTATGCTCGTGATTAGTATGGCCTTGTAGTGTTTGTTTTCCTCTATTCGATGATGTGATGCATGCCTTATTTGGTGCTCGCATTGAAGCAAAATCTTTATCTAGATGCAATGTCCGATAACTTTTCTACCAACCCAATAGTTTTTGAAAAGTCTTTTCATTGCTGCTGCAATCGACAGAAGGAAAGTGAGACAAGCAAAATCAAACTGATGCTAAACTTTATGTCTCATTCGGCTTTCTTCGCGCATCTTCGTTGCTATATGGGTGATCAGCTACGGCCGCTTAATAGTAACACCAAGTTGCTAACTTATGTCTTCTTGAACCCATGGTTGTTTTAGAACTTATGTAGCAACAATAAAAGGACTTTTCAAAAAAGTAAGCTTCTCAGTTTATCAAAAGATTAAGCAGATACTGCATCTGTGTGCGTGTTATCAAACCGCATGTCATAGCGGAGCCCAAGAGGCACTTATGTTGGAAACGTCAGGAAAAGAAGTTGTGTTAAGTAACTTGCAAAGCCCGACTTGCCTTTACGGCAGCATTAACAACTCCGAGGAATTGTCTGTAATAGAACGGCTTAACTGACCAAGATAAAGACGATATCCCTTAACAATTAGAAGAAACTTCGAAAGAAGTTGCAAAAGTTGCTTTCAACAGATAAGATCGCATAAACTACGTGTTAAGGGTGTTAGCGACAGCAATCACAGCCAGCATCATACTGTTGCATTCAACTGAATATGAGAACGTGATCTTCTCCAAAGTCTTCGTATACATTGGAGACGTTTCTTACACACTTTATCTTACACATTGGCCCATGTATATATTTCTACGACATCATTTTGGAGAAAGTTTTTCAGGTAAATAAACTAATCAACTTCATTAAGGAATAGTATCTCTTGGTATGCCGAGTGAATAAGATGATTACAAGATTGAGAAATGATTGCGTCAAATGTTACGCAGAAAATTTATTATAGATAAAAAATCACAGATTGTTACTTGGCTAATACTTGATTTACGGCAGTTATCCACATGCTTTCACTACAATTGCATGGTGAGGTCTTTTCGTAGACTTACAAAAGCAAATTCTGAGATTCACCTGCTTACCGTCACGCATGCCGGTAAGCATCCGTGATCCACTCTATACACTTCGCTATTGGTCAAATCAGTGAAATGACCAATGGTGAAGTGGAAGAAGTGGATCAAATGTAATAAACGGATCAGATATGGAGCGTGTAGCACTGATGAATAGCTGCATGCGCGTTGACAACAATAACTCGTTCCAATTCGAGGACCCCAAAGCTTGAAGGCATTATCCAGGTCAAATGAGTTGTGGAATTCTGACGCAGTGCCGGAGCACGCCTGACTAATGGAACAGTTCAAGTCCGATTGAAAAGGTTGGATTCTGAAGCGAGAAAATCGCTTCGGAAAAAAGGGGCGGTCCGCCAATCCCGCCTGCTTGACAAGTTTTGACGTGGCGAATGCTGAGGTCCAACAGGGCCCGGCACCGATGGTTTGGAGTCAAACTGGACTTCGTTTTTGGAGTTAGAAGCAACGGGGACATCGTTTTCATTAGGTCCTGGAGGAAGCGCCAAAAAAACGCGACGAACATGCCAGGTTTCACGAGTTGAACGTGTTCTCTCGCAAGCGCGCGAATTTCAAATGCAAGACTCAAACAAACAAATGGCTTGTTTACAGCGCACAAACAATCACATGGCTCCGAATTTGGGATATGAGTATACAATATTACTCCAAACTATGTTATGTAAAAAGTTCCCAAAGCTTATGTGTCCTAATATCCGTTCTCGAATTTATTGGTTTCTAGACCAACTACCAAACCAACTGGGTTGGTTCGGAGCATAAATATCGGAGAGTTCACATAAGTTTTGGACCTTTTTGATTTGGACGATTAGAACGGTCAAAAATCTATCATATAGTGAAGAGAGCGGATCAAACCGTTGCTTCTCCCCTTTTTTTGAGTCGAGTGTAATTCTACGCGCTGATAGATATCGCGCTCCAATCACTTGCGGTGTCCTTTGAAATATGTGGTGAAAAATGCATCGCAGGATTGTTGAGGCTACAGATTTGGTTGATAGGAGATTCTCGACTACCCAGCATCAAAATGGTATTATACCCAATGGCAGAGCCTTTAATCGACTCGAAATGTTTTCTTTTTGTTTTTTTGTTGCATAACATACCTCAAAATGCGCTTTTTTCGCTTTTTTTGTTGCTGACTTGGTTGAATAAGGGTTTCCGTACTGATTCACGTCGAGAGGGACTTCGTAAATTTTCGCGAAGTCATGGGGGACTTCGTTTCCTAAAAACCTCCAAACCAACGCGTGCCGGGCCCTGGGTCCAATGCATAAACCACGTCAAAATAATTTGTCAAGGGGGCGGAATTAGCGGACCGCCCCTTTTTCGCGAAGCGATTTTCTCGCTTCAGAATGCACCTTTTTCGATCGTACTTGAACTGTTGCATTAGTGGAGCCGTGCTCTCGCATTGCGCCAAAATCTCACTACTCCGTTAACCTGGACAATGCCTTTAATTTGCCCCTCCTTAATTAGCTCAGCAAATCAAGCTCTAGGAAGACTGGCAATTTCATTAACCGTGATTGGTCTGGATTAGCAAGTTTTTTTTTTGTTTTAGATTCGCGAATCCCTAATTTGATCAGTTTTCAAAAACAAATTCACAGCCGAGTTTGAAGTCGAATATAGTGTTTTTACAATGTTGAGAAAATGCGGCAAAATTTGCACGTGAACAAATAGCTGTGCCTCTAATGCCAGTGATTTGTGCACAAAATGGTGTTCTTTTTATATTCGTGACTAATGTTCACAGGCAAATGCCAATGCATTTTTTCGGCCCGTAAAGGCACTATACTGCTCACACTATAGGACTATTTGCAGCACTTTATAAATCAAACAGCTTGTGCTAATTCGAAGCTCACATTATAATTCAAATACTGACAAGATCCATGCGCGCGA
The DNA here is from genome assembly GCA_958299035.1 of Cylicocyclus nassatus. Taxonomy (NCBI): domain Eukaryota; kingdom Metazoa; phylum Nematoda; class Chromadorea; order Rhabditida; family Strongylidae; genus Cylicocyclus; species Cylicocyclus nassatus. The sequence continues at coordinate 81,117,786 of CATQJL010000112.1, forward strand.
TCAGAGAAAAACTATGGAGGAAGTTGTATTACTCATCAATCTACAATCCTTCAAGACTATTCCTCTGCTCGCAGAAAAAAAATTGCTTTGAAAATACCTGACAAAGCTGATTTTATGCATATCCGATAAAAAATTTTGCCTTTTTTCAGCTTTTCTAGGTTCGATAACGGTAAAACATATTAATCTCGTTTGAAAAAGTTTACGTAAGGCCATTTGATGATATAATAATTTTGATGATCGCTGCTACATTGGAGGGGGATGTTATTGAGCTCGTTGGTAGAGACGGCGATAGACCAAAGTTGTTGGGAGAGAACTTAAACAGTTTTTTTATGAACAACGTGCTTGAAGACACTGTCCACACCGACTAAGGTTGACGGAATTTTGACGCTATTTGGTAGCGGAACTCCTAACTAAAAAGTCCCCCAAGTCTCATTGCAAAGGATTAGTTCTGAATCGAAAAAATCGCTCAAGAAAGTAAAAGCGGCCAATATGATTTTGCTCATCTTGTGGATACTCCAAAGATAAGAGTTTGAAGAGTGCTACAGGATGGAGAAATGGCGGAATTCTGATAATAATAATGGAGGGCGAATTTATGATTTATGGCGATTCTAGATACATTGCAGCCCAATTTGGATTTGTTAACTTCAAACTACTTACGTTTTAGAATGGAACTACCATATCCGCTTGTACCTTCTGAAACAATTTTTCCGTTTTGGGACTTGTTGCGCGGGACTTGTTCGATTGCTTCAGGAGCTCCGCTGCTATAGTCGAAATCCTTCATCTGGGTGGAGGTCGACTGCTAAATAAATACCAAATATTATAATATTAATAAAGCTCACATATCAAAGAAATGAAGATATTTTGGGTTAGCCTTGTTTTGAACATTGATACCCATAGTATTCCATCAATTTCTCATGGATTTTTAAGAAAAGAGTATGCTCCTTTTCTCAAAGAAAATTTTATGCCGTTTTCAAAGTAGATCGCATTTTGAGCTAAGAACCGTTTTGGCCATGGCAATGAGACATTGTTTTCACAGACTTAACATAAAGCGTACCCAGTATTTCGGTTCGCGTCAGCCACGCCCCCCGTAAGAATTTTTTTCGTAAGGCTAAATAATTTTTTTTATAAATTTTGAAAATATTTTAATTATTTACAAGTGCAGACAACTCGTTTGCGCAATTTTATAACCCATGTAAGTAACTTTCAAAAATTTCACGACCTGTTCTCGGGGGGGGGGGGGGCGGCCTCCCTCGGTACGCCACTGCCCATTACCTATGCCACATTCACACATAGCATGGATTAGTGCGGTTGTCTTGTTAGCTAGGTTCGCCACGCTTGCGGGCGTTTTAGCTATCAGCATTGCCAGTCATAAACGCTGAATTTGCTTGTTGAAGAACTTATAAGACTTTCTCTGCATTTTTGCTTGCTTTTTCAGAATCCTTTTTGTGGGTGATGGCGTGTAAATGACTAAATGGATTAAAACGCTAAGTGCTTGACATCAACAACAAAAAGCTTTCAAACTTGGTTTGTCTTGTCGAAATGTTTATTCATCATTTCATGAAAAAAGGTGTTACTCATGCTACTTCCGTCACTCTAACGTAAATTGCTTTTAGTTTACTCAACAGTTAGTCAGGACCACTGGAAAATAAAAGATTTCTAAAAAAAAAGCACCCATGAATCTGGACAGCAGGTGAAATCATTTGTGTTTTCGTCTGTTAAACCACAGCAACAACGCCAACACGCGTGTCGCAGGTGCCTAGCGAGGCGGCCGCACTTATTTATGCCGTTCTGAGGATGTGATATGTTGTGATAGAGGGTACCGACCAACCATCCATAATCACATCCCTAACGACTGAAATGTTCGAATACAGTAGTTTTTTGGTGCTGCTAGGTAATGGATCGTAGCGTCAGTTACAGGGCTCCTAAACTGCAGAGTCTTTCGCACCAGCGGTCGCGCGACCGCGCCGTGCCCGGGCATCAATGGCGCCGCCTCGATCGATGGCGCCGGCGCCGGCAAAATGCCCGGGCGCGACGCGGTCGCGCGACCGCTGGTGCAAACGACTCTGCAATTTAGGAGCCCTGTACAGCGGATGACAGTGGAGGTTATGCTTTGCAAAAAATGTGAAAGAAGCTTGATAGAAGGGTACATGCAGCCTTCTTTTGATACATGGCATGAAGATATATGTATAGCTTAAAAGTGGAAATCAAACATTTTCTTAGATAAAGCTAAATGATCAAAAAGCAAATCGCTGATTCTGACGATGAATACGAATCAAATGTGCCAACTATTGAAGACTAAATTTAAAAAATCGATGAATTCATCAAAACAGGAAACCTTAGATTAGCAGTCATGAACACAACAGGGCTCACACAATTTCAGTTTTATCCGCTGGTTCTGCTGCCTCATTGCTTTTGGCATCCGCCATTACGGAGTTCTTCGAAAAGCCCATTCTACGCTGCTCCAGCAAAAGAGTTATAATTTATACAGTCATGTGCATTTGTACACCGATCGTCATGATGATGATAATCAATGATGCTGCGAAGTACATGGACATGGAAAGAATATGGGTGCAACAACTATTTACGCCCATATGCAATAAATCCCACGTTGTTTCTGAAAACTGTAACTTACCATTTTTCGGAGCAAAGATTACCACAGGTAAATTATCGCCCAGCTAATCTTGTTTGACTTTTGCATTCAGCTCAAGCAGTCCGCATCAACAAGTTATATTCTTTTGATGATGAAAAGAATCTAGTAATCCCATCTTGCACTTACGATAAACCGCCAGGACCGTGGGGGTGGTGTCATTTTCCTTCATCGGTAAGTCTACACACTTGTGCCTTAAAGTTATTCTCAGATAGCGAGAATTTAGAGACTCCTAGGCTTGTCCTAGCATTATAAGGGTGTTTGAACTTCTATGCTTATTATGTATCTCAAATAGTTCTTTATGACTTTTTGGTTTCCGACATTTCCGCACAGACTAGTCGTTCTCATCTGACGATGAACAACATCTAAACTTTCCATTCTCCAAATACAATGGATGGGGATAGCCGTGGCAGGAAGGGGGGATGGGGGTATTTTTCAATCGATAACAGAGTAAATGTTGGGCCCTCACTTGCCGTAACAGAACACAGTAAAGAATAATTGTTTATTAGGAAAATAAGCGAATAGTAGAAAACCAGATTTATTGACGTAAAAAGTGTAAATCGGGATGATGAGCAGCAGTGGTCGACTGTCGGGTGGTGAGCGTACCGCTCCAGATGGTGGCATCCTCTCCCCCTAGTTCCTATATATCCCTCTTTTATATCGTTCGGCGTTCGTTATCAGATCAGCTATGCTGATTGAGGCATTCTGTCAACATCACATTCTGCACATTCCAGCGTGGAAAGCAGATCCCTCTTACACCTCCCTATTTTACCCAAAAGTCCTGAAGGGACTTTTGGGAGACTTCCGGCAACTTGATCGTTTCTAAAAGGAAAAAACTCAGAACAATAATGTCTGTTATCTGTTTGGACGCAATGTTGTGCGGTTGTATAGCGATTGGCGTGGAGGTGGTTGAAAAGGTCCCTTCTTCGGGTGTCCCTGCCAGACAATACGGAAACTCTACCATGTAGTCGTTGTCACGATGATGTCCCTGAAATGTTTGCGACAGATACGAGATACGTGGAAGATATGCGGCCACTACGTCAGAAGAATTTTTTAAGTAGTCAAAGGTAATATTGCTCTGTAACTCTACAGTTCGTGTTTGAGTGGATAAGTTGGAGGTTCATGATCCGAAGGAATATGCATAAGGTTGCCACATATTATTGGTTTGAAGAAACGTACAACGCTGATCATGGCGAAGGATTCAAGGGTTTGTGGGGACTCTATTTGCGTTGAGTTTTTGAAAGTGTCTTGCTGAAATAACCTATGACCGCTATGTTCGTTTCGTCTGTTTGTTTCTGCATTAAGATGTGCCCACTGCCGTGACTGCCGTCTATATGCAGGATAAAGTCCTTGTCTTGTCTTCTAGGCAGGCCCTAGAAGACAGACTAGTTTTGAGGCTTTCAAATGCTTCCCGGTGTGTTCTCAGGCAATTGCATCGGGAAGTTCGCGGGTGCTTGCTCGGCCACCAATCATCCATGCCGCGAGCTGCCCGGTAAAAACCGATATTGGACCCGATAAGTGACCGCGGCGCATCCTGTAAGCGCCCGATAGTTGACCCGATTAGCATGCTTGTGAGGCCTAGGAAGAGTGAAAAATCTTTTGGATTGTCTTTCATGACAACGACTTGAGTGCAAATTGAGCAACTTGTTAGCTCATATGTCGACATCATCTAATGTCGTCGATAACGCTCATCTGACTGCTGAAGTTTGTTTCTTGAGCATAAAAACTTAACTATCGACAGGACCAAACCCGAGAGGCGATTATCGACCCTTACATACACTTAGGGTAGCCCCATCACTGCGGCGTACCCCACGCGGGTTGCGCCTTAACCTACAGCGTGTAAGAAGTACGGCCTTTGATAAGGCCCGCGGCACGCCGAGTGAGGTGATGGGCCGCGACTCTCCCGATAAGCTCTTTTCAATTTTCACTTTGCCGCGACGTTCCCGGTAAAATATACATGGGCCGCGGCGTGCGCGGCTGAAATTTTAAGGGCCGCGGCGCGCCATGTAGCACGCTTTAAGGCCGCGAACTTTCCGATGCAATTGTCTGAGTTGGTGTCCACGGAAAGGAGGATCCTTCTTTAGTTAGGTCGTTCAGTGGGGCCGCAGTTCTCGCAAATTGTGGTATGAACTTCCTGAAGAAATTAGCCATACCCAGGAACCTTTTTACTTCTCTGGAGGATTTTGGTGCCGGACAATCAAGTATAGCTCTGACGTTTCTAGTTCCTGGATTGTATGAACTTTGCATGATCTCGTTCCTAGGAATGTGATGGATGAACGCGCTATCTCTGTAAACTTCTTTGCATTTTAATCTCGAAGGTTCGAAAACGCTCGAAGACTTTCCTCAAGGACACTAAATGACTCGGAAAATCCTTGTCAAAAATGACGACGTCATCGATATACGCCAGACAGTTTTCCTCGAGTCCTGCCAGTATTCGTGCCATCGCTCGACAGAAGTAGGCCCCGCTAACTTTGAAATAGCTGCCCCCTCAGTAAAATACGTTAGATGGGTTGTGACAAAAGAACCAATTTCGAATTCTTTAGCTTTTTGAGTCTTTGGCTTCCCAATAATTTTACTGGGACGCCCGCCATACCGAGTGCCCGCGGTATTTGAGGTGGTAGCAAATGGAAGATCCCCAGTAAAGGTGCCATTTCCTTGTTGATTATGGTGATAGCTGCCCCGGTGTCTATCAGGGCAAGCATGCGGATGTTATTGACAATGACTGGGATTTGCGCTACAAAGAAGTCTTCTTCTACGTCAACTGCGCTCAAAACTCTGACTGGTGTCAGCGTTGCTCGTGGCGGTCATGCTCGTGTAGCGTCGATTTCTACGCAAGCTAGATCTAGAGGGGGTGTGAGAATGAGGGGTGGACCAATTATGTGTAAGTGGAGCAGGGCCAAGAGTGCATACTGTCGCAGGTAATGCAGCCTGCTCTTGAGCTACCTGTATGGCACGTGACGCACGAATGAATGCAGGAAAATTGAGCTGGGGATATAGTGCCAATATTTGTTTGAACATGGCGAGAGATACCAGTATACAACATCTGGTGACCCATAAGTCAAAGAGGCTAATGCTCGGAAAAAGAAAATTGGCTACAGAGCTTGTGTTAGTATCTGTTGCGTCAACGTTGGAAGTAGTCTGCGAGTGGGTCCACGACCCCAAATGTGAATAGAGTTTTTCGTGAGAGTATGCTTGCCATATCACGGATCTGGCCGTCTGTCGTTATCTCGCTCTTAGTAAATATCAAGTTATGAAAAATGGTTAATGGCGGCAACGAAGTCCATTTGGGATTACCTGTAGACCACGAGAGTGTGTCGATTTGGTCGGCGCGAAGAGGGAGATACATGCCCCGCTGTGTGTCGAACAAAAATCTTCCAGTGGCGTTAGTGAAGAAGAAGAATTGGACCGTAGAACATGGAGCCTTGTTCGCCTCCGGATGCATTACCTCCCGGATCAAGAAAACCAGAAAGTTGCGTGTTGGGCAACTGGAGCGACATACGGGGTTTATCGTAACCGGTATTGTTAAAGGAGAGCAATTCGTATTGGGACGGAGGAATACGCATGCACCGATGAACCTGTACTACCTCGTGCCCTACATATGTTGCCGGAACATCGCGGCGACCGAGGAGTTTGCGGATAGCTATTGTAGGGTTCCGGGCTAATGTAGAGTGGAAAGTCGCTGCTAGGATATTAACGCGTTGGCAAAATGTTAAAAGAGAATGTTGAAAAAGTGCCAAGGCCGATTCTTGCGCTGAGTCTTCTACCGCTAAGAGCTGGGCTGCCAACTGGTTAGATGTGACTATTCCTGCTTCCACTGTTCGTCTATGTCGCGGTTTACCTTAGGTATGAAAGCGTAGCCCTGATCGGTAACGGTAAGCTTTTCCGCAATCCCAAAGTTTCCTTGGCTCCTCTTCCCAGGGTAAGGCTAGCTCTTTGAAGTCACTAATCCAGACCTGCCCCATAAGATAGCCCCTCAGTTCCTGTAGGGATAAATTGGCATCCTCCTTATCTGGTGCCCTAAGACGACTGATCCGTCATCGAGGGAGCACCGGCCATCGCCATACTTACAATGGTGCAAGTCCCCCACTGCCGACTCTGGGGCTGCAGATCAATGACGTGAATGGATCAATGTGGGTACCAAGTAACAGTTAGTAACCGATAAAGTGTGCCGGGAACAACAGCCAAAGGGAGCGGATGGCCAGTCAATCACGAGGTTGTTAGCTGTGGCATAGATACCGTTACAGAGTTGCAAGGACCCATAATCGCAGGAATTTACAGAAAAGGATGCCGTATGTACTACGAACGATTTTACACATATGTGCTGGAGTATCATATCTCTTGGTTGTAGACGGTAGAGGTGCATGCTCAATGCTTGTGAGTTATTGCGATAGGTTGGTATGAGTCGCGAGCAATTAAAAGAGGTTGGCACACGTACCATGCGATCAATAGGTTGCGAAGGACAGAGCCAAGCTTTTTGTGCCTGAGAGCCTACTGTGAGCGAGCAGAGGACGAGACAACAAGCGAAAAAATTAATGCTGGGAGAAGACCGTGGAGAAGAGGAGAAAGCGGAACGTGATAATTCTTGGTTACGTTGCAATAAAGCTTCAATTCTAGCATTAGATTGTCGAAGAGCTTCCTGACTTTCTTCTAGAGAGAGAGTGAGGGCGTTGACTTTTTGCTGCGTGCTATTCAAAAAACGCCCATCCTCTTCATTACTAATCTTGCGTGAGGTAAAAGGAACAGGAGATACCGAGGATGAAATGTAAGAACGAACAGGCGAAGCACGTTTAGGAAAGAACCCCTGACCTGTATTCCTGCGTTTCGGCGACGGACATTGCTTGGCCATGTGTCCTATTCCTTTACAGTTGTAGCAAACCAGAGGATTCTGCCTGTTGGTGGAGTCTTGCCATTGTTCACTGCGGGGCAGTATTGGAGAACGAGGACGATTTTCCCATCCCGATCGTGCTGAAAAACAAGGATTAGTAGTAATTTTTGGATTAGCAAAAGTGACTTTAGTGGTTGGCTGGCATGGCTTGTATACCGGGTCCGGGAATTCTGGTGTATGGGTTTGCTAATCGCGCAGAGTACGCTTCCGAGAGTAGTCGCTCTACCGTACTCGCCTTATCCAACGCCCGCTGAAAAGTGACTGGCCCTTCCAACTGTACGTGGTAAAGGATATCTGGTCGAAACTCTTCTAAAGTTCGTTTTTGTTAAATTGCATGCCCCTGACCCGCCGTTGCCTCGCGTACTAGTATTCTGTTCGCAAAAGCTACCACCGTCTCACCTACCTCCTGATGACAAGCGATTCTGGCGTGCCATATAGCGCTGTTGAGGTGTTTCAAAAAATTGCGACAAATGGGCTATGCGCTTGTCGTAATCGCCGCGATCTAAGCGGTAATTCTTCGACTTTTTCGCGCGCCATACCGTCAAGGTACGTTATTAAAATGTTAGCCTTCTGTTCGGATGTGAGCCCTCCCGGACGGGTACGCATAATGTCTTCAAAGCGCCGAAGCCAAGTCCCAAATCGCAAAGTATCCCCGCAGCCCGTGTACGCCGGTAGGTAGATGTAATGTCCCTCGTAATTAAACATGGCTACCTGCGGAATAGTTTGCATGCGGATGTCTACGGCCTCAAAGGTGTCATTTAGTCCCTTAAGCAACGCGGTGTTGTTATCATTGAAGCGTTGGACTAACTGCGTGGTATTGTAATGATTGTCATACCAGACGTTTGTCACTACCTCGGATGTCGATCTCTAAGTGTTTTGATCTCGCGCCCATGTACTACGTCCGTACCGCTTAAATTAGGAAGCGAAGATTGTAAAGGCCCAATTTTCTTCAAAGGAGTGTTTCTGTCTGCGGCTATATCCTCTACGGGATTTGTCTCAGTTGATGGTGTTTGAGTTTGGGTTAGTACGACCCCTAAGTCACCAGAGTGGGCCTTGGAACGAGTTACCGGAGGGGCCATAATAGATGATGAGCGAAGAGTCAGAATTCAAAACCAAACGGAGTTGAAGATGGTTTCACTGAAGTCGCGTATATATATACCCTGTGTCGCTGATAAGACAACTATGTAAGCAACTATGCTGTAAAATGTTTCTGAAAGGCAACATTTTTGCGATAACCTTGAGAAAGAAGACATCTTATGTCGCGGCGACGGATATCTCGAAAAATTTCCCAGCTATCTCTCTATCTACAGACGCCATCGGTTCCTTAACATAAACATCAGGCCGCGTCGTGTAATGTTGATACTTGCTGCACCTACGATCGCAAAGCACGGAACTCTAAGCACCAAAGGAGAAAAAATATCGAAACATGCATAATCACACTACTCGAACTAGTATAGTTCATGGAAATAACCCGGGTCTCCCAAAATTCTCACCGGCATATCTACAATCATATAAACAACATATACCATATTCTACTGTAGTTTTGCAGCTGCACTCAAAATCAGCGTTCCTCTCTGAATTTCTGATCGATCAACTTCGCCGGTTCAACGCCTTCTTAGGCACATGCGCATAAACAAAGAAAGTACCCACGCGTGCTGATTCACTCCAAACCGCATTTCGAAAATTGGCCAATTAGTAAGGACAAAAAATAAGAAAAGAAAACAAATTCCTGCAAAAACGTGCATGTCGAAAATGCTAGTGTAAACTAACTGCCGAGAAAGGTTTAGAAAGCAAAGAAGAAAAAACTATGGGATCCCAATCTATCAGCAGAAGACAAATATTCTGTACCAAATAATATCTAATCGGTCAAATCGTTATGCTTACTAATGGTCGATCGGTGCCCATCCACGGAGCGAAAAGAAAGATTTTGAAAACTCACCCTTTCGTCAGGCTTGCTGCTCCACTCGCTGCTACCAGTAAGTGTTGGGTCCTCACTTGCCGTAACAGAACACAGTAAAGAATAATTGTTTATTAGGAAAATAAGCGAATCGTAGAAAATCAGATTTATTGACGTAAGGAGTGTAGATCGGGATGATGAGCAGCAGTGGTCGACTGTTGGGTGGTGAGCGTACCGCTCCAGATGGTGGCATCCTCTTACCCTAGTTCCTATATATCCCTCTTTTATATCGGTCGGCGTTTGTTATCAGATCGTTCTCAGCTATGCTGATTGCGGCATTCTGTCAACATCACATTCTGCACATTCCAGCGTGGGAAGCAGATCCCTCTTACAATAGTAAACACACTCTCAGATAATCGCCGAAGGCAGGCGAACCGCAAATTCGCGCTTTCTTGCAAACGGTCAGCAAAATTTCAGCGTGTGGCCAAACCTGCAGCGAGCGGTACTTCCTATACTGTCACATGCCAGCGGGCAGCAATAGAATTTTCTGCGAAGCGTTAAATATTTTTTCAGTCAAAACAGGCGTACTTTTTAGCGAGCGCTTTGACTCTTTGTTACTCGGTTTCGGGCATACACCGAACAAAGGTAATATTTTACATGGCAGGGGTGTCATCGTTGGGTTTGATTCCCCGAGCTTGGGAAACTTCCTCAGCGAGGTACTTACGGGCTGGCGGTTCTTCACTGAGGATCGTACGGCCCTCAACAATTTTGCAAGTTTTCACGGAAAAGCCGTGAGAATGCGGCCACGGCGCCGAAACTAATCAAGGTTTGATCATGATCAAGGGCACCTTGAAGCAGCCTACAGGCTTGACCTGTGATTGACATGAACGACGGCAACGGAAAAGTCGTTCGAAGGTTGAATTTGAAGGAGCTGCAAAGTTACAACGACGCTATAGTTTCCGTGTTCCTATCTATTTGTACCTGCACATTTTATAGTTTACAATCTTGCTAAAAAAATGTACAGGTTTGATATTGCGGCTTCTTTGTTCGACTACCCTAAGGTTTCGACGTCATTGTAACTTATACGGTGCAGCAAATTCGAAAATTATGCACACTTGGAAACTATAGCGACGCCCGCTTAGACATAGCGTCGTATAAAATTCCCTATCGTCAAAACACTACTAACAAGGAAAGGACCATCGATTGAAGTGGGGGTCCCTACACGTGATGCATATCATTGTGCTGCTCTTGGAGCACTAGCAACAAACCGTGTTCTTTAGCTGCTCAATGATCTTTTGGGAAAAGTAACGAGTGATGGTTTTCCCAGAATGATCACGGATCGCTTGTGTTAGCGGCGCCGAGAAATGTTAATTGTGGAGGGATGGCCAAGTGTTGACTGTGAAGACTATGGAGGAAGTGGTAGAATGTTTGGAATAATTATGTTCCAAGCATTCTTCCATTTTGTGAATTGTGTTGTTTGATATCTATCCTTAGAGGTCCCTAAGGCAGAGAAACACCCGGCACCCATTGAATAATTTCGCGGCTATCCACTCGACCATATCTCCACAACGACATTTTTCAGCGCCGCTAACTTAAGCAATCCGTAATCATCCTGGGGAAAACATCACTCGTAACTTTTCCCAAAGGATCATTGAGCAGCTAAGAAACAGGATTTGGTATTAGTGCCCCAAGACCAGCACAATATATGCATCACGTATGGGACACCACTTCGACCGAGGGCCATTCCCTTGTAAGTGAAAGTGACAGAGTATTGCTATTATGTTTTCTGCGATTGCCGCATTATAAAAAACAAAGCACCTCTCATCACATGGTACGATAGTGTGATAGTATGTGATAGTATCTCCCATCAATAAAAAGCTTTGATTTCTGGTTTCTGCAGCATGTCGGCAGGTGTCATTATCCAAAATCCGAAGAGTAGCGCATGAAGGATCCTTGGCAGGTCCTCTTACTGACCTTTATAATCGTTACCAAAGTAGTTTTGTTTCCTCTATCAAGTATCTCAACTCTCCTGCATTTCCTAGATAAAAGGCAGTCAAAGCTTGAGGGTCAAAGCGAATTAAGCTGTCTTGCCAAGAAGTGACGTGAGCTGAGAGCAAAAGTACAATATCGCGAAATACCGGAAATTTCGCGGAATTCCCGGGATTTCGCGGAATTTTCGGGTTCGCGACATTTATAGAAATTTTGCGCATTCTGTGAGCGGTATTGTAATTGACAGCCGGAAATGCGAGATTTGCTAAGTAAGGTGCGAGGGTGACCTCATATCATCCCGAATAGCGCTGATGAGCAAATGCTAGGTAGTCATTTATATGCATCTTTTTGATCTTTTTCTTTCTATGATAAGAACGAACTCTGAGCTCTTCTGTACGTGGGCTTATAAGTGAGGCAAAGTACATTTTTATGCACGCTTTGAGTAAAATGGGGGCGGGTTGCCCGAATACCCGTATCTCTGTTTCTATTCGAAGGAGCTATTTCAGGAAATTTGCAGAAAAGTCGGAGGTTGAATACACATGAAGCTGATCTAAGAACTGTCCCGGACTTGGAAATTTTCCGGGGAAGTTTATGGTAGATCAAAATAAAATAGTAATTCCAGGAGAATGATCAAAGCATTGGCATAGCAATAATTCGGTACAACCCTTGATGCGCTATCAATTGGTGAGGAAAGTTGGGCAGCAGCATGAATGTGAAGGGGCGCTGCCCTATAGCATCTGGAGATAGTGGACCCAGGCATGGATGGGTTGTAATGGGAAGGTGGGGGAAAAGTGGGCGGAGACTTGGGTGTGGGCGGGGCCAAAAATGGGCGGAGCTAGCTGGGACTTCGGCTAGAATCGGGTGGTATTCGAGTGATTGGATGGAGAAAAGTGGGAGTTGATGAGGGAAAGTTAGAGTGTGCTGGGCGGGGCTTCGATGGGGTAAGGATAGAGATACTCTAGAATGGGCATTGTGGGAAAAGTTGAAATCGGGGAGTTTTGAGGGGGGTTCGCGGAGGTTCGAAATCTCCAAAAATGGTCAAAATGTGTGTTTTTGAAGATTGCGAAAGCTCCAGAACGTGTAAAGTGGTAAAAATCGGCAAAATCGATAAATTAAAGTTTTCGAAAATTGAGAAGTGTTGAAAATTAGCACAAATCGATTAACGACATTTTTCTTTGTGAAGTCTCGAAATCTCGCATATCGAGCAAAACCTCTGTGTCACGAATTTTCAAAAATTGAAAAAATTGATACGTTGCGGAATCTCGATGATCGATAAAATCTAGGTTTTGGAGTTAATGATATCACCGGCAAGATACCGATTTTATCGATTATAGAGGTTCGGGAACCTTTAGTAGATTTTATTGCCTTTTGGTTTCTTACCGTCAAAATAAGCCGTAATGCAAATCTTCAAACTGTTGCAATTTTATGCAATTTCTAAATCATGACAGTCATCTTTATGCTCCGCCCACTTCTAATCAGAAAATCACCAATTTCCTGTCGTAATCTACATCAAAAACACTATCATAAATTTCTTGCCGACCTTTTTAGCATCAAATTTGCCTGAGTTGAACATTTTTGAATTTATACGAGTTTGTGCGATTTTACGCATTTTCGTGAACTGTAGGCCCGCCTACTTGTAATGAACTCAATCAATGTTTTTCGTATTCGAATTTTGAAGTACTACCATACATCTTTCAATTGGCCTTCCTAGCATCAATAATGGCAGATTTTGAAATTATACACATTTGTGCGAAAATACGACTTTCGACTATCAACTGCAAGCTCCGCCCGCATTTGAAACACTTTTTTAGAAAGAAAAAATTTACAAAGCGATAGCTGCAGCTTGCTAGCAGCGCTACCGAACATTATTAAATTTTATCAATTTGTCAATAAGCTGATCATATCATTGCAAAAAATGATAAACCCGGCTGACACTGCTACGGTACAGACTCACGACCATACTTTTGCTGATGGCACTTTGTATAAATACTGTGGGGCACGATGAAAAGTCATTTTGGGTTCATCTAATACCTTCAAGTTCTGCCAACAGGTTTTTGTAAGTAACCCAATACTCAATGCTTTGGTTGTTATCATTCGATAAAGCACCTTTCCAGATTTCTCAAACGCTAAACAAAACGCAAAAAGTCTTTTGAGTGAAAACGAAAATGACTAGCAAATTTCGAAGGAATCCACATTTCCTTAAAATCTATCCGTCGTAGTCCTACAGAAAGAAGCTATCTTGCGAATCAGATGTGTTTTTTGCAATCAGCGGATTGGATAACATTTATGGTCCAATTTTTGAAGGGACTATTAGCACTTTATTTTTTCTCGCTCCTCAGTCTTGGGCGCCAGATTTGGTCAAAATGTTGAGGTTCTTGGATTGACCGGAAACTTCGCTGTGGTTTTTGGTCTCGATCTTTACGAAAATCTTAGTTATTCTGTGGCCATATTCATCAACGAACCCTGAGGGGTTAAGCCTAGTGTTTCATGAATATGGGTTAACTGCTTTCCAGGGTTAAACTAACCCTGGAGGGTTAGTTTAACCCTGGAAAGCAGTTAACCCATATTCATGAAACACTAGGCTTAACCCTGAGGGTTGAATCTACCTCTGAGGGTAAACCTTACCCCGGAAGCGATTAACCCGTATTCATCAACGAATCCTGAGGATTAAACTAACCCTGGAAGGTAAAACTTACATGATCATCAGGGTTATTTAACCCTAGCTTAAAGCAAGGTTAACTCTACCCTGACACTTCATACAAACATTTACTCGCATCTATTAGTTTTATGAAAAACGATCAACAAGTATTGTAGTATTCAGTACTAGATTGTTGTTATAGTATTTAGTTTCGACTTCGTTTTATGTTCAAATTCGAAGTACATGAAACACTGAGTTCGCGAGAAAAAGAGTTCTAGCTTTGGTGACAAATGAATGCGACGAGGAAAAATGGTTGCGCATTCCACTTTGACAAGTGCCAAAACAGAAGAACTACTTCATGATAACACGCACTGACCCCTAAAAGAGTAGCACAAGCCCGGTATAAAACGAACTGCGCAAAAGTAGAACTTACACGGCACAATTGCACACATTAAAATAAACTCACGTCGTAAGTTTGGATGCTGCACAAATATGCTAGAAATGTATTATAAAATTAGTATTAGAAACTTATTCGTTGATTACACTACTATAACAGCGCAAGAATAGAAGTATAAAGTGAATTTAGCACGTACTTAAGCATTCTGTGATGTAAGTTTGCACAGCGCACGCGTAACTGACGCCTTTATCCCCAGGGTTAGTTTAATCCTCAGGGTTCATTGGCCGTATTCATCAAACATAGGGTTCGTTGATGAATACGGCCACAGGTTTGTTGATCGATACGGGTGGATTGCGTTTGGTGGCAAACCCTTCCCTATGCTTGATGAATACGGTCAATGAACCCTGGGGGTTAAACTAACCCTGGGGGTAAATTTAACCCTCAGGGTTCGTTGATGAATACGGCCACTGCACTAAAGAGTGTTACAGTAAAGCTAAATTGAGATAGAAGTAGCTATACCCATTAAGATCGCAAGTTCGCCTGCACCTTTCGCCTAGCTATTGCGGGAAAATGTCCGAATAATTTTGTGAGTTCAAGACTTTGTAAACAGCTCTATCGGACCATCTTTAGCACAGACCTTTATTTGCATAGTTCATCAGATTATGATGTTACAAATTCGCCTTCTCATGCATTGTCTTCAAATTCGAAAGTCATGTAATTTGGCAGATTTTCTATCCTACAATGTGCCACTAGCAGTAAAACAATATACGAAATGTTGTTAGCACGTCGAGTAATCCAAGTATCCATCTAAGCGGAAATTATAAGATTTGCTTCCATAAATGCGTTCGAACATTGTCATAACTGTAGAAAAGCTCATAGATCACTTCAGCATGAAGGTTTGGATGAAAAAATTCGTGTGACATTTTTAACGTTTATTTGCTAGCAGCGGATGGAAAAAATACTGTTTTATCAGTTTATCAGCCAGATACAATATCGCTCACGAATGTGCAAAATTTCCGTGAATGTCGCGAAATTCCCAAACGCGACATTCCGGGAATTTCTCGAAATTCTCGGACTTTTGCGACATCGCGAAATTTGCACGTTCTGTAAGCGGTATTGTACCCTTGTAGAGGAATTACCACCGAAAAAGAAGCGTGTGCAATGGGCTAATGCGTTTTGAAAAAAGAATGATTTTGAAACAGTGCCGAAAAAAAACATAGAACATGTTAGTGAAATCGCTCTAATATGAGTTAAAGATTTTACAAAACCTTTCAGTTGGATTTTCATAAGATACAATTTTCTTAGGTCGAACTATTCGACCCGTTAAAAATCGACTCATAAGTCTTGCCTATATAGGCATCAATAATTAGAATCTAACCTATTGTTATTTTTTCCTCTCGTGCAAAGTGCCCTAATTTCACAAGCACACGACGCCTTTTATTTGTCGAGATTGTGCAGATCGGTCGCATCGCTGTGCCTCGCGGAAGTTAACCTTCTCGCAAAATTCTGCTGTTTGAGGCGCAGCACGGAAAAGGGCTTTTCGCTATATCTTAATGTAGTCGAAGTGGTCGAATTAAGACAAAAATAGTCGTCTTTGTGCTTTTGAAGTTAGGGTACTGAATTGGGTTTGAATTGGACTACTTCTTCGTTAAGAATTCCACAGTGAGACGTAAACTGCTCATACTGGGTAATAGCTATGCTTCAAATCAAGGCAAGGTAATTTACGACGCATGTGCAAAAGACGATGTCGATGCTGCTATCTATACGATTCCTGGTAAGCTGAAATTTTGAGATAAATTAACTGAAGCGTGCAACAAGTTACTATAGGCCCTTCTATATCAAAAGTCCCACGCAATTAGTTCCAAAAATATTTGCTCTACCTGAGTACTGTAATACCTCAAAGTAGGCATGGAAAGGTTTTTCTGTCGATCATAAATTTAGTGTGCGAATCTTTCGTCGACCACAAGAAGCAGTGGTGGTGCAAAGGTCTCCAGAAGAATTTCCTTGAAGCAGTAGCCAGCTACAAACCTGACGTTCTTTTTCTGTTGTTTAGGTTGGTTACACTGATACACTAGTTGGATTTGAAAGATATTGTAAGACATTTATAGGAAGTAATATTCAAAAAATTCAAACTACTCTCGTATTTTTCAACAGCATCTAGGCTAATCTGAATTTACCTTTAGGAGCATTTATAGGAGAAAACATTTTCATGCTAGGTATGCATGTGCTGTGCGGAATTTTAGCAACATCAATTTCAAATCACAGTAAGCAAAGTTAGTCGAATGGTTTGTACTTTCGCTTAGTTCAGACAACATAGATAGATACGAGCAAGAGGGATGTGGCACGCATTCAAACCTCAGTGCAAAGTGCGAGTGTAAATTCAATCAGTGCAAAGACGCAGACAAGAAGAGGAATGAACCCTAGGACAGAATTGGCTTGACGGGAGCTTTTTTGCAATTGAATGCCTGAAACTTATTAGACTAGCGACCCTACGGGTCGCTAGTAAGTGGGTTGGGGCAGATACATTGATAACTGTCTGCAAATAAGAATAGCAAGAGAATGAATTCCCATTTTTTCAACGATTTTTTTTTCGCAATGCAAGTAGTAATAGAAGCAAGATCAGGCTTAAGCAAACTTTTTACAGCAGCTAACTACCAAATCATATACCCTGTTCTTCTTGCAAGGACCCAACCCCAGCTCCTAAAAATGGAAATCGCCTAAGCAGTCATCTATGCAAAAAGCTGATTTAACCCGAAGTTCAGACTGACTTTCAGGAATGTGCGACGGCCGCAAACACATCGAGCTTCGCGATCATGCACATTCCTACACTCTCCTTATAATATCTCGCGAAGTCACTTCTTGATGCGAGATCAAGTACGCTCAAAGCTTTCTTTTGGAAAATCTCAGCAAACATGTCCTGCCTCATAAACCGAGACCACGAGATCAAGTCCCCTTTCCTTTTTTTGCTAAAGAGGGCAGAAGTATGATTTCTGCGAAGTAAAAGGGGCCAAAATGGGTTTCAAGCAATATTTTTGATAAGTTAGCATTGATCTTGCCGCATAAGCCCTCGGGACCTTCCTTGTCTCAAGTCCAAGTTTGCTTTGCTTTTTTATTGTAGGAGGCAGAGGTATGATTTCTGCGAAGTAAAAGCGGCCAAATTGGATTTCAAGAAAGCTGTTGTACAGTTAGCATTGAAATTGAGAAGTTCTTAGCAAGAAATGCACTGCCGCATGAAGCCCTTAGGCCTTCCTTCCCTCGAAATCAAGCTCTCGCTTTGCTTCTTTGTTATAGGAGGCAGAGGTACAATTTCTGCGAAATATTAGTTTGTAAAGGAAGAGTGCGGGCACTTTTAGAGATTTCGTTTTTTGATGCATTTTTTTGCAGCTCCGTCGGTATTTGACACCGAGTTTTTATACTGTTCGGTAGAAGGAAGCCTAGTCTTTTCGAAGCCGCTTCTAATTTTCATCGATACCAAAGCATATATGATCTGCACATCAAATAAGGAAAGCTTTCTAGCCATGACAATTTCACAATTTTTCTTCCTGCGGCCATTTTTTGTGAAGTTCATAGGTTTTCGTCCAAATTGTGTGTGATCCAATCGAGGAGACTGTTAGCTTCTGACCCGCAGCTGCACTCGTTTTACGATTGCGCTCAGAAATTACAAGCTGTCAAACTTGCCTCTGACTGCAACTATTTTCGCAGCTGGCATGGCTTCTGCGAGAATCGCCATTGGGTCCAAAAGATATATAAGGCATTAGCCCAACAATCTTCGCAATAATCAAAGATTTGCTGTCTCATGTGGAGAACGAGAAGACTTCAAAGTCGCCTACTCGAAAGGTGCATTTTTGAGGCAAAAAATGGCCGATTTCTTAACCTTTCTGGAAAATTGCAGATAGTCGCTCAAAGGCGTAAATAGTCTCCAAGACAACCCTGGCAGACTTCTATATAACTACAGCATATGAGCTGTCCAGCTCTCATCATGCGATATTCTGCGCAAATAGGTTACTTTTGCGTCGATCTTTTTCCCTTCTGCGCATGCTGGTGGACCGCAGCGAGACGCTGAAAAGCCAGCAAGATAAATATATGTTGTAAACAAAATTGTCTTTGCAAAGAAGTTTGCAGCTTTAAGGAAGAATCAATATGCTTGAAGTTACAGCAATTTAAAAAAAATTTTGCAAGTGCCCGGAAATTTTTTTAAGACCTAATAAAAGCGGTCAAAAGTGGATTTCAAGCGAGATTTGTATAATTTAGCACTGAAACTGAGAAATTCTTATGGGAAATGTTTGCCGCTTGAAGCTCTTGGAACCTTTCTTTCGAGACCAAGCTCCCTTTGCTTTTTTGTTATAAGAGGCAGAGATGTGATTTTCGCGAAGTAAAAGCGATTAAAAGTGTACTTCAACGAGCTTTTGTATAATTTAGCATTGAAACTGAGAAATTACCAACAGAAACGCACTGCCGCATAAAGCTCCTGTAGCTTTCCTACCTTCGGGACCAATTCTTCTCTGCTCTTTTTGATTTTTTGAGGCAGAAGTACGATTTTGTTTTTGCAATTCGATCTCGTATATCGTACTTTTGGCCATTGCTGTTAGAATCTTGTTGCCGTAGATTGGTTATCCTACTGGTGCTCAGTTTCCCTTTCGCAGTTGAACCATATTTCGCCAAAGTTTCTTTGCGGTATGATCATCTAACTTTGGATGCGTCCCGTCTGTAGTGTTTATTTTATATGCATGGTTCTGCTTCAATTATATCCTTGGCCGGTGCTTATCTTGAATAACTCTGTAGTGTGTGAAAGTGGAACTGCAGATTAACCGCAACAGGGAGGAAAAAGCGTGGAAGATGGAAAGCGTGGGCGTTTGCGCTTGAAATACCAAGAATTTGATGATTTTGCGCTTCTATGACAAAAGCGGCCAGCTACGGCTACGGGCTGCTGGCGACGGCTGCCGTCGTGGTATGAAGGCACTTTTATAGCGATACTAAAAGATATAAAACTCGCCGAAGCTTTCTATCGGATAATCTAGCAAAAAGGTCCTGCTGTGAAGCCCGTGGCTCTGTCCTTCTTTTGAGACCAGCCTCCTCTGCTTTTCTGCTTTTGGGTGCCAAAGCATAACTTTCGCGAAGTAAAATCGATCTCAAGGATTTTTTTATAATTAGCCTTGAAAACAAGGAATTGTTCGGAAAAATGTCCTGCGGCAGTAGGGACCCTAGGCGTCGCTATCAAGTGGGTTGGGGCAGATACATTGATAACTATCTGCGTGCAACCTAAAATGGTAAGGAAATGGACTTCCATTTTCTCAACGATTTTTGGCGAAACGTAAATATATAGTCGTAGGAGTAAAATCATGCTCTCAAGTAAACTTTTTACAATGGTAGCTCTCAAATCATCTACGCTATTCTTCTTGCAAAGCTCCTTTACTTTTCCGCTATTGAGAGCACAAGAATTTTTGCTTGAAGTGGATTTTAAGGAGGTTTTTTATAACTTAACCTTGAAAACAAAGGAGTCTTAACAAAAATGTCCGGCGGCAGTACGACCCTACGGGTCGCTATCAACTGGGTTGGGGCAGATACATTGATAACTATCTGCGTGCAACTTAAAATGGTAAGGAAATGGACTTCCATTTTCTCGACGATTTTTGGCGAAACGTAAATATGTAGTCGTAGGAGTAAAATCATGCTCTCAAGCAAACTTTTTATAATGGTAACTCTCAAATCATCTGCGCTGTTCTTCTTGCAAAGCTCCTTTACTTTTCCGCTATTGAGAGCACAAGAATTTTTGCTTGAAGTGGATTTCAAGGAGGTTTCTTATAACTTAGCGTTGAAAACAAGGAAGTCTTAACAAAAAAGTCCCGCGGCAGTACGACCCTACGGGTCGCCAGCAAGTGGGTTGGGGCAGATACATTGATAACTGTCTGCGTGCAACTAAAAATAGCAAGAATGAATTCCCATTTTCTCAACATCTTTTTCGCAATGCAAGTAGTAGTGGAAGCAAGATCGGGCTCATTTCAAGATTTCATTTCAAGATCATTTCCATTTTCTCAACGATCTTGGGGCAACGTAAGTACGTAGTAGTAGGAGTAAGATTATGCTCTCAAGGAAAGTTTTCATGGTGAGTAACTCCCAAATCATCTACGCTGTTCTTCTTGCAAGTACCCGACTCAGATACCACAGCTACTAAACATGAAGATCACCTCAGCAGTCATCTATGTAGAACAGCTTTCAACCCGAAATTCAGGCTAACTCAGGAACTGTGCAACGGCCGCTAACACATTAAGCTTCGCGATCATGCACAGTCCTATACTCTCCTTATTACGCCTGGCCAAGAAACGGTCATTTCTTAAAGTGAGACCAA
Organism: Cylicocyclus nassatus; assembly: GCA_958299035.1. Classification (NCBI taxonomy): domain Eukaryota; kingdom Metazoa; phylum Nematoda; class Chromadorea; order Rhabditida; family Strongylidae; genus Cylicocyclus; species Cylicocyclus nassatus. The sequence goes on from CATQJL010000112.1 coordinate 81,138,585, forward strand.
AGCTCGCTCAAAGCCTTTTCTTGAACATTCCTAGCAAAAATGTCCTGTCGTATGAGCCGTCTGGGTATTCAAGAGTGAATTTCAAGCGAGCTTCTGCATCATTTAGCATTGAATCTGAAAAGTCCTTAGCCTAAATGCGCTGCCGCATAAAGTCCTTGAAGCTTTCCTTTCTTCAAGACTTATACTTTTCAAAGCAAAAGTACGGTTTTCGCAAGATAAAAGCGGCCAAAATGAATTTCAAGCCTTTCCTGTGAGATTCAGCACTGAAACCTAGAGAATCATATCAAAAATCTTCTGCCGCATAAATACTAAGTCTTTTCTTCCATCAAGACAAGCTCCCTCTGCTGTGTTGTTTTTATTGGCAAAAGTAGGGATTTCACAAAGTAGAGGCCGCCAAAAACAAATGCAGCAAGTTCTGTGAATTTTCACATTAAAACTAGTTGGGAGAAATGTGTTTTCGAGTAGATTTGTTGGGTCTTTCCTTTTAGCAGACCGAGCTCCCTCTGCTCATTTGTTTTTATAGGCAAAAACAATATTTTCACATTGTAAATCATCCAAAAGTAAGTATTTAACAGGTTTTTGTGAGATTCAGCATTTAATCCTGGAAATTTAGCAAAGTGTTCGTTGAAATTTAGAAAAATGTACTACCGCATGAATCGACTGATTCTTTTCTTCCAATGAGACGTAGCTCCCCCTGTTTTTCTATTTCCAGAGGCAAAAACAATATTTTCAAAAACGAGCATTCACAAGATGTACAAGCATTCAAAAGGTGAGGGTTAAGCGAAACCCCGTAAAATTAATAGGTTATATTATCTTATTTTCCTAACCTTCATATTGTTCAAAATCATAATGTGCTTTCCGAAAACTAATGATTGTAAGAAGTTAGGCAGGATAAGAAGCAAAAAGCGCGACAGTTTTCCGAATTATGATAGCAACCGGGGGTCAGACATTTGCACTAATTCGGTAGTCTGGAATCAATATTTCGTTGTTGTTTGGGCTCTGCACATGACACGCACTTGATCCCCTTCTTGCTTGTTTATGACTGAGGAGGTGATCTTTGAGGACTGTTGCCCATATTTGACTTTCCATGCGGAGCAAGCTCTATAAATTGCACTTAAAGTGCATACAGTCTGGAAACTAACTACGAACGCCGTCAACTCTACGTCGCTGTTACGCAAACTATGTGGTTCCTCCTTGAGTGCATGCGCTCCCCAGTACTCTCTCGGCCTTTCTCATCCGCTTTAGTTCATGTATCGCAGTTATATTTCGTCGCCGCATAATCTGGACTGCCCTCGTTGTCGCGAATCTGCTGTTAACACTGTAAGAGAACACATAGCACAACGGTAAAGCATATGCGGGAGGAGAGTACCCCCGTCGCATCGCTTTGGCAGTCACCAAAAGATGTTATAGTAAGATCCCGACTACACCGGACCGTTATGATGTCAGCAGAAAGGCCCTGGGGAGGAACCAGGAGCCTAAGCTCAGCGCTGTGAAAACGAAGTTGCTGCGATGGACCTTCCACATTGGAAGACAGATTTGCCACACTGTACTTCCCTCAAGAACAAACCCCAACATGACTATTTTTGCTAGCAAGGGAATGGTCAGATATCGGAGTGGCTAATCCAGACAAGCTGCATACCTTTAGATGCAGCATGAAGCCCTGACTTTGAATATGTCTTCTTTATCTGCTTATCGCTTCTCTGGACGAAGCTATCAGCAATTAAAGGCCAACATTTTGCTAAGAAATTATGCGTGAAAGTGAAAATTTAGCCTAACAGAGCCATGTTTGGTTTGATGCTGGGCCAAAACATGCAGCTAACTTACTTCAAACTCTTAAAGCCTAAAGCTGAGCGCTAATAGCAACAATGTACATAGTTTCACAGTTTTTATGTACAATTTTTCCACAGCAAAACTGCTTGTAACTTTGTCCACAGAAGCGATAAGCAGATAAGGAAGACAGATTCGAAGTCAGCGTTCTATATTGCATCGAATGGTATACGGCCTGTTTGATTTGGCCACTTCGACTTCTGACCATTTCCTTGTAAGCAGGCAGATTAGGACAGTTTCCAAGAAACATTGTTAATTTCTTAATTTCACTAATACAGTCTGCCCCAATCCCAACCAGCCAAAATTGGCATGGCGGAAGTCCACGTCGCGAGGACATCGCGTCACGTATACAGCTATAGTCAGGGCCCGGCACAGATGGTTTAGGGTCAAATTGGACTTTGTTTTTGGAGTTAGAAGCAACGGGGACATCGTTTTCATGAGGTCCTGGAGGAAGCGTTAAAAAAAACACGACGAACATGTCAGGTTTCACGAGTTATACGTGTTCTTTCGCAAGCGCGCGAATTACAAATGCAAGACTTAAACAAACAAATGGCTTGTTTACAGCGCACAAACAATCACATGGCTCCGAATTTGGGCTATATGTATACAATATTACTCCAAACTATGTTATGTAAAAAATTCCCAAAACTTATGTGTCCTAATATCCGTTCTCGGATTTGTTGGTTTCTAGACCAACTACCAAACCAACTGGGTTGGTTCGGAGCATAAATATCGGAGAGTTCACATAAGTTTTGGACCTTTTTGATCTGGACGATTAGAACGGTCAAAAATCTACCATATAGTGAAGAGAGCGGATCAAACCGTTGCCTCTCCCCTTTTTTTGAGTCGAGTGTAATTCTACGCGCTGATAGATATCGCGCTCCAATCACTTGCGGTGTCCTTTGAAATATGTGGTTAAAAATGCATCGCAGGATTGTTGAGGCTACAGATTTGGTTGATAGGAGATTCTCGACTACCCAGCATCAAAATGGTATTATACCCAATAGCAGAGCCTTTAATCGACTCGAAATGTTTTCTTTTTGCTTTTTTGTTGCATAACATACCTCAAATGCGCTTTTTTCGCTTTTTTGTTGCTATTTTGGTTGAAAAGGGGTTTCCCTACTGATTTTCACATCGATAGTTCCCTACTGATTTTCACATCGATAGGGACTTCGTAAATTTTCGCGAAGTCATGAGGGACTTCGTTTCCTAAAAACCTCCAAACCAACGCGTGCCCGGGCCCTGGCTATAGTTTGCTCTCTCCTCAATCTCTTCTCTCTCTGCGGCAGCGCGCGTAAATTCAGCCGACGACTGCGCTGAATCTCAATTGGGGGAAACTGTATTTCTCTAGAACATTATAAGGAATGCATACAAATAATCTAACACCAAAAATTGCTTTTAGACATCTCACATGGATGGACACACCAAAAACAACAATTCCCGACCCGCTTGTGGAAAGGGCAATACCTGTCCTCAAAGCTTTAGAAGAAATTGTTGAGCATCGTATCTTTATTCTGAATGCCATTCCCCGCGTACTCAACAAATGGCAGGAGGCATATCACGCCAGTCTTTATGCAAGGAAGCCAATGGATCTAGAGGTAATTACTGTACTTTGAATGGCACGGGTAGTTTGTCGACAAGCTCGGTAAAGTTTCTAAACTAAATAGCAAAGGCTATGCATTATATTATTATTTGAGGCTATTTTTCGTATTTGAGGCTTGCTAAAAACTCACCCAATAATCGCTATTTCTTACTCTTTCAAACTCTCGTACTCCATATTGTCAGTCATACAAACACATGTTTTATGCAGATCTGCTTTCTTTTCAAATAGTCACGCTGGCGAATGAAACTTTTTTAGTTTACAGCTAGTTACCAATTTCTCATCTGTTTTCTTATCTCCCACTCTAATACACATAATTCTTCTCCATATACTTTTTAAGAGAGTACATGTCGGACAAATGGAACACAGGCAGAGGGCTCTTGAATCTTCCGACTCCTTAGAAATCTACGTAATCATTCTTTCAAGATTTTCATTCCAGTAAAGTCGTGGACGTGACTGCAACAAAGCTAAAAGCCAATGGAGTTCTCGCAATTTAAAACAGTTACATTATTTGTGCAGCATATACTGATTTAATTTTTTCCAAATAGATTTTTTGAAGTTTTGGTACGCACTAAATGTATTCAAAAGCAAGGCCTTTCCACACCAAAAATCACCAAAACACTTTGGAATCAAAATTTGGAATAGCTCGATGTAGAAAAATGTTTTGGCGTGCTAGCGCCAAATACAAAAAACTCAAATGTTTTTTAGAAATAGGCATTATTGTCAAGCTCGAAGGCGACGGCAATAATATTGCAAATTGCATTGCACAGATCACAGAAAAAGCTACTAGGGAGAGAAAAATTGAAGTGATTAATGCTTTGACAGCTTGCTCAAGGCTCTGTGAGTCTTGACGGTTGGTTGAAAAAACTTTTGAGCGACTTAATTACATACTCGGCACAGTGGTTGCATCGCACAAGCGTGCAAAGTTATTCTAGACCGTTTCAACATAAATGACGTATGTATGAAACCAAGCGAACCACTTGTGCAAGGACATCTCTGACTGATCGTTGAAACTCAAGTGGGACTCCTGTAAATAGTATTTATAAAGAATCTCCCTAGTCGAGGTAGCATTCGAGATGAATTACATATTACTGAAGTCATTGATGATGCTGATCTCGAAAGTGCGCTACTTTTCTTTGAACGCCTATAAGAAGACTGTGGCGTTGAAAAGAAATGCAAAAACCTGCTTGTAAAATGATTTGAACGCGCGACACTTAATCTGCGTTCATATTGATCCGGAAATTCGGGAACAGTTCCAAAAAACGTTCGAAATGAGCGCTGTGCTGAAACTGATCTCGAACTTCCGGATTAGTATGAAGGCAGCTTTAGTGCAGTGAACCACACTCGCGCTGGCAGTGCTTCTTTATCAAGTTGTGTTAACACGTTGACGACGGTGTCGCGCAATGGTGCGCGACAGGCAGTCTGTCCCTGTGGACGATGTCGCGCAATGGTGCGCGACACCCTAAACATGAGTTTTAATGTGCACAATAGTTCTAATACGTGTTCATATAATCAAGTTAGGCTCGAAAGTATTTCATGTTGGCCCCGCCCCCTTTTTGGCAAACTCCGCCCACTCCACTGCCCTCTACAAAAAACTTTTTTCATTCTCAAATCGCATAGAAAAGCTCATAGATGACACGGGAACCTTAAACAATCTTAATTTTGACCCCGCCCCCCGTAATGCAGACTCTACCCCCTCAGTGCCAAGCTCCGCCCACTTTTCAAAAATGCCGGAATTTGCACGAATTCATTGATTTAGAGCAATTTCCAGCATTTTTTAAAAGTGGGCGGGGCTTGCCAAAAGTGGGTGGAGCTGCCCCGCCCACTTGCATTTGTGTATTTCACGTATAGATGCATGCATACATATGTGCAGCCGGCTGTGAAAATGCCCGGAAACGGTTCGTCCACGGGGACAGACCTTCAAAAAATGGCTCGTCGTCAACGTGTTAACAAACTGGTCAAATTTGTAAGTTCCCAAAAAAGCGTTTTGCAGATAAGGATTGCGGTTTCGAGGTTAGCATTCATTGCTGACTTTCACACTATTTATCTAATTGCAAACGGCCATTTCGACTAATAAGGTATTTTTTGTTAGTTCTAATCTTCGCCAAACCTCTGTATTTGAAAGGCGCATCTTTTTTGCCAGTTCAACATGCCACCCAAGTGTCATTCCAGCTTCTCCTTCATTATTGATTTTTTGATATTCTATCGAAAAAACGCATCGAAGTATTACTTCCACGTTTTACGGATTTTTACGGCCATGAAAGAAGAACTAAAAAACTTTGCGAAGTTGAGGGACTTTAGAAATTGCACATACTACCTTGTGCCGCCCTGTTACAGATACGTCTAACTTTCTATTTTGAGTGAATTCAGAAGTTGCTTTATGACAACACAACGACCCACTATGAGGCAGCACGTTGGCGAATCGAACAGCTAGCTAAGAATTGTCAAAAGTGCAGTGTGATCGATTACACACCATTGTTCACATCTAATGGCACATTCAACTTTGTAGACGATAGGACAAGGGTTGCATACATTGACGATGCAAAACACTTCACACCTTATGGCCTGTTCTATCTGTATCCACTTTACAAAAATATCTGTGATAAGATTGATTGGTAATGGATGTTGTGAATAAAATCTTCTTCAGATAGCTAATTGACAGTACAAAGATAAACTCGGATAACTCATTGTCAGCACAAAGACAAATTACGCCGTTGCAGGTCATAAATGAGCATAAGATCATGCGAATTGACTACGCGAATGAACACGGATCGCAAATCAAAAACCTAGTCACGAAATAGAGTTCCGAAAAAAGGAAAACTTAGCAGATCTTTCATAGGAATTGAATTCCTTGCACTCCATTATATCACTACAAAATTGCTAGCAGCTTAGTTTAAAGATGTCTCAATTAGATGAGCGGTAAAGCTCCCTTATAAATCAAACACATCATGATTGCAAGATTTTTCGCGTTTCTTTTTTGACTTGACCGGAAATCGGCTTTAAATATAGAAGAGGGGTGGGTGGTTAACTGGTCATGACTAAACAAGCTAACTACTATCATGACTTATAGCAAGCCGCCAAATCCCACCCTAGCGCGAGCCTTGCCTGGGTATTTGCAAAAAGTTTGCACGTTCACGAAACTAAACCGTTGATGAAAGCGAGCACGAAGTCCACCGTTACTACAGCGGTCAACTGGAAGACGAAGAATGCGCAGAGCGGGTAAAGCAGCTGCAGGCAGATCATCATGGGCCAAACATTATCTGATTTTCCTCGCTATGTGCCTACAATATATCTACCACATTGTAGAGATAGTTGATGCCACAGTGTAGAGACAGTTCCGTTGTCTTATCGCATATGCATGTCATGCTGTATATATGGTCGATTGCACGGAATCGCCGGGTTGAGCACTCGCAACCGTGTCTCTTGCGGGCTAAAATTGGCATTCGTGCGCATGAGTCATCATAGCGCCCGTAGTCGGCAGCCGCGCTGCAAACACGTTCGCGTGCGCTCAGCATAAGACTACCCGGGCAATTTCGTGCAGTCGACTTTAATGACAGCGCAGACACTGTCGCCGCTTAATCAACAATGAGCTTACTTATCTAGCTGCATCTGCCAGTTTGAGCAAAACTCCCACAGACCAATATGTAGGCCCCATCCGCCGTACTCTTGTCGAAAGTAGTCTTTCGCGCATTGCCTGTGCATCCAAACATGCAAATTGCAAGATGCATCCATCCTGTTTTCGAACTTCATTCTAATAACAGTTCTGTTATGACACTGGAGTAAATTCTATGTGTACTTTTCCGAAGCAAATCAAAGTTTGTTGCGTAATGTTTGAATTGGTCCCACCAAATAACAGATAAAAAAAACCGAGGTTGGGATTTTGGGAAAGAGGCCTATCAAAGCTCTTAATTAGCTCTGCAGATTTTCCTTCCAAAAGCGCCGTCCACCCAGATTTTCGACTTTCATATTCTTGTCGTCACAAGACCTTTTCATTTCCCTATTTCCAATATGAAGTTGAGAGATTGTAAAAACCAATCCAATCCCCGTTCTGAAGAACTGTTGCGGAGCAGACTCTCTAGAACGGATATGGATGAGCGAGCACGGATGGACAAGCAGTACTGGAATGGTCCTTTGCCCTCTTCGTCATTTCAGAGCAGTTTTCCCGTTTTCGAGTCGACATGCTGTGCCGCGACTTGGGCATTGGCCTAAAAGGGGCCTCGCCTATCGTATAATGCCAAAAGCTCAAGAACCCTATCAGTGGACGGTGCCTTCTGTTGCCACTTTATGTAAGAAAGAATACCTAAAGTCAGAAAAGTCAGAATCCTCAACATCGAACATCGATACGCTACCATAAATGAATGTGAATTCTCACGAGATTTATTGATCACACACCGCTTCCAGATGTTATCCATTTTTGTAATCTTGATTAGACGCTTAAGCAATATTACAGAGATATCAAATATGCTAAAGACTCAAAAGCAAGCTATCGTGAAAGCTTCTTGAAAATTTTTTGATTTACACATCTTTGCAGTTTGTTTGGACCAAAAACTGTGATCTGCTTTAAAAGAATGCGCATACGGAAACGGTTCAAAAATGCGTAAATCGCATGAACAACGCTTATTATCTTCAAAAAACGCTCACTATCATAGATCGGCTCGTTAAAAGAAACATTGTGCTTATGTCTACTATCTTCTTAGTATCAACAAGGATTCAAATTTGCTTAGGTATTCTCTCAATGTTTTGATGACCATTGTGACAAAAGCTAAACAATGTGTGCTCTTTTGACTACGACGATACAAGACGAATGTTTCCTTAGATCTCCTGTTTGTACAGCTTGCAATGCAAACAAAAGTTCGAATAAAATTTATCAGTTTTTTCATTTTTTAAAGTAATCGGACGTTTTTGAAAATTTACTCATAAATATCATTTCAAACGATTAAATCTTTTGTTTTTATTTGGCGACGTCTCGCGTCTCGCATATTTGCCAATACCCTGATATCATGTCTAGGGTGGAGAAGTACTTTTTTCCACTTAGGCTCTGACCACATCTATGGAAGGCACAGGATAGGAGTCATGCTTAGTGACTTTGTTCTGCTCCGAGTAATCTACACAAAGCCTCAAAGTTTCTTCTTTTTTCCTTACTAGCACCACCGATGATGCCCATTTCGATCGGCTTTTGCGCACAATGCCTCTTTCTTCTAAGTTTTGATAAAGTAAAGTTTTGTAGATAACTATTATTTTGCTAAGTGTGCGTATATAGTGCAAACTTGGCCTTACAAAGCCATTCTCGGCTCACTGTTGGACCAAAACTTGCAACTAAGTCCTTCATATGGCTCGTACCCAAAGGTGAGGAGAGAGGGCAATAATGTGCTAGATTTCGCAATTGTGTACGATTATTTTCGCATAAAGCTGCTCATAGCTTCGCTTAAAGGCGATCAGCAGATATAGAATACAGATTTGAAGTCAGCATTCTGTCTCAGACAACTGGCCGGAACTTCCGCAGCGCTTTCGCAGGGTTTCCGCAGGTGACCCGGCGGAAATTCTGCGAAAGCGCTGCGGAAACCCTGCAATCTCAGGGTGCAGGGTTTCCGCAGCACTTTGTTTGGAGTTCCGCAGCACTTTGCGGTTTTCGCTTTTGATTCGCGATCCATTTCTTCCCTATCAAGCTTCCCTTTTGATACTAGGTTTTCCTTTCCATTACTAGCTTTTCGCTTTTTATTAAGGCATTATTCCTTTGATTGGAAATTCCTTTAAACCTTCTAGATGCTAAGAGAAGTAGACGAGATAGTTTTTATGAGAAAGCAAAGGGCACAGTGTATTGTTTTATGCAGCTACCATATAGAATCACAAGAGGTCAAAGTCGATAATTGCAAATTAACAGGTCAGTGGAGTGTTCATAAATAAATATACATAAAATTACAGAAGCATTCGAGCATATATGGTAACCGAATAAGGTTGGAAAAAATCAGCAGATATTAAGAATTAAAAAGCAATGTTATACTGATGGAAGAGTAAAGAATAATGGAAGAATAAGATAAAAACTAGAATAACAATCTTATTCACAAAGGATAATATGCGCTTCAAAGGGAAGGTGATCCTGTGGGGAAATAAACCGTCTCCACTTATCGGGTGTCATTTTGACCTTGTCCGCGCCACTGAAGCCGGCTTCGGCCTCCCTTCCTTTCTGTAATGAGAATTATTATCGTGCCTTGCCGCAAGTGTTCCATTTTCCAGCTTCTTCGCCAAGAAATACGGAGCAAATTTGGACGATTCGTTCAAAATTTTGAGAAATTTCGAAATCTCAAAAAGTGAAGCTCTGGGACAGATTTGGAAATTACAAGGGTTTTCTGCAAAAATCAAGGCTTTACTTCAACTTGAATTTTTTTTTTGGAATTTCCAAATTTGGAGCGACAGAACTTTTGTTTCAATCTAATATTCCAGCATTTTCCACACAAAATAGGTATGTGTCAGACTGGCAAGTATGTGTAAGTGAAAGTTATTATAAATTGATGATGAATTTTCATAAATTAATACTTAAAGACAGCGTCCAGGCAAGTCTGGACCTATGGGGATTTTACGTGGAAAGTACTTTTGGGGCCCTAACTAAGCTACTGCCCCACCGGCAGCTCAGGTAGTGCCCTAACGCCTGAGGTAGTCCCCTCGAAACTGGACCCCGCGACCGTGTTTCGCATGGATTCATGGCGCAAAGCGTGAATCCTGGCGCGAAACTGCCATGAATCCATGCGAATACGTTTGCGGGGGCCAGTTTCGAGGGGAATATCTCAGCCATTAGAGCAATACCTAAGCTGCCACTTGGGCAGTGCCTTAGTTAAGGCCCCAAAAGTACTTTCCACGTAAAAGCCCCATAGGTCCAGATCTGCCTGGACGCTGCCCTTGAAAAATTATACTAATGAACCAAAAGCTCGTCCCCATCCTTCTTAAAAATTCGAAACTTTCTTGCTTCACATCCGATCTGCACATATTTATTTTGAAAGAAGACATGCTTTTTTTAATGGTACCTCCTGAGGCACTTTTTGATAGCTCCAGAGATCGAAGTCGGTGAAGAAAATTACTCCATTCTAATATTCCCCATGTTTGGTCGCAAAAATCTACTTGCGAAAAATCGGAGCAATCGGTATCATAGCTATAATTACCTACTATTTGCGCTGTTTGAACGTCTCTCAAAAGTTATGATTGAAGCCGTAAAAAAGGGTAACTATGATTTCTTGGCATTTGCTTCAAAAATCATAACTTTTCATAAAGAGGTTCAACCAGCGCAAACTTGGCAAGTTAGAAAGAGCAGACTATAGACCCTATAACTCCGACTGCTCCGATTTCCGTTGCGAGAATTTTATTACGACCAAACGCAGAAATGGAGTAATTTTCTTCTCCGGCTTCTAACTCTGGAGCTTGCTTCCATTGAAAGGTACTTCAGGTAGGTACTATTGGAAACACGAATTCGAAAATAAACAGGTGCAGATCCGTTGAAGATGTAGGAAGTTTTTGGAGAGAGAAAAGCATTCAAAGCAGCAAAAACTGAGGATCAGAGAAGAATAGATAAATTAAAGCAGTGGTGGTGCAAGGAACTTCTTCAAGGAGCGGACAAAATGGGCGTGAGCCACCGATGAAAGGGAAATTTAGAAATGGTTGAATTTTCGTGGTTCCAGTTTTTGTACGCCCTCGATTTTTTAGCAAAAAGGGGCGTGGAGTGAGCCACACCTTCAAAAATTGCATAGCCAAACTGCTTTAGAGTTTAGAAGAGCTTTGATCTTTCATTATCTACAGTCGCAGACTACTATGAATATTCCTGAGACCCATTGTGCCCCGCCCCTTTCTTTGATATATTTCTAACACATTATTTCTATTTTATTTAACCATTCAACACTATTATTAGGTTGTAAAAAAAGTTCTGCCAATAGACGCTGAGCTAAATTGTTTTATCTATATCTTCACCATGAGTGGCTGTCAATTAGCGATATTTTGGTCACATGTATTAACAACCTTAGACTACTGATTAGGTATGTCGTAGATTTTCTTTCACAAAAAGCGCGCTGGCTGCGTTTCAAAACATGTGGAGAGTTCGAATTTTTTTTTTTGAACCCTGAATTCAATGAGTTATTTGTTGCTTGCAAAAAGATCCAAATACGGGGCAAGTAATAGTCAGATATTGCTTCCGGATTTTCAAATCAAGCTTTCGGAAGTTCTGCACGTCCATAATCTGAAAAATGTGCGTTTTCGCAGACCTGAGCGCAAGGGATTTTTCTCCTTTTTTGGGCATTTCTTCCTAGTTGATCATCATTTTTTCGAGCTGAATAGCGTTTTAGGTAGTTGGGGCCATTGCACACTAAGAACACATTTCAAACCAGCCCCTTGCATTCACATCTATTTTTGGTATTTAACACATTAACGACAGCTTGACACACATGGTGTGTCAAGCAATGACTGCCGCGTGGGACCGCTTGACACACCATGTGTGTCAAGGTTTGAATTCTGTCAAAATGACTACTATTTTGGGATAAATTCATTCCATGAGCTCTCTTTTGCGCTGAATCTAAGGATGACCTCTACTTTTTTTGTCAGCCTTTCAGATCTACTGTAGGTGTACTGTAGATGGCATTATGCATAATCATAGTTGAGAACTGTAGGCTGGTCCGTAAAAGGCCTTGGTCCCAGACGGCAGACAACTAAAAATCTGCATGGTCGTCAATGTGTTAAGAGAAGAATTGGCAGAACTTTCTTTACAACCTAATATTCGAAATTTTTTACTTTCAAATTTCTCGAGCTATTATTTCAAACCGTAAGTTTCGAATTTTTTATCTTTCAATCAAAAATTATTATTTTGTAATGTGTGCGGTGTTGTGAGAGGGGAAAGATTTGAAAATCAAAAGCAGAGAGTAGAAAAGGATAGACACACGAAAAGCAGAGGCGGCGCGAGAAATTTATTTAAGGGAGGGGAGGGAGGGATTGGAAATTTTAAGTTCGTGGGTGTATGGCCACTTCCAGCAAAAGAAAACTCACGAGTGGTTGGATTTTTGCGGTTACAATTCTTTACCACCTCAATTTTTTTTAGCACATCTCCTTCGAAAATTGTCCACAATTATTAGGTGGGACCAAAACTAAGTTCGCCAGTTTTCAAAAAATCATAATTTCCTCTCGACTTGATGGATTTTTTTTGATTTTATATTTATCTAAGAATGAAAATCATTCTCTTTCCAATGTTATCTCTGTCATGAATAATTGGCTAATTGGCTTAAGAAAGTTCGCGAATTAGAAGCAATTAAAGAAATTACTCAAGATTGACATTTTTCAAGCAGGATCACCAAAAAATTCTGGAAGTATTTTTCGATACCTTTTCCAAAAACAAAAAAGATTGAGAATTAGAAGCAAATAAAGAGAATTACTTCAGGTTTGCAATTTTTGAGCATGCTCAAAAATGCTCAAAAACGTCACAGAAAAGACGGGATATTTATGAACATGGGTTTTGTGACCTCCTTCTAGCTGAGAGAAATTCGTGCCAATCGAAAGCAATTTTGATTTTCGTAGAATATCAGATCCGAAAACTCAGTAATATTACGAAAATCAAAATTGCTCTCGATTGGCACGAATTTCTTTCAACTAAAAAGAGAAGGTCACTAAACCCATGTTCACATGACTTTCCCGCGCAAAACTGGAGTAAATCTCCTTATTTGCTTCTAATTCTCAGTCTTTTTTGTTTTTTCGGAAAAGGCACTATAGCAAAGAGCATAGCTTTCTCTATCGAAAAATACTTTCAGAATTTTTTGGTGACCCTGCTTGAAAAATGCCAATTTTGAGTAATTTCCTTCAATTGCTTCTAACTATCGAACTTTTTTATGCCAACTCATGCTAAAGTACTGCTGTAAAAAGAATGATTTCCTCTCTTAGATGAATATAAACGCAAAGAGATCCATCGAGTCAAAAGGAAGTTATGATTTTTTGAAAAACTGGCAAATGTACTTTTGGTCTCACGTAATACCTTGAATCTGAAAATTTTTGAAAATATTTCAATATTCACCAAGAGCTTGTAGTTCACTCTTAAATTTCGTTGACCCATTATTTTCTAATCCCCACCCCTCCCCCCACCCTTTGTTTTGATATACACCCAATCACTTGTGCTTTGCTTAGATCCAATGCATATTTCCTACAAAGTGATAGTTTTAAATGACTTTCATTATTATTTCAATCAAAGCACATAAAGCAAAGAAGTTCGACATACCTGAACAAGGGCGTTGTGCTTAGACGGAGTCTCTCCGTTGAGTCCTTTTCCAGCACTCCAGCAGCTTGGTGATGGTTGTTCAAAACCTGCACCGATGCCTGAAAGAATACTTAGAATGTGGATGAGTATAGGTTTACTTACGCCTAAATTGAAAAAAGAAAGAAAAAAGAGAAAGAAAGGAGGAGGAACAGAAGCGAAACAGTATGGAAGAAAAGAGTGCGCTATGCGCTGTTGATGTTGCGTTCGCTATTTCGCAATCGCGAATGCATGCGCTCTCAAAGTCCTGCGGAAATGCTGGCAGGTCAAAGTGCTGCGGAAACCTTACGAGCCTCACTGCACTTTCGCAGCGCTTTATGGAAAGTGCTGCGGAAGTTCCGATTTACGATCGCTGTGACGTCAATTTCCTGCGGAAACCTCGCATTTTTGGAGCGTGCAATTTCTCAATGGTAAAGAAAGTGCTGCGGAAACGCTGCAAGTTCTGCTTGTCCTGCGGAAGTTCCGCTGAATTGTCTGAGTGTGCTGCATCGAATGGTATGCAGCTTGTTTGAATTTGCCGCTTCGATTTCTGACCATTCCCTTGTAAGCATTCTATTTGGTCAGCGCTCTAAGTCATTTGCCTAAGTTAGCTTAGCTTGCATCAAAACTTCTATTGTTTCTAGCTGGATGTGAGCTGTTTCTGTTACAACGTAGCGTTTACTATGCTTCCCAAGAATTTTTTCATTTCATCTTCCACCAGGTTTGCCTGCTGTTCTATTCTCGCAAGGATTTCGACCTTACGCTTATCCCCTATGCGAAGCAGTGCACTTGACTCTTTCTCGCGCTCTGTTTTTAATCGAGTTAAGCTTTTATGTAGCTTGTATTCCTCACTCAAGTCAGAATACCCTGTTCTTACCTCTTTTTCAGCTGTACCTGCTCATTTTCTTCGCCTTTGTTAGCACTCTGCTCCTCCTCGGGACTGACCATTTCTCTGCAATGAGCGCTATTAGAAACTGCTCGGTTTGGTTAAATAGGTTATACGACACAAGCTAATGTATGACAGCACCAATAAAGCCAATTCTTGAAGCTGTCAGCCGTTATGAATTCTACTTCAAAATCTAAGGCAATTCTTTTTGTTCGTTTGCTGCGGCCGTAGGCGCGCGTTTTAGCTTAATCAAGTAGTAATGCATAAAGCAGGGTTCTATTTTCCGCTCAGTTGACCAGACCAGGGCTAACGGTACCCCTTATCGCTTGGTTCCTTATGGATCAATCGCAGGGCTATAGCCACTGCTGCCTTGCCAACCAATAATAGGAACTGACAATGCCTCTAATCGGTTTACGCTAAGCGGGGTAGAACCGCCGCCTCAACGACTCGAAATTTTTGGGGACTTTGAGTCCCCAAGTTCAATTGGTACTTTTCCAGCGAGGCTAGCCGCCGCTACAATTTTCAGAAGGTGGAGACTGTGTGTGCCCTTTTCAAATTTTGGCGGGGTGTAACCGCCGCTTCAATTCTAAAAAGGTGAGGTCTGTGAGTGCCCCTGTTGAGACCTGAGCAGGGTGTGACGCCGTTCCAACTTTCAGAATGGGGACTGTGAGTGCCCCTCTCTCCTTACTGCGGAAGGTCGTTGACGCTTCCGCTGTGGTCAAGTCAGTGGTCTCGGCCCCCAATTGGCGGAAAAGTAAATAAATAACTCTAGGTATCCAAAAATGTGTAGTACCGAGGTTCGAGCTGACTCAACCGCAAGAAGAGAATTAGCCTTTATCGGCAAAGCAAACAATTACAATAACAACACAATAAAAAAAGCAAACGAACGGTGCAGTGAGCAACTCAAGATTGGCGTTCGAGGAACGCCCTGGATCAATGAGATCACAGAACTTACACTTCTAGCGCAGAAGCGAAGAACCGTTTGAGCGACGGCACAATCTAAGCAGAAGCTCAAGACGGAGAAGCTGCGGCTAGCGCGAGTTACTTAGGAGGGCAAGAGAAAAGTTTAGCAGGGAAACAAATAGACAAAAAAAAACAAGCAATACAAGGGCAACATTGAATTGATGAGTCTACGGGAGCGGATCTGGCCGCTCCGTATAGCTCACGGTTCAGATTCTTAGCGTACAATGCACAAAAAACGACAAGTACCCATAACCTACGAGTTACTACGCTACAGATCTGATTTCGAACTAAGTCGACCTTGACTGTTGCTGAACTGTTGTTCCAGTAGAATTTATGATCTGCTTCGCTAAAAGCCGAGGTTCATAAGCAAAGAATGTAAGAGGGAATTAAGTACGAGGATGATTTAAAGGAATCTGAAAAATAAGTTGAGCCCTGTCACTATTTACACAAAAAAGAAGCGGAAACTTCAAGAGTGTCGGGAGTCAAAAATTTGTAACTAACGGTTTTCAACAACTCAAAAACGGTACTATCCTTGAATGATTCCTGTCACTGCCAAAAGCTACTCTTACGCATCCTTATAATCGTTCTTCTTTTTCTATCACTGTAATGGTAATGGCTTTGAGTTACTTTCAATCACAAAAATTCGGGTGATCAGGAAACTAGAGTTTACCTTGATTGTTGTGTTATGTTGATTTTGTTGATTATATTGATTCAGTCAGTGAAAAATTCAAGTTCATTACTAAAATTTGATAGCTTCGTCGTAAAATCTGCTTGTAGCGTCATACAACATATGTAACTGTTGCCTCATCTTGCTTGCAGCACAGGTATGGAGCTCAGTTTCAGGAAGAATAACAAATATTGAAAGTTGAAAAGTTGGAGAAGATGCGAGCTTACTGAGGCTCCCCTTAGCAGACGTATTTTGCTTGACTGCGTTCAAAAAGAACTCATAGCCAATCACGATGTCCGACATGCAAGTGAAATCGCTAGTCGCATACCGAAAAAAAACTGCTTGATAATTTTGACTTCTTTGCCTGTTACGCCAAATAACTATCATCATTCCCGACCTACTCTATTGTAAGCGAAATTCGTCTTTCAAAAAAAATTGGGACCTACAAGTGTTCGGACACTTGAAAAATTCGATTTGACAGATTGCGCCACCACAGTGCGCTTATTCGGCTACTCATTACCATAAATAAAAAAATAATGAAGTATGATTTTCAATTTCGCCCTTTCCCTTAGACGGATTTTTCTTGTTGTTGTTGTTGTTGTTGTTGTTGTTGTTGTTGTTGCTGCTGTTCATGTTCATGTTCAAACCAATGCTTATCAAACTGTGTATCGTCGTCCTAAAAATCATAAGATGTCGCTTCCCACGCTACTACATATGGCTGTCTAAACACTTACAAAGCAAATGAACCATTATCTGATGAAGTGAAGCAAACTTTGCAAGTTCTTCTCACAAATTCGCTTGAATGTTTATGTAAAGTTCAAACCAAAACCTAAAAACTGATGTCTCAGATATTATATTTTTGACTGTTGTAGTCTTCTACTTGCATTATACTAGTACCTGTGGTGGGTCCGGGACAATTGTAGAATAGTAGATTTATTAGTAGACCGGATATGAACAAAACAGATGATAAGACGAGACGAATGGCTTAGCTAGCAGGGAGCGCCTTATATAGCGCTCAGATACCGCGCATAGGTCAATGCAACACTGATAGATCAGATGATCACTAGACAACAACAATACGAACAATAACAAATATTATGTTACTCTCCAACAATGTCAAATATTCCTACAGACATCCCACGAATCAACTTAATAAAAGATCGTTAGATAAACAAGGCAGTTGTCGAACTTTCCTCAAAAAAGAAACACAAACACAAAAAGAAGAATGTATGGGCCACGTTTACCAAGTTCATTATAACTATTCAATAAAAACCGCGACTGTTTGATCATGTTCACCACGCAAAAGTGCCGCAAATTCCAAAAAGCTGCTTTTTCAAAGCAAATCAACCTTGGTTATGTTGCATAAATAATGTTCAGTAAGGATCATGTTTCAATCTGCACAAACTTCAGAAGCTTTCGTGTACTTGCTGCGGTTGCGTGTTTCATGACTTTGCCAAAAATCGAGAACTTTGAAGAAATAATTTTTTGTTGCTAAAGTCAGCAGATCAGGAGAATATAAAAACCATACCTTGTCCGAGAATTGCTCTATTCGATCCATATTTAATCCTTTCCAGAACTTTGGAATGAAATATTTAGAGATCAGCCTAACTTCAAGCACATGAAATTGAAGGGTAAAGAATCTTGGCAATTATCAAAAAAAAAGCTTACAAAATTGTGGTTCGAAAATATATCCATAAGAAAGAGAAGGAAAACCTGCATCAAGTGCATGTTGAAACTCATTCAAGTCTATATTGTGCGTGGTTTTATAGTGGTTTGAAAAAACGGACAAAATTTAGGGACAACCTAATATATTCTCTGCAGCGGTGAGATAAGGATCGCTTATGACTTAGAATTAATTAAAGCTTGATATTTAGTTTACTATTTAAAGTAATGTGCGTTTCAAGGCAGAGCTTTTCTTTGCCGATTGATATGGCATCTGAATACTATACTTTGGTCCGCATTTGATAAATTTCATCATTCAAATAGAACTTTCAGAAATATTTGTTTCGAAAAGCAAAACTCGGAGTTTTCAATTTTCGAATAAAATTTAGAAACTCGAGTGATCAAAGAACGGGTCAAAGTTGGAAATTCAAATTACGGAAAATTGAGATTTCGAACGGATATTATTCGAAGTTTTAATTCGATTGTTCTCTCAAGTTCGCTGCGAAGCCAGCCGACAAAGCCGATTATGTCAGCAAGTTTTAGAAATAGTTGTTCTAGTCTTTCTAATGAAATTTAAAAACTTATTTGATCCTTAATGTCCAAACGTAATTGATATTCGTTTATTCGAGATATTCGATGATTTTCGAACTTTATTCGGTTTTTGTGCATTCAAAATTTTCAAAGAATACGCCGATATTTGTTTATTCGAAATTTTTGATTTTCAAATTTGATTCTATCTTCAAATTCATTCGTTATCCATTCATTCGATTATAAATTTCGAATTTCCCGTGTATGCTGAATACGGTACTGCCGCTAATTCTCACAGATGGCGGCAACAGCCAACCGATGAGAACACTTTACGTTACTTACCCTAATTTCACGCGTACAAGGCGCGGGGTGGTCCTAGCTTTCATCGACCAGCCCGAACACGGCAAAGGACTTCGCAACCAAAGGAACCCCATACCGTGCTGCGTTTTGCCTGACGGATCGTGCGGCATAAGGATCGCTTCTTAAAACACGTTGGGGCGGCTGAGCAGCTCGATGAAAGCTAGGACCACCCCGCGCCTTGTACGCGTGAAATTAGGGTATCTGTTTATTTTAGTCAGTATTTTCCACGTAACTCATCTTGTAACCTGGGCATGTCGTATCGAATATGTATAGTGCTGTTCTGCCAACCAGGTTGTTATGGTGGACCTTTATTGACCTTACGTTTTGACAAATATGCCTTCTTCGGAGGTCTGAAAGGGGATTGCAGTCAATTTATCTGTTAGTCTACACGACCAAACGCCTCATCAGACTTCCACGTTTGAACCTCGTCGAGGCGCAGCGTGCCGAAAAACAATTCAAAATGGTTCCACTAACAGGCGTTTGGTCGTGTAGACTAACAGATGAATTGTTTATTTTAGGTTCATTTCCATCGGCTTTGAGCTTGTTTGATTTAGGCAACGTCAAGAAAGATAGTTTCAAGATTTATGAAATAAGAAACATACGGGCACAGAACATTTGAGCTATAGCCATCACGGCGTAATACATTCTGAAAATTACGGATTTTTCTATTTAAGTTATAAGACTTCATCTGTCGTAGCCTTGTAATAAGCACATGATACTGAATAAAATGACAGCACAATCAATGTTTTGATTCCCTTGCTATTCCACACGTGCGAGCATGTCTATTCTTCCGCTGTTTCATAATTGTATAGCACCTTCGGAAAAGATGGTTTTTTTTTCAAGGAAAAGAATCCTCAAAACACAGTTTTTAATAACCGAGCCACCTGCTTTTATCACTTCATCAAGCTTAATATACATATGAATAGATTCTACTTGAACTAGGACCAGACTCTGACTTTCGTTGCGTACCAGCGGCGTTTCGATACGCGTCCGAGCGGAACACGCAAACGCCGCTGGTAGGGCAGTCGCACGCCGCTCGCACGCTGTGGAACTCCGCTGGCAGGGAAATGGTACGCCGGTGGTACGTCAAAAGGGTATGATTTCGTTAAAGGACCGCATTGTCCAATTTTCGGTAACTGTTCGGACTGCAGCATTTGCTGGTTTGGAGATTGCTATATCAACAAATTTTAAGGCCAAAATTAGCACAAAAACTCCTATTATTTCGACCGACTTCATTGAGTCGAGATCAGGGACGATGACCCTTAGAGATGCTATCACGTCAACTCGATAGGAACAACAACTCATTCTTATTCCTTGTCAAGTACCAAGAAGTGTTAACCAGCTAGCTAAAAACTGAGCCCAACCACTGCGTCGTATCCCACGCGGGTATTGCTTGCGCTTACAGTGTGGGGTAATGTGATGGGACGCCGCTCCCTTGCTTGCGTTGTTAGGACGCCGCTCGTCGTCACAACGATATGCCGCTGGTAGCGCTGATTACGGAACGCCGCTGGTACGCTAAGGGCAGAACGTGGAACGTCGCTGATACGCAACGAGTGTCAGAGGAGTTGCCCGATTCGTCTGCAACGGATTTATACAACTCTTTCAATGCTTCCTACTGCATTTGCATTCAAACGTTAGTTTTTTTCAACACGTCTCCATAAAATTTAGGACAGGGGCGAACATTGCAAGAAATGCGCGATGCTAGTGAAGAGCGTCGGTATTGACTGCGTGCACGTATGCGTTGTGCTGCTCTGGAGCGTAGTGCTGTTTCAGTCGCGGTGACTGGATAGCAGCACTTGGTTTTTCACTCTTTCGTGCCGATAATTACCTAATTTTTCTTGCCTAATTTCACAGGTATCAGCGCACCTTTCTATTTTTCAAGCAAGCATCTTGCACCACTATGCCGCCAAATATTCGCTCTCCCAAATAATCGTTTGGCACATAAGTTTTGCAACTTTCCCCACAACTTTCACTAAACTTAGCACCATTTTTTGGCATCGCGTAGTGCGTGACATAAGCTGTAGCTGTTTGATTTATGGTAATAATGTAGTAAAAAAATCTAAACATTTTTCGAAAGGTTTCAAAATCGAGGTTTCACGGTTTTTTGGCAAACATGAAGCCGTACAAAACCAAACAAGCACATCATAAAGGAATCATAGGCAGCATGTAGCTAGAAGTTAACACATTAGGATCAGTAAAAAAAGAAGTGAAATTTAAAGACAAAATAAGAAAAGGCGCCTTTAAGAAGTAGAACAAGTCAAATGCGTCAAGCTTTGAGGGCAACCTGTCAATGACTAAGCTGCGAAACTTCAACACTCGTCAAACCTTTGTACAATAGGATAACACAACACGATGAATACGAATATCTTATTCACTTTTTGTTAAGATAACACATTTTTTGACCTTACGAAAGAGGCCCTTTCATGCGAAGCGGGGTTTAATTTTGTGATCGGCATGTCGAATAACCTCATAAGTCATGCTTTGAAATCTGACACAAACTAAAATTTCCCATTATACCGAAAACCTGCGATAACCCTCACCTAACATGGCAAAATTCGGCAAAAATGTCCGCACTTGCAAATTATATCATAATCCTTATATTGGCAGAAAATGGATGCGCTACGTTCAAAAGGACACAAGTTATATAAAAAGTTGCATTCCTTATGTGCCAAACTAATATTTATTCTGAGTAAGGACA
The DNA here is from genome assembly GCA_958299035.1 of Cylicocyclus nassatus. Taxonomy (NCBI): domain Eukaryota; kingdom Metazoa; phylum Nematoda; class Chromadorea; order Rhabditida; family Strongylidae; genus Cylicocyclus; species Cylicocyclus nassatus. The sequence continues at coordinate 81,160,025 of CATQJL010000112.1, forward strand.
TATGGTAAGGGATCCTTAGGGGCCTTCATACCGCGCCCGTAGCAGCCGCTGGCAGCCCGTAGCAGCCCGCAGCAGCCGCCAGCAGCCCGTAGCAGCCGCCAGCAGCCCGCAGCAGCCCGTAGCCGCCGCTGGCCGCTTTTGTCATAGAAGCGAAAATCATCAAATTCTTAGTATTTTGCGTGCGCCTGCCCATACTTTCCCTCTTCCACGCCGATGTGATATGATTGAAGCAGAACATCCTAAAAGTTAACAAATAGCAACCTGCAGGAACTGGACGCATCCAAAGTCAGAAGAAATCACATCGCGAAGAAACTTTGGCGAAATATGGTTCATTTGTGAGAGGGAAACTGAGCATCAGTTGGATAACCAATCTACGGTAACAAGATAATAACAACATTGGACATAAGTATGATGATATACGAGATCAAATTGCGGCAACAGGGAGGAAAAAGCGTGGAGGATGGAGGGCGTGGGCGGTTGCAATTAAAATAGTAAGGATTTGGTGATTTTGCGCTTGTATGACAAAAGCGGCCAGCGGCTGCTACGGGCTGCTGCGGGCTGCTGGCGGCTGCTGGCGGCTGCTGCGGGCTGCTACGGGCGCGGTATGAAGGCACCCTTAAGTCGGGAAACTTTTTGGTGTGGTCGGGCTGGCTGAGTTTAGAAAAAACAGGTGCATTTTGTACTCGTTGAAATTAGGGTGGTGAAAATCGAACTTCTGAATTACTTCACAGCCGACAGATATGAGGTAGCCTCTGATAAAATTTCTTTTGATTATAAGAACTTTGGAAGAGAGTGTGAAGGTTTGGGGTGAAGTACCGACCCTGGGCCATTGGGAGGGGGGATTTCAAAGTAGAAAACTCGCCGACTTCAGAGCTCCTTAAACGGCTAGTCCATGCAAAGAGACCGCTTTTGTGGTGCTGACATACTTAGAACACCACGAAAGAATACGAAAATCAAAAAAAAAAGATTGCTGTTGATTTAAAAGAAGATCGAAAGAGGGGTGCAAAATAGATCTTGGAAATTCTCAAGTGCCAATATCTGGCAGATATACAGAATGAAAGCGAACAAAGAAAGAACATTCGAATGTCCTCGAAGGTTAAGGCTTTAGACGTCCGAAATTTTCAATTCCAAAACATTGATGGAAGCTAATTTCTTGCGAAATTTTGCAGTGGTATTGCAAGAAATTGGTTTTTTCGGTGACAATTCGATCTTTAGCCGTGCGGCACAAAAGAATTAGAAGCGATGGTTAATATCTTGCTGCTTAGCTTTTGGTAGCATAGCCCGAAACCCCCAGTGCAATTTCTACAAGGTCTAAACACCCACAAATTACTGGGTCTTAGTCTAACTCTTTCTAACTTTAAAATTCGAAAGCAAAAGAACAAGTCGTTCAAAACCATTCTATACTCAAGGGGCGCAATCCCAAAGTGGTAAGACGCGATTTAAAGACGATAAAGAGTAAGGGTACTCTGGATTTGGGTAACACTTATAGAAAACGATTTTTTTAAAATTCTTTTGCACTTTCTCCAGCTTCTCAATGTTTTTTAAGAAAAGGATTCCATACTGGGGATGCATATTCTAAAAGAGGCAAGACATAAGAGTCATATAGAATTTGACTAGAAAGGATGGTTCACTTTTATGCGTATTTCTCAGAATAATGAAGAGGACTGATAGGCTTTTTTGGTGAGCGAGTCGTAATGGATGGTGAACTTGAACTGATCGTCATTAAAAACTCCTAAATCCCTAGTGGAATTGAACAGCTCCAATTCAACACTATTGCAAGATAAGTCCGCGGCTGGCAGTTGCCAAAATGCATTTCAACTTGAGTGCGTTAACAGCCAAACATTCTTCGGAACAAGAAATCATTTTTTGTATTGAGCTAGAAATTGCCTCACAAACACACTTTGTTCACGCTCTTCGTAACAAAAGTAGATTTTTATATCATCTGCAAAAATCTGGACTTCAATTTTTGGATTCGTCTTCAAAAGTGAGGGCAAATCTGCTGTATATGTGAGAAAGAGGAGGGGAGAGAGTTGCCACCTTGCAGTATACACCGGTACTGCAGTGAAACGCTCTGAAAAGTTATTACCGACACGCACTGTCATAGCTCTGTTATATAGGTAGGATGAGAGCCACTGAAGTAGTCGTTTATCCATTCCATAGTTGGCAAGCTTAGAAAGTAATTTGGAGTGGCCTTGTCGAAAGCCTTGGAAAGATCGAAAAAAAACAACATCTACTGATTTTCCTTGGTTGCGCTACACTGCACTTGTCCAGTCGTGAATAGAGTTGGAGAGTAAGGCAGTGGTTGACACTACTGGAAAAAAACATGTTGGGCAAAAGGAATAATCATATGCTCTTCTAGATCCAGCCACTTGTATACTTTTCCTTTATGAATTTTTCAAGAATTTTGACGACGCTGTAATACTATGGGTCGATAATTAGAAGCGGCGCTGTTTGACTCGCGCTTTGGTGTTGCCGTTACGAGTGCTTCCTTCCAAATTTGAGAAACTTTTACTAGCAGCAGGGATGTGTTGTGGATGAGATAAGGGAAAAGCAAGAGTGGGGGCACATTTTCGATATTATTTGGGGAAGGCCATCATATGAAGCAGAAATAGTTGGTTTTAGTTTTTCCAGTAAGTCGTAACTTAATGAAAAAATAACGACTTGTACAGCTGTGACTGCTAGAAGACCCAATGAACCACTTCGAAACAGATTTTGCATCACTCAAAAAGAAACTGTAGGCACTCGAGCGCCAAAAATAGCACTACTTCTCAGAATAGTATTGCAAGTGCACAGGCGAGCAGGTCAACTACAGCCGCTCTTCGCTTGCACAGCGTGCACTTCTTTGCAGTGTTTACCATACGTCCTGTCCCAAATTTTATAGTAAAGTCTTGGAGAGGACTGATATGTCGTTATCAACCAAACACAAGAAGCAGAAGCCTTGAAGAGTTGTGTAAATATATGTATAGAACAACACTAGTAATGATTTAATCAAAGAATTTTCTGTACGAATGATGCTGAATGTCTATTTGTATGTCTGTCTGTGTGTATCTGCACTATGAATCTTTACCTTCTGAACAGATCCAGACCAAACTTTGCAGCATATATGCGAGCTGGGAAGGAGGCTATTTTTCTTTATCGATTGACATCGATTTTATCGTCTTTTTGCAATGTTTGACTTACGGGATTATGAGTTGGCACAGAGGTAACTGAGCATGCTGATTACGAATACACTATTGGCAGGGCCGGTTGGTGCCGGGTTTGCCAGCTAGTGTCAATAAGTTTGATGCAGTGATAAATGGGCCCGGTGACCCATCTATCAAAAAACATGCGTAGCGTTTCTTCAAAAAAACAATTCTGCTCAAAAGCCTCTTATAGTCGTGAAAAAGTGGAAGTTAAGTCAAACTCGTACGTGTTGAATAATGAGTGAATAGGATGTGGACTGTGCTGTCGTTTTATTCGATATCTAGATCAGAAAGCTACCGACAGGTAAGCTTCATTTCTTTGAAATTGAAAATCTCGAATTTGGGGGGGGGGGGGCTTATAGTAAGAAACGCACTGTGTTCCATCTCTCTGCAAATGCTAGCCGTGTAGACATGTGGGATTGAACGAGTAATTTCACGAAGTTCAACGAACCGAATGGTGTCTGTCAAGAAACTCGACCAATATTTTTATAATTCGTATATTCTATATATCTTACTTATGTAAGTGTATAAACGCAGCAGCTAATCTTTCTTCTGATGCTTTAGACTGCAGCTGCATGTATGAAAAAGGAGCGAGAAATTCGCAGCTGATAATCCCCTCCTTACGATGAATCGCGCGTTGCTGTTCATCGTTTGCTTCATGCAGTTAGTCCTGCTTTCCAGATTTACTCACTATCACTGCCATAGTCACAATGACTTTCAGTTCATTTAGGCCAATACATATCAATCGTAATTTATTACTAACGTTTTGCCATTATCAGAATCTTATGTTAAGCTGGTACCATATTTCGCTTGTAATATCGTTTATATGAAATTAATTTGTTAATAAAGGTTTGATTACCCAAGTTTGAGGTAACATCTCCTCGTGCACAATTCCGTCACTTTAAAGACCCGCGTGGCAGTTGATATTTTGGTACCATTGTTAGATGGTATTCGACGATTATAGTACTTGCTATATATCTCGTCTCAACCCACCACAGTATTAGGCTATACTGTGATGGGTTGAGACGATCTGCCTTAAAGTGAGAATAATGTTCTTCTCTTTTTAAGGCAGGCGCTATACTCCTCGAGGAGTGTAGCATGGCGACGATCGATACGCATCAAATACGTGTAAAACCGGCGATTTTTGTCGCTGATATTGGCGATCGCCAATCGCTAATATCGGCGACTGTACTTTACATACCTATTGATCGCAAACAAGTTACCATACGTCAAATTGATACATATCAAGCGTGTAGTCGCCGAAAGTGGCCATCGCCAATCGCCAATGTTGGCGACTCCACGTTGGATACGTATCGAGTGGACATGTGATATCTTGTTAGCATCAATACTTATGAATTGGCGATCGCCAGATTGGCGACTACACGTTGTATAGATATTGATTGGACATGTAAACTCGTGCCAGCAATCGATAGCTATCTAATGTGCAGTCGCCATGCTATACTCCTCGAGGAGTGTAGCGTCTGCCCAATGGGCACTTTGAAATCTTTGCTCCCGAAAGCTAATAATCTCCAATACACTCTTTGTAATCGTTAGAAGCTATACAACTCAAATTGCCTTAATTCTTGCGATTATTATGATGCAAAAGGCAATCATTTTAATTTTTTGTGTCCTTGTGCTGTCCAAGAAAAGTTTGTTCACTTGGAAACCGCTTCATTTTATTATCAAAGCTCATCCTCCTTTCTCACAAACGTAGTATGCTAATGTCATTTTCTTAGCTGCTTCTGCCGATCGATAGTAATTTATGCTAATACAGTACGCATTGGGGAAAATTGCAACCTTTGCAAACCCAGAGATGCAGGACCTCTAGACCAATACGATAAATTACCAAAGCGTTTTAGCCAAAGTGGCCTTTCATGTTGTTATGCTCCTGCAAAAGTTATCTGCACTGTCCTCACAAAAATAGTTCCATATTAAACTAAGTTGAAAGAGATAGCTGATCTACGTATCAAATTGGCAGGAAAGTTTTCGGAAAATTGAGTTTAACATCGATATCATTGAGATCTAACGCATATACAAGAGTGAAAATCTGCAATACACGTAAATATAACTTGAATCTAAGCAAGTGGGAGATTCAGGACTAGACTTAACTCTTAGAACTGGACAAATATCCGCCGAAGTGTTCTGATGCTTTGAAAATTGTTATTGAATTTCAAAATAGTGCTTTGTGAGGCTGTTTGGAGTCTCGAAGTGCATGCGTTCCTCTATCGTACAACGCTCCACTCACACTTTGGCATTGACTCTAGCGGTGGCATATGTGACATTACTTCTGTCAACTTAATACGAACATCACAAAAACGGGCATTAGACAAGAGTATTCCGAGAACTAGTAGTTGAGACAGCTTGATTAGAGAAAAAACTACTTTCTTACTTACAATTTTCAAGCTTTATGAGAGGAAAAAACTCGCTGCTTCGGTAATGCTTCAGCAACAAAAAATGATGCTTGAGAGCGCAGAAGAGTACAAACACGTTATAGAGTTGACTGGATTATAGCTTTGCCTTTATTGGCGTTCCGTCAACTTATTTAGAGCTCGATTAGCCTCGCTGAATGAACACAACTTTTGGACGAGCTTCGGTTTTTAGTAGATTTCGAACCCTACGCTATGGGCCTGTGTCATAGGCTACCTTTCGTTATTGTAAATTTTCAAACCAGACTTTTGGTGAGGGAGAGTAAGTGATTACGAAAACAAGTGGGACGAAATTGGCACTAAAAAGCAGAGAACAACAATACAGGGTGTCCCAAAAGTAAGTACACATTTTTCAATCGTTAATATCTCTCTTCCCAATGTGTCTTTTTTCGCCACTTAAGCACCATTTTGTAGAGGAGGCTTCAAATTAGATTCACAGTTCGAAGCGAATCACTGAACCCTCTTCATTACTGTAGGATTACGGTAGGAACTTCAGTAAGGATTTCGGGCCATTGAAAACCATATTCTGCCTCGGAACAAGACTGAACAAGCCAAAAACTCTTGTACCTACGGTATGGAAGCCTCTATCTTCGAATATAAAATTTTGGCTTTACTATGATGCTTCTTTCCAAAGTTATCCCAGGTAAACCGTAATAACCAAATTTCCAGTATTTGTCAGACAGTGATTACACCTTCAAAAAAGCTGAAAACACTCGTAAAAGTTGTGTAGTTGAATCAGCGTACGCGAAAACTCTAGTGCACGATTTTTCAGATTTTTTGAAAAAATTTTGGGAGATGGCATATTTCACAATGGTTCCACTTGCTGGAAGTTCTTACCGTAATCCTACAGTAACGAAGGGCGATCAATGATTCGCTCGATACCTTAACTCTAAGTTGAAACCTCCTCTACAGAATGGTAGTTGATTCAAAAAAGACCCATTGGGAAGAGAGATATTGACGATTGAAAAGTGTGTACTTACTTTTGGGACACCCTGTATAAGGATCATGTGTTATGGCTGGGTTCATATTGATCCGTAGGTTCCGAAACAGTTGTTGTTCCCGAACTTACGAATAAGTATGAACCCTGCCTATGTTGGCAGGGGTTTAGCGAAATTGGGTACCCTAGCTAGTGATTCAATATGATGTGAAAGATTATGAAGTTTGCCTCTACATTCAATCTCTTAACGAGGATTTATGAGCGCTATCTTTCACACTCACGAAGATGGCGTCACAATTTACTCAAAAAATGGTCCATGAATGATAATCTGTTAAGCAAATGGCACGAATACAGAAGGTAGTGATTTTCCGATTGTTTTCAACTGCAAGAATTTCGGGTCTATTTTTACCTACAACATTCAGTTTCAAGCCCTAATTGTTTCCAACGTTTCAGTCTAAGTTCGCATTCAACTAAATGTTTGCTCATCAAATTTTGAGAATGACAAATTAAGCATTCAGCAACACTTAGATTTGATTTCCAAAAAAATTAACAGACCGGTTTCTCAGGACAAAGAAGGAAACAATCGTATAGCACAGTTCACCAAGTGTAGGATTCACTTCTTAATTTTCACGTCACTTTTTGCGTTGCAGTGTTTTTAAGGCATATATGGTGCTCAAAAGCGTATTGCTAGCAAGCCAAAAGCGAGTAATACCGTCGATTGGCATGAACGTTTGTGAGTGTGACTCAATTGCTAGATTTCACGATTCACTGCCTTACCCACCTGATACAAACGAGTCCAGGTTTGTTACCTTGAACTCGTCCTATGTGACAGCAAAGATTATTATTTTTAGGAAACCGAAAAGGCGCAAGGATCTACAATGCATACGCGGTATTGCCATCACCGGCGTATTACTGTTCCATTTCTTTCCAAAGTACTTTCCCAATGGACACGTGGGGGTGGATGAGTAGGTTTACCAAGACAAAAAACTAAGAGTTATGAAATGTTTCGTTTGTGTACTCCATAACTTCTGCTCAGAGATCCACTTACTTTTCGAAGGTTTCTCAAAACTTTCTTAGCTATCAGTATGATCCAATAATTCAACATCAACAATTGAATCATTAAGGTTTTTCGTGCTGTCTGGATTCCTCATGTCCATGATCGCTGATCGCCGAGAAAACTTTGGTTGTTCGGAAATCGCTTCATTTTATTATCGTCGTATAAAGCGCATTCTTCCCTCCTACGTACTAATGATCCTGCTATCCTTGTCATTTTCGCAGCTGATTCTGCCAATCGATATTCATGCAGTGAATATGAAATCTGCAGTATTTGCGTGTAGCTTCACAACGAATCTGGCAGCCATTGACGAGTCAAGGGATTACCAGCGCATGGTGAGAAGAGAACTTTATGAGCTTCGCTGTTGAAGAGCTTACTATAAGAAACATTGTTTTGTGAACGAGAAAGTTTGCGTTTGCTCTTTGATACTATATAACATACTAGCTGGCTTACCTGGCTCTGCCGTATCCGGACCAAACTTGGCACACATACACTTCGGGCCCCGGCGGGTGTCACAGTCCACTTTTCGTTATCGATCGATGTCGATTTTACCGATTTTTATCGATTTTTTTGCAGAGTTCACCTACAGGGCTAGGAGTTGGCACAGGGGGGGAAGTGAGCATGGGGATTCCGAATACAATATTAGTTTTCAAAATTATCGATTACTTTTATTGATTTTATCGATTTTTTGTAAATTTTGACATGCGAGGCTGGGATTTTGCACAGGGGGGTAATCGAGCATGCTGATTACGAACACAATATTAGTTTTCAGGATCGTCCATTACTTTTATCGATTTTATCGATTGTTTTGTAGAGTTTGACCTGCGGGGCTGGGAGTTTGCAGGGGGTAATCGAGCATGCAGATTACGAATACAGTATTGGTTTTCGGGATTATCGATTACTTTTATCGATTTTATCCCCCTGTGCGAACTCCCAGCCCCGTAGCTCAAACTTTGCAAAAAAATCGATAAAATCGATAAAAGTAATCGATAATCCTGAAAACCAATATTGTATTCGGAATCCCCATGCTCGATTACCCCCCTGTGCCAACTCCCAGCCCCGTAGGTGAACTCAGCAAAAAAATCGATAAAAATCGATAAAATCGATATCGATCGATGACGAAAAGTAGCCTATGACACCCGCCGGGGCCCGAAATGTATGTGTGCCAAGTTTGGTCCGGATCGGTTCAGAAATAAAAATTTCTATTCGGAACATACGTACATACATACATACATACAGACAGACATACATACATACAAACAGACATTCAGCTTTATATATAAGATTGGCGACCGCGCCTTCGAAAACAGCGTTCAGACATAAACTCAGTTTTAGCCTTTTCACTTACTTGGGCTTCTCGCTACACTGAATCCGGAAAATCTCGAAGAAGGGGAAAATGGCGAAAGAATGTCCTCCCCAGAACATTCAATTTTAAAGTCGTACTGATGAAACACCTTGTCGCTGAGACGCTGTTGTGGGACCTTAGGACCCTAGGTTCGGGGGAGTCGGTCAAATGGCGCGTATTGATCGATTCTCACTAATCAGAAGCGGGGAAAAAGTTTGAAATTGCTTTGGTACTTTCGGGATTCAAGTGATAATACTCTGTTACCAGATCTAATTCAATGCCAGAACTTTGGGAGTTTGGAAACCTCGCTTTTGAATACAAATCCCTTCTGGCAATGACAACAACAAACCGAACCGAAACGCACGCCTTTCGACATACACTTTAAGTTCGGCGGCATGCGCACTCTGCCGCAGAGCGGGAAATCACGGTGGGCAAAGCTTTCCCGCAGGGAGTAACTTCCTCGACTTCTCCAGCAAATTACGCTTGCGTTATGACTTCGCACTTGGGCAATGGCGTGTCTGAGACGTCCGCTTTTACATGACACTAGAATTCCACAACCATCAACTGTGCCTGAACGCTACCTTTAATTGTTTGCCTTCTGGATACAAATCTTTCTAGAACCACCTAAAACTTTCCAGAAAAATCAAGCAAACTATCATCTAGAAAAATCTTCAGTAAGTCTGACAAGCTGCCGATAAACATGGTAGCCACTTTCAGAAGCTCCAGTGCGTTATAAAACTCGATGATTATATCAAAAAGTTGCTATGTCAACGAAATTCGAACCACAAACCATGTGTAAAACATGGTCCACGCGGAATTCATTGCATAACACACCTGTGCGTCAGCATTCATTAACGTTGTGATGTCTATACAGTCACACGCTTGATTTCTTGCGTTAAAATATAACATTAGTCTTGCACCAAGATAGGTGGAAACCGCAACAACACATATTGCTCTTATAAGAATTGGTTACCAAACAGGTTTGGGATACCATTCAATAGAGCAAAGCAAGTCTTACAAGATGGTAACCAAAGGCTCGCACCAACTTTGTCACATGAAGTTTGAATGCAAAAATCTGAGAATTTGTTAGTTTGTTGGATAACTTCGGTTACGCTTCCATTGTAAAATTCTGCAAAATTTCGGAAAACTTTGAATTTTCATATTTACTCGACATACAGGACACTACCGGGCGTAACGATATTATGTTGGTGCCACTAACTCACAAATAGCTGGCAAGTTTACGGGGTGAGTGAGTTTATGAACGATAACATGTGCCAGCCGCCAGTTGGGTACCGCACGGGGGGTGGCGCAGGAGGAACCAAAGGGCTGCCGCCCGTATTGCAGAAGATAATCAAGAGCGCGAGTGCTGCGGAAAATATTTTGGCAAGGATCCAAGAAAACTTGGCAAGGACATCGTTTGGGAACAAATCTTCATAACTTTGCCTGGAGATGACTTTGATAAATTTGAAACAGATCTGTATGCAAAATAGAAGGCGCATTCATTGGGCGTAAAAGTCAGTGAAAATTTGGAGTTGTAGTGGTAAGAACTGAACTTATAAATTTTGAAGTTTCAAATTGTGAAAGACCGGGATTTTCTTAAAAATTTAATCTTTTTTCTTTGGAATTAGGGAGTAGTTTGCTCTTTATGTCAATGAACCAAAGCAATCAAAATCTCATAAAAACACATTTGGAGGCTTGCTCAAGATGCAATATTCAGTTTGTCTCATAATCTCAAATGTATTCTAATTCTAAATTTTGACAAAGTAGAGTTCATAGGATTGGACATTGAAACTATGCCGGTGGTCCTTTCGAGGTTGTACATCAAAAGTTCATCACATGCAACTCAGTTGATTTTATTTAGTGATTATTACCACTCCCTACTTACAACTACGAATCCAGAAATTTCACTAGAAAATTCGGTACTTTTCCGTTATCCGGACCCATTTTTTCAAAAGGCTCCTTAAAATACGTTCTGTAGTCCAAGTACAAATTTTCATAGATTTTACGAGGACTGCCTCCCCGCCACGTGTCAGGAAAAAATTGACACGTTCTAATCCACTTTGACATGTTTTTTCGAATCATTTCCGCTAAGATAAAAGAGCATCTGTAACCACTTAAAAGCTGTTCAGCTGATTTATATAAGAGCAAGACAATCTAGAATTATTACTGGAATATCTTGATTGTTTCTAGCAATGATTCAAGAATGTATTTCACTTCTTAACCTTTTGCGAGTTTAGTCAGGAAAGTCTACAAATGATGGCTTGAAGTATTACCTCGCTGCTGCTTTTTGCCGCTTAGATGATGGAACCCTAGCGCCCCTCTCTATTCTGGGCATGCCTAGTACGTTCATTGATAAATGGCGACGTTATTATTATAACAATGTCATTTTTGAAATTGCTTAATTAAAAATAGGGTCATTATTGACCAAAAAAGGTTGTACTTATGTCGCTAGGTAGAGCAACATAAACCCTTGGTAAAACTTGTTAAACATGTAGATGGTATGTCAAATTTTTTTGACACGTGGCAGAAGGTCGACACTCTTTCCTATGAAGTTGGGACCAAATATTGCGCAAGGGAAGAACCAGTATCCTTCTTTAAAAAAATGGGTCCGGATAACGGAAAAGTACCGAAAATTCATTTAGAGTCTTCCACAACATTCAACTTGAAATTCCTCATCTTTTAATGGTGGAAGTTTGACGACTCAGTTTATGGTAAAAAGAGAACCCGATTAGCGATACAGAGTTGTTTATCTATCCGGTAGGTGCACGCTAGAAAATGCGCATTTTAATTCTGATTCCAAATCTGTCTTTCATATCCTTGAAAGTTAATTCCAAGAAGAGTTATAAGGGTTTGTTTCTGATGGATGTCCTCGCCAAGCATCCTGGATCCTTGCCAAAGTTTTCTCCACAGCGCTCGCGCTTTTAATTATCTCCTACGGCTACAGGTGGCAGGCCTTTGGTTCCTCCTGCACCGCATCCTACCGCACGCTGTGCGCTGGTCGCTCCGCCCCTTTTAGACAGTCTAGGAATGCGTTGCAACTGGTAGAAAACTCTAATATATCGTTCATGCTTCTTCAGTTTGTTGCAATTTTACAATAGATTTCAAAAATTCAACTAATTCGAAAATATCAGCTTTCAAAATCATTTTACTGAAATCTAGCTCGCAGTTTTTTGATCCATTTCGGTTTTTTGTCTCTAGTACGTTGATTGAAATTGGTTTTTCATCGCAAATATGAGGAAGATTTGTTTCGAAATTGCTAGAAGGTGTTTCAATTCACTTTATTTACATTTGTTACTATTAGGTTGAACCGAAAGCTCTTTCGCACTCTTTTCAAAAATTCATAACTTCTACTTTTTTTAACCGATTTTTACTGTCATCTGAAAGAGCAAGTCATTCTCTTCATAGTGGTGCCTTAGCGGCATTCTATTGAGCATATACTGTATAGATATAAGCGGTAGAAGAAAATTACCCAAATTTTGAATTTTCTGTGTAGAGTCATAAAAAATCTGAAACCTGCAGTAAAAATCGGAGCAGTCAGTATTATAAATTCTTTTACCAGCTCTTTCTAGCTGGCAAAGTTTGCGCTGATTGAGCTTCCCTATGAAAAAATATGATTTTCCTGGAAAATGTTAAAATAAATCAAATTCGCCCCTTTGTATTGCTTGCTTGAAGATCATAACTTTTCATAGAAAAACTCAATCAGCGCAGACCTTGCACAGCTAGAAAGAGCTGGTGAAATAACCTATGATAGTAATTGCTCCGATTTTCACTGCAGGTTTCAGATTTTTTATGACTTTACACAGAAAATTCAAAGTTTGGGTAATCTTCTTCTACCGCTTATGTCTATGCAGATATGCCCAATAGAATGCCGCTAAGACACCGCTATGAAGAGAATGACTTGCTCTTTCAAATAAAAACACGCAAATCGGTTGAAAAAAGCAGCAGAAGTTATAAATTTTTGAAAACTCAGTTTGGTGCGAATGAACTTTCGATCCAACCTAATATATCGAATATCTTTAACACGTTGACGACAGCGTTCATTTTTAGCTGTCTGCCTTGTTGGTCAATGTTTTCTATAGCTAGGTTGAGTATTTTAGCTAAAATTAAGCAGGCCGTCATCTGCAGCATTCCTACAGTGATTTGGAGAAGCAGCCAAGAAACGCGAAAGCAATTTCTAGGAATAAAGCATAGCAGAACTTCGAAAACCACAGTCATTTCATGACCCACCATGTGGGTCACGTTTTCGTCCATGTGTTAATGTACACTCTCAGGTTTAGTTCGAAAAGAAATCAACTTGTCGAAGAATTATTATTGCGGAAATATTCGACCAACCCGATTATCTCCTTTATCAAAGAGCATTTCTAAAGCCCTACTCGTAGCTGGAAACAGATCGCGTTGTAGTGAGAAGAAAATTGTAAGCTATGTAATTACACAGCTAATTATATGTAATTATAAGCTATATAGGCTAATTTTCCTTTAAGCAAACTAATTCTAATAGCTAGTGTACATCATTACATTTAACAATGTTTCGCACAAACATATATCACTCGTTCTGCAAAATGAGGTCATATCACAAAATTTTTTCAGAATCCAGGAAAATCACACTTCATTTATGATTTTGTAGATTCTTTTCAAGAAAAGATGTTTTGTTTTGCTTTCAAGAAATGCTACCCTCAATAGAATCGATCTGTAATTCAATCGGAAATGCGTGTGAACTTGTCGTAAAATGGAGGTCACTTAGATTATCGTGCCTGGCTATTCTAGACCGATTTCACACATCAAAGTTGGATTTCCAGAAACACTTAGTCATTCATAGGTAGCTCTTTGATTTTACTATCAACACATCTTTAAGTCATATCAATAAATAAAGAAAAACACGATTCTATAGAGACTCAAATTTTTCCCTAGCTTACAAATTTATACCTTCCTATCAGAAGCTTCTAGTAAACCAAAGGATGTGGTCGTGAGGTCGTGAACCAATGTCAAAGCTGTAGTGCAGAAAACTCGTCCATCTAGCGATAAGCGGAGCTAACGGTGGGCGCCTAATGACACATGCCTGCCTAAGGGCGCACTATGGTTCATAAAGTCCGCCATCCAGTTTACGACAACATCGTTACCACATTCGAGATTGTCATTTTTTGATTTTTATCTGCTTCTGATTATGTTCTTTTCTCCTATAATGTTTTGAGAAATTATTTTTGCGCTGTGTCTTTTACAGGGCATTTTGGTGCCGCTAGTATGTCAAAAACGAGGACTGAAAACGAGTCCAAAAAATAAATGGCGCAAAATTTTCATTTGTGTGCTTCGTGTAGGATTTGATACGAAAAGATCGAAAATAACTTTTGTCAGTTTCTCAAAAAGTGCTTTTCATTTAAAATGCCAATGCACGCTGAAATGGCGTAATATGTAGCTTAGGTGATCGTGTGCGCACATGAATGTGCTATGCCCCCTATGTTCGCTGCTAGCCAGTTGACAAAAATGTCCATAAAACGTATTCCCACCGATAAAGTGGGCGTTTTGCGCGCGAACCACGGATCTGACGGTACCGATGTGTAGACCGTTGTACACCGTCAAATCCTCGAACATAAGAATTTTTAGAAGTTTCTTATATTTCTGACAAGGAAAGGAACTTAGTCGAAAGCACCAATCCAGATGAGACATATATCATCTTGAAGCGCTCGAAACGCTGATTCCAAATCTGCAGTTTCCAGCTGCGGAGCGGTTTTGTGGAGGAAGTTATGAGGGTTGTTTCCCTCTGGGGTTGAGGCGCCCTCCACTAGGTCCCCCTACCTATGAGCACTGTAGAGGAGTACAACTGGTGGCAACTGACCTGGTGTAAGTGACGTGCTTGATAAGGAGAGTGTCAAGGTTTCAATCCCCTTGGCATGCAACTATATCGCAGTTTTGCCTAATTGAGCTTCTAAATAGCTTCAGAGCCCTAAACCCTGAAATTTCTAATGATATTGATGCTAATCGAAGTTAGAAGTGTTAAAAAAACCAAAGCAATAAGAGTATTATAATCCTTATTGCAATCTTCATTCATCTTCATTCATTTCAAGTTACTTACCATTAGGCCAGTTGCCACCAGGTGATACTTCTCTGCAGTGCTCATAGATAAGGGAAGACCGCTGGAGGGCGCCTCAACCCCAGAGAGGAACACCCCTCATAACTCCTTCTACAAAGCCGCTCCACAACCAAAAATTACAGATTTGGAATCAGCGTTTCAAGCGCTTTGAGGTGATATATGTCTCATCCGGATTGGTGCTTTCGACTAAGTATCCTCTCCGTGTGAGAAATCAAAAGTGTAACAGAATTTATCCGACAACTCAATAGAAGTCAAAAATCGAGATTAAATCGAAATTTCGTTCAAAATATTTCTACAAAATTCCCAACTTGTTCAATAATAAAATTCAAACATCACAATAATAAGTCGCCCATTTTGAAAAAGGGGTAATCTTTTTTACTACAAAAGCAATGCTGAGCTGTTTCGGGGCTGGTAATTGTATACTACAAATCTACATGATGCAACCGCGAGTTTTTAGCCTTCCACAGAAGCTGGTCCTCATGTTTATTTGATCGATCTATCTCTCGGAACTAATTATTGAGGGCTGAAAGTTTACCCTTGTACTGTTAGTTCTTATATTGAAAAACTATTAGTGTGCACAAAGCCTAGCATCACTGTGGCATACAGAAAATTTCTTCCTCTCGATTTCCAGTTAAGGTAGGTGGTGTCTGATTTTGTTAACATATGCCAACAACATCAGACACTCCAGTCATATGTCAACACATTAACATATCTTCTGAGCGAGTCGCAGTCTCGCAGGACTTTCTCAGCGTATAATTTTTTCGATTTTTCGGGGTTGGGGCTTTACAGTTTTTGGCTTCAGACTTCGCTTGTATCAAAGTTGTTATATTTGAATTCTAAAGGGCTTGCTTTTTTGTTGGGTGAAAATCCCGAAATCTATCTTGAATATAGAAAAAGAGACTCATTGCGGTTTTAAGACACGATTTTGTGCAAGTCTTATATTCTGGCCTGGTATTTACATGCAACCTCTTTAGCTCATTACCGTTCACTTCTGAGGAAGGTGGACACTACACTTCCGGGGTAAATCCATGGTTTACTGGACGAATTACATTTTATTACATCCGAAATTGAGTAGTATACTGCCGTTTTTCTACCAATACGAAAAGTTTACTTGTACGAAAATACCTTTGAAAACGTCGTGGCTTTTTAATATAATCATGCAATCAGTTGTTTTCAAAAGGTGACGAAGAAATGACTTATTACCTTTGTTCAAAAACCCTCTGTATATCAAAAGTCAATGGTATGATTTCCTGTAAGCGAATAAAAAACACTCATTCTATAACAATATCAATCTGACAATCAGCCTCCGGCGCTTCAGAAATGCAGACTCTGCAAACCAGTTTTGCTTCTCTCAGAATGAAAGCACAGATTTGCGGCATTGTCAAATCGCAGTAAAAAAACTGATTTTGCTCGCGCAGTTTTTTTTTTGCTAATTTCTGATAACTATTAGGTGAGTCCGAAAGTTCGTGCCGTTTTTTAGACCTGTTCTAAAATCGTTCAGAATAAAGATAGGCAAATCGTCCAAACAGTCGGTGCAGAATTTTTTCCTCTTTCAAAAGCTGTGTTCTCGTTAACTGTTCGACGAGCGCTGAGATAATTGTTGTAAACTAGAACCTCTCATCATTACTATGTCTAACTTTCGCTAATTTGCAGAATTTTCATTTTAGACTTTTAAAGGTGCTCTGATAGCCAAGTAATAAGGCAAACCTTTTTCAAATCAAAGCAACTTCAGCATTTTTTCAACTTCCTCTTTAGAGTTTTGCTGAATTATCTTGTCAGAGCATCGAATTTTGAAAAAATGCGCGACACATAATTGCACCAAATACTGCGAAATCCTCGAAATTGTTGAAGTTCGCAAACTCGGTTGTTACTATCACATATTACGAAGCGAGTGAGCGATTACGGAGTGAAAGATTATGGAATTTCAACTACAATTTTCGACTGCACCCGTAAAATTGGGAAGTACAGCGACTTTGCCTGCAAAAGTCGCATGTTTCGCGAAAAATTAGCTGTCAAAAAAGGAGAAAAAGACGCATCGAATGATACCTAAACTGTTTAACGTCTGATGTTTTGCGAGGATTGAATGAGCCAAATACAAAATTTGATTACTCCAGAAAATATATTTTAATAATTCTAGAAAGCATGCCAGAGATGCAAAAAATTGCCGTGTTTTGAAAAAGGTTTGCCTTATCAGGTGGTTATTGGAACACCTCCAAAAGACTAAAATACTTGAAAATTGCGAAAGTCAGACATGATAAAAATGAGGGTTTTGCTCGTGAAACAGTCACAACAAAAACCAGCTGCTGGAAAATGGAAGGAGTTCTGTACCGGGTAGGGCGATTTGTCTAGCACCATTCTGTAAAAAAGGCACGAACTTTCGGGCCCACCTAATTTTTCATCTTAGTTACGGAACGCTGACGACTTGTTTACTCACACATGGTCTATCGCTGTAGAAATGCAATTCTATACTATTTTTCCCCTGCTATTTCTGTTCCATAAAGCGATATTTAGTTGGACAAGTATATCACCTTTGATAATTATTGGTGGGTTGCAATCTGTCGATGTATTGTGAAGTCAATGTGTACAGGTTTGATGTCATTGTATCATTACCTGACTACATCGCCTGCAAGAGCATTCAACCTAGTGCAGTGTAGGCTTTGGCAGTTTTTGTTCGGTATGTCACTCTCATCTGATTTCCTACGAAGATCTAGTTGTTCTAGGTTTTTACGTTCAACAGCATCAAGCAAGCAAGAGATGCATGTGTTTTTCTTTTTCAAAAGATAGGCAAACCACTACTGCGTTGTAGAAGAAAATATCCACTGTGCATTTCAGATAAGCAAGACTTTTCTGGGTGGTGCTATCTCTACAGTTTTTGTTTATTTTGTATGCTCTTGCTGAGCTTATACGTTTTACCAATACAGCAAACTCTTGCAAAGTATGTCTTCGACTCACCTAGTTGAGGAGCATACCCTTTGTATTGACTATTTCAATAATTTGCAACTTCTAGACTTCGCAGGCATGTATCGCAAAAAAAATCTTGCAGTGCTTTCATCTGAATGACTCCATCCTTATGTATGGACTACGCAGCGCACAACCACACATCTATCATAGAAAAATTTCCTTAATGCTCTCTACAAATTTGACAACATGAAAGCACTGAAAGTCCCGCTCGCAACTATGCGCTGATACACGGGTGACAAGCATGCACGTGCAAAAGCGATATACTCCGCTCAAGAATGAAAATTGATGTCAATCTTGGGAATCTATTTGCGCCGAATGAAAATTTTCAACAGCTTATAATTACACCAACACTTCAACAAAGCCGTTTCTTCCACTCAAAGCTGCAAACTTTCGAGTCATAAATTTTTTGTGAAGTTACAGTAACAAAGCCTGAGATATTTGCTACACGCTCCAAGTTTCGAACTTATCCTAGACTAGCTGGCTTGCCCGGCTCCGCCGGGCCTGCCAGCTAGACCCGTGTACGTATGTTCCGAATAGAAATTTTTATCTCTGAACCAGGGTCAAGCGTGTGATGCGACTGTCGCAACGGGGGGTCGTAAGCGGGTACCTACGGTGAGGGGGGGGCGTAAAGGAGGTAGTTTGGATTAAAAAACCGTAAGCATGGAAGGAAATCGGATGGCAAATAATTATTACATGTTCTTTACAATAAATTCATGGAATGCCGTGTCCAATGTATCAAGTAAAAACGTTAACAATGGTTTGAAAACATTTGCAAACGTAGAAATTCGCTTTCGTTTGCTGCACTTTCGAAAGATTATGACTTAGTTCATTTTTTTATGGGAATCGCTATTTCTCCCGCAAAATATTGTCGCAAACGGGGGTCGAACCCTGCTGGCATGACTAAAATTAAAAAATAAACACTTTTAGAAGCTCAAATGCTACTAAAGACATGTATGTGATGATAAAGATGTTGGATGAACCGATTGGTGTAGACATCCTGCTCCCGAAGGCTCACTGAAGACTCGCACGCTCGACAAAAGCGCATATCTCTATCAACGCTAATTATCAATAATCTGTAAATCTGTTTGTAATGCTTTTCATATGGTCCTTACAATTTATATGTACTTAAGAGGTGCTCTACTACACTTGTGCAAGATTTGGTCCTACTTTATGGCCTTCGGATTTTCTTATGATTTTATGTATGGTGGCAAAAAATGACAAAAGGGGGGTCGTATCTGGGTCGCATCTAAATTTTTCCGGAGCTATTGAAGCTTGTTGGCTGCAATTTTGCTGTAATATGAGGCCATCCTCCTACTTTCTATCCTAAAAATTTCAGGCCGTTTTATAACTTCTCCGATGAGTTACAAAATTGTAAGCTCAAAAATCCCAGTTTTTGCTTTTTAGGATCGCATCTAAATTTGCGAGAGTCGCATCTAAATTTTTTCGAGCTTACTGCTCCTCAAGAGCTCAAACTTTTTCATTGAATAGTCTGGGCACTATACTACAGAATCTGTGCTTTGCAGCCTCCCAGTCTTTTCCTGGCCTTAGTTACGAATTTTCAAACTACCGTGCTCACGCACGTTTTTGACGTCGTTCTGGACGGCGCTCAAGCGGTTTTTTCCGCGGGAAAAAATGTGGAAGAGGTAGGAAGTAAGCTTCTTAATCGAAAACATTTTTTGTTGTTCAAGAATGTCATTTTTTCTCCTTACAAAAATTTGCGTCGCATACGGGAATCGAATTTGCTTGTCTGAAGTGTGCCTGAAAATTCAAAAAAAACTTGCAGAATCTCAAACATTATTGAAGGTGATTATGTATGCTACAGATGCTGGGCGCACCCACTGGCCTAGACATTCTGCTTCCGAAACCTCACTGAAGTTCTCACGCAGGTGTTTTTTGAAATTGACATTCATTTATGCAGGTTACCTCGAGGAATGTGGGCAGGGGAGGTAAGGGGTAAATGGGGAGGGGGGTAGATGGGGCGGGGGTCGTACGGATGGGTACCTTCAAGGGGGGGGTCGTAAATGGGGGTCCCGGATCGCATCAACACGCTTGACCCTGCTCTGAACCGATTGGGACCGAACTTTGCACACATACACTTCGGGGCAGGGAGCGTGTCACAGCCCACTTTTCGTTATCGATCGATGTCGATTTTACCGATTTTTTGCAAAATTTGAGCTAGGGGGCTAGGATTTTGCACAGGGGGGTAATCGAGCATGCTGATCACCCCTTCGGGGTGATCAGCATGCTCGATTACCCCCCTCTGCCAAATCCCAGCCCTCTAGCTCGAATTTTGCAAAAAATCAATAAAATCGATATCGATCGATAACGAAAAGTAGCCTATGACACGCTCCCTGCCCTGAAGTATATGTGTGCCAAGTTTGGTCCCGATCGGTTCAGAAATAAAAATTTGTATTCGGAACATACGTACATACATACAGACAGACAGACATACAGACAGACATACAGACAGACAGACAAACAGACATTCAGCTTTATATATAAGAAGATAACACGATTAGCCCTAGATTCAGTTTCATAGAAAGTAGATGAGCTAAAGACAAGGCGTGTACAAGGTCGTAAGATATACTGTTTGTTCAGGGAAATCATGCAACACTGAGCATTTGTTTTGGCCACGCAACGTCACCTTACAAAAATGGCTGTGTTTAATTTTGCAATCATATTTTTCCTGGCCTTTTAGCTTCAGTGCCCAAGATCAGTCCTGCAAAAAATCCAGATACATTAGCACGGACACGTCAACTACAAGCAATGTAGTTTCATGACGATTCTTTGAGAGACAGAAGCTGAGTTTTGAAGTTTGAAATAAGGGCATAGGCTCGGCAGAATGACAATTTTGGGATATTCATCTCGGTTCTCCTGGATGAGCAGTCCAAGACTGTGCTTTGCAGCTCTAAACGATATCAATAACCCGCTTTTCCAAACGTGAAAAGTGCTATTTGGGCGAACGGCGTAAGCCTGCCCTCTAGAGCGCCATTGACTTCTGAGTGGAAATACCGTATCCATCTCAACGGCAATTGGATTGTTGGCTCCAGCAGTCGCTTTCGGACCCTCCCAAACAGCACTTTCACGTCTGGAAAAGCGAGTTATTAAACTTTCGAAGCTGCGAAGCACAGTCTTAGACAAAGCTCATCCAGGAGAAGTGGGAACGATGAATATCCCATAGTTGTCATTCTGCCGAGCCGCTGCCTTCAGGGTAAGGTAGGAAGGTGGTTGGAAAAAACGACGAGTGCACAGGATTTTTTCAAAGCGTCCAAGATACCTATCGAAAAAGTTTTTGATCTCATAGCCTTAGTGGAATCCAAATAGAGTGCTTCAACCACAGACAAGCAGAAGTTTTCGAAGTGTACTGAGACCGAAAACACTTTGAGCCATATGAAAAGAGTAACGCTCCTCTTTTTGATTTGCACTGGGTTCACTGTGTAGCAGATATTTTGACCTTGTCATTGTAACTCTACAAAGAAGTTTCTGCTAGTTAAAATGTTGAGGCGCATTCGGCGCGAAAACATTCTTCTAGTTGGCATCGATTTTTGCCTTTGTGCGCGTATACGGTTTTCGACTGTGCTCTTGCACGTAGTACCAACGTTAATTGGGGGATTGTTTTGTCAGAAAATTCTGAAACACCGAAAATATTGGTTGTTGGTACAATTACAAACCACTCTTTATGCAGCCTTCGTGAGACTTTATCAAGACACACGTAATAATAAGCCAAACCTACTGCATACGATCTTCTTGACTTTGTTAAGGAATGCTTGTCTGTTAGCGTCAAACAAGGTACCTATCAAAAACCTTACCTACTAGAACGCTCACAAGTTACTTTATTTTGAAAATAAAAAATGCTCACCGGATTTTGGCGCGCATTTCGCAACCCAAAGCGTAATTTATAGGTCGTTCGCGCTGTGCCCGGAGAGCAACGGCGTTGCGTCCGTTGAAGATAGTTCATGATTGGAAGAGGCGCAGAGAAAACGAGCGGCGAGAGTGTACGAGAAAAGAGGAGTGACGCGCAGTACACGTCATGCGCCTCCGCGCCCTGCGCGTCCGGCTTATACCAGTCTGGCAATTTTATAACTGCTCTTAAGTAGCAGTAATACAGCAGATTGATCCTTCACTTTGCTTAACACAGCTCCGAAACTTTGCACTTTACGGAGCAAGCTATGCAGATGTACGAGATTCCTTCATTAGCCTTACTCTGCTGATCGGCCCCTTCGACATCCATAAAGGCTAGAAGAGAGTCTCTCATCGATAGCAGAAGCACAACGCAAAGAAATATAATTCTTTTCTGGTCTAGTGGAGAGGTCTAAGTGAGTGGTGAAGAGTGCAAATAACTTGTTCTTGTCATACATAAATGACAAAACAACTATTAGAGATTTTTAGCCTTTCCACTGCTGTTTTAAAGGTATTTTTGTCGTTATTTGCTTCTTATTATCAAAGCCTTCTGATTGTAGAGACTAACATACAAAAGAATCGGAGAAGTTGCTTTCAACCAGCTAGAACCCGAAAATTTCACGTTTCAAGGTTATTAGCAACAGCGATTTCGGCCAGCATCATACTGCTGCAATTAACTGAACACAACAACGCGTCTTTCTGTGAAGTCTTTGTTTATATCGGAGACATCTCTTACGCTCTCTACTTAATCCATTGGCCTGTTTATGTCCTTTTACAGCACCATTTTGGAGGAAGCTTTGTAGGTGAGCAACTCCTTCAAACTGTCTTTATTCGAAGACAGTATCAGTTGTCGAGTATGAGATTTACTTTGTATTGTCAAATCATTTTGATTTTCTCTTAGCAGTACAAATAGACATTTCTGCTACATCTATATGAATAGAGCTGAATGCCTATTTGGTATGTCTATGTGCTTATTTTCCGAATACGAATTCTAATTTTGAACCGCTCCGGAGCAATCCTTGCGCACGTAGAATTCTGGGCGGAGCAGGTGTCGTGGGCTACTTTTATTTATCGATCGATAACGATTTCATCGATTTTTCGCAAAGTTCGAGCTACCGGGCGAAAGTTGGCACGGGGGGGGGGGTAAGTGAGCATGCTGACTACGAACACAATGTTACGTCATAGAATTTTTGCGAAGTTTGAGCTACGGGGGTGGGAGTAAGCACAGAAAGTACGTGAGCATGCTGATTACGAGTACAATATAAGTTCCTAGAATTGTGTATTACCTCTACTAATTTTATCGATTTTTAGCAAAGTTTGTGCTACAAGGCTGGAAGTCTATACAGGTAGTAAATAGAATCATACTGATGTGAAAGGTCTCGAAACAGTTCCAGCACTGTTCTCGAATTGTGCAGGAACTTTGCTGCACTGCAGCCGCCCACATACGATTTCATCGGCAAGAGTTAGAGGTTTTTGACCGTATAAGCGAATTTTTCTCAGACTTTATTCATTTCTGTCTAATTTCCCTCCACTTTCGGTTTAATGGATAGAGCCTCGATACTACGGTAAGATTAAAGAAAAAGCTTTCTGTTTAAGCGTTCGATCCCTGTTCGTTGATTTTGTTTAGACCCATTTCATATGCTCCAGAAAGTCGTTGCGTAGTTCCTTTGCTGCGTTGGAAGGTGCAGAAACAGCTTTCTTATACACACGAAGTAGGCCCGAACAAAAATAACGTAGAAAGAATGGACGAGCGGACAAAGACACGTATTCCCGGATACAAGCAAGCAAAACGACGGTCATCCTCCATTTGGTCTAAATCATACCCAGATTAGTCATTAAATCGGTCGTGGCTGCAGCTTTCATAAAAGTAGTCACTGGTGCTTTAACAACTTCGAGCAGAAATTCTACAGCTGTCAGAATTTAACTTTGGGAGGAATTAAGCTTACGATTTATGCTGTTACGAACTCACCTCGGTAAAAATATATTTCTTCGCAAGAGATGCGCTCTTAATGACAACGTGTGCGTCGTGCGATTGGTAGCGGCTGCCAATTGCTATTCTCCTCTTGCAGCACACAAGCTTAGTGATGGCTCGAAAAGTTCCAAATCAGAACTATCAACTGTTTACAACGGAAATCAGGAGTATGCGAGCACTTAGAACAGAGTCAGCTTATATTAGGTTGGCTAATATTAGGTTAAACACAAAGTTTTGCAACTTGTTTCATAACTTCACTCTCATTCAACATGGCGCACTCAAACTTTGGCATCATGTAGAATGCAATATGAGCTACAAGCTAGCACAAATTGTCTGAATTTCGAATACGAAATAAAAAAGTTTCAGGCATTTTTTGAAAACTAGTGAAATTTGAGAATTTTTGGGGTTTCTAGCTAAAATGAGGCCTTTGGCAGCCTAGAACATGCGCAGTAATCCGGATTCGTCTACATATTGCTAAAGGTTGACTCCTTTGGCCTATTAAGAAAGAAACAAAATTTAGGGGCATGTCGAGATTTGGCGTCCTCATAAAATCGAACGAGTCGATGTACGCAAGAGCTGCTGGGGACGACCGTCAATGACTAAAGAGTCCGAAAATCAAATTCCGCCGAAACTTTAATAGTAAGGTTATTTGACCTGCCAAACACGAATATCACATTCATTTGTTGAATCAACGCCTTTTTCCTTGTTTAGGGTGAGACCCCATATCATACACCTACAGTAATCCTACAAAAAAGCCCTTATCACGCAACTTCACTATCGTTTTCGTGATCAGCATGTCAGATAACACCCCTATGCCAAGTTTCAGCTAAATCCGTCAAACTTTGAATTTTTCTCCTTCATACCATGCACCTACCGTAACCCTCACTGCGACGTCCGAATTTGGTAGGACAGCAGCTGAGCTTGTAGCTTACCTAATAACCAATGCAGTGGCAAAATTTGAGTGCGCCATGTTGAGTGAGAGGAAAGTTATGAGACTAGTAGCAAAACTTAGTGTTCAACCTAATAAATAAGTTCGGTTGCTTTTGTATCTCCAAATGCTGCAGACAAATTTTTGTTCAACGTTTGGTATCTCTAGAAAGAGCACTTCACTGGGTATTGAAGCATATATTTTTGAGTAATACTTAACTTCCAAGGAAAAAAATCAGCAAAAAAGTGAGAAACCCAATTTTTTCATAGTGCACAAATATGAGAGAATTCAGTTTTCTTGGTGGAACATTTTCAAAGTGGCAGATCACAAATTTTTTTGTTATTTACTAAATAGGGAAAACTCCTCTGGATTTAAATACCAAACTGCTGTTCTTTACATCCATTACAGCATGAAAACGAAGCTTATAATGCAAAAGAGCTGGTATGCAATCAAACAGCACAACACCGCTAGCGCTTAAGAAGTCAAGGTTTTGGAAGTTTCGCCATACTGAGGCATAACTGTCTTTGTTATTGATAGAAAAATTTGAATAATTGGTATGTTATAGATGAAGCTTTGGCCTACTTTTCCACAAAGAAACCATAAATAGAAAACAACGAGAAAATTTTTAATGATGATTTGTTTGCTAAAACGAACTTATTTTTTAGCCAACCTACTGATTGAGCTTGTAATACAATCAAACAGCACAACACCGCTAGCGCTTGAGAGGCAATACGTAAAATGAGGAACGTTAAGCCAATACCTCATACCCAGCTCTCCCATTTCTGCCCTCGTATTGAACCCTACCCCTTCCAATCAATTCCACCAAACCCTCCTATCGCACAATTTCTTTCACTCTCCCCACACTTCCATTAATCCTTTGCCTGCCCCAAAAATTACCTAAAAAACCATCAAGTAAGAAATAAGAAAAATAAAGTGATTAAATGAACAATTTATTAAGCTATGAAGCACAGAAAAGCCTAAGTTTGGCCAACTGTTAGCAGTATCCACGAAACAATATTTCAGTTGCATTCGTTGCTTCTATGAGCTCACTGATTTTGGCTTCCGCAATTACGCAATTTTATGAGAAGCCCATTCTACGATCCAACAAAAGAGTTGTTATTTATACAATCATATGTATTTTTGCACCGATTATCACGATGTTGTTGACAAGTAATGCTACGAAGTACATGGACATGGAAGGAAGATGGGTGCAACAATTATTTACACCTAAGTGCAATAACTCTCAGGCTGCTATTGTAAATTGCGACCTTCCCTTCTTCAAAACAAAAGTTACCACAGGTAAATCATTGCTCATAAATATTTATCTCTCACCTTTGCATTCAGATCAAGCAATCCGCATAAATAAGTTATTCTCATATGATGATGAAAGAAATCTTATAATTCCATCTTGCACTTACGATAAACCGCCAGGACCATGGGAATGGTGTCATTTTCCCTCATCAGTAAGATATACTTGTGCCTTGACGTTCAAGCCGTGAGATCTTTCGAAACTTCCTAAACCTGGGCTCATCACAATGACTAGCATTGATATCATTTCAATTCTTAGCAGTTTGTTCATTAAAATACTTTGAGGTTCTACTAAGTTACTAGTAAGGAAATGTAGAGTGCTGCGCGTAGTTTGAAAACTCACTACTGACTAAGTGGACCTTTATGCAACAGTCTTTACTACTTGATTCTCAGGTCAAACGACGCATAAGCTGTGAGATAATTTCTTTTTTTGTACAATCCTGATCTTGCTCTTTCTCGCTACCAACCCCTGAAGGCACCGGACCGAAGCAGAAGTAGTGAGATTACAATGCTGTAATGGTATAGTAATAATAATAATAATAATAATAATATAATAATATAATAATAATGTAATATAGTATTCTACTATACAGCGCATAATGTAGGCTCCTAAAATAAGTTTTTAGCGCGCTTTTCCTGCTCGCTTCATTGGTTGTCATGATTGCAGTCGCAAGTCCTTAACACGCACTCAGGTATTTAGGCTATAATGAGCTGACCACTATCACTAGATCTATTGAATCCTGGAGTGTTTTCATGAAAAGGACTTCAAAGGCAGCGCGCCCTCAAAATGATGGATGCTGGGATTTTCTAGTGTTCCAATGTAGACCCTCCAGATAGTCTATCAGCGAAGTTGCGGAGCGAAAAAGCGCTTCTGGGAAGCCCAAAACCCGCTCCGGATTTTCCGGAGTCTTCCAGACCCCGCCCACTTCTTACATGTAGTTTGGAGCGAACGCCGACATGGGAGTTTCCAAACAAAAAGAGCTCATTTTTGCTATTCTCAAGAGCTGAGAAGCTCAGATATGGCTTCAGCATAGCGAGAAGGTTCCGAAGAGGTGAAAAACCGGGGAGCGAATTTTTGCCGGGGTACTGCCTTCAAAGCTGTTGAGCGATGTCTGTGTTTTACTGGTCTTACAGAGGTCACGAGGAAAACAATGTGGCAGAGAAGATTACCATGACCCAGAAATGCTGGATCAGTAGTAATCTCGATGGACCAAGTGATCTAAAGAACAAGAAGATTGCTGAAATGTTACAAATCTCTGTAATCTGCCTAAACTATAGCTACAAAGCGGTGCTTTTCACCTTTTTTTGAGCTTCAAATCTTTGATTTTGGTAGGTTCCTGAAGTTGATTTGTTAGAATGATCCATAAGCCCTGATCATGTCCCATTAAGTGAGATTTACTATTGGTGATCTTTATCCTGCAGAATTTATTAGAAAATTTGTTTGATAAAAATAGATCCAGATGCGATAATGATGTGATTACTGCCCAAAATGGGTAAACGTTGATTTTCTAATATTAAGAATTCCACAGTGAAACAGAAGCTGCTTATACTGGGTAATAGCTATGCTGCAAATCAGGGCAAGGTAATTTACGATGCATGTGCGAGGAACAATATTGATGCTGCTGTCTATACAAAGCCTGGTAAGCTTTTATGTAAACCTGAGGTTAAATGGTGTGTGTGATTGAGGGCTAGTGTCTAGTGTATGTTGGGATTTTAACCTTGTTAACTGGGCACACGAACAGATTGAGAACAAGAGATTTTATTTGTATGGCAAAACAAACAAACAACAACGGCCCCAAGGCCAGCAACGAACAAAAACAACAAAAACACACGAAATTGGGAGGTGTTCCGGCCCTCTAGCTGGGCTTCACATGGTTACGTCTGGATCTGAATTCTCAGTGAGTTCTCACGTGGGAAGGTCTGGCTCTCTCCTGATCAGCTTTCGACTTCTGCGAGCCTCTTCTGCGTGCAGCTCCTCGTTTACTTCCCCTTGCTCCCTATGCCCTGCTGAGAGGAACAAATTGCCTCTTCTTCCCGCCAACTCCGTATTGATGATCTCCAGTCGCATCTTCCAATATATGAGGCGTGCAATAACTTCGTTATGTTACCCTTTCTTTTCTCATTCATCGGCACAGGTGGCAACCATTATCAAGCTATCGTTAGTGAGTAAAAAGCACAGACGATATCGTTTTGCAGGGTCATCAGATGAGAACTGAGTCTTCATGTTTCAATTAGCTTTTATGTTGAGATGGTTGAACTCACGCCTATCAAACAAAATTTTGCCAACCACCTCTTACTCCCCTCTCGGACAGAACTTTTCCTACCGCCTCCACCACGTAATCCATGCTGAGATGCAACCCCTGTCCCCTGATTTCACATCTTCCCCTTCATTTCATCTCCTTAAACGTTATTCGTCTTCCGATTCTCTACGTCTGTGCAAGTGATGCATTTGACGTGTCCGAAGTAACAAAGACTTGTTTACAGCGAACAGGCAATGTTGACAATTTGGTAAGCACAGCGCTAGCAGATTTGAAACAGTGTTAAGTGGCTCTGAGCCAACGCGAGCATCTGAGATGGTTCAAAAAAAAAACAAAGACAAATTTTTCCCAAGCTTTGCTTCTATTTGTTGATAATCTCGGACGAGGCAACTGCGCATTTTTCCCTTTCTTTCGTTTTCTGATCCTTTTCTATATACATAGCTTTCATCTACATTCTGAATATCAAACCCTAATTAAACGCCACCTCCTTCTCTTCGCCTAGTTACAGTCCCCAAGTAAAGTGCGGTTCATAATTATACGAACACCCAAAATTTTGTAAGTTTTCGCACTTTTTGGGATAAACTCAAAAAGCCGTTGGTATCACGCGAAAGAGCACAACCGAAAGCGGTATATGACCCTTAAGAATGGAGATTGATGTCAATCTTAGGAGTGTTTTTGCGCCTAATGCGAATTTTTAGCGGTTCATAATTATACGAACACCTCAAACAAAGGTCCATTTTTCATTCAGGATTGCAATCATTTGAGTCAAATTTTTTGTAGAGTTACAGTAATAAAGTCTGAAACACCTGCTACACACTGAACCCAGTGAAGTTTAAAAAAAAGGACCGTTATTTTTTTCAGAAGGCTCTAAATGCTTTTGGAGTGATTTCGCTCCAAAAACATCTGCTCTTCTGTGGCTTACGCGCTCTAATTAGCTTCTACCAAAGCTATGAGATAAAATAAGCCTCCTTTGATAGGTATTTTGTTTGGCGCTCCGAAAATCTTTGCATTTTTGTGCCGTTTTTCAATCAAGTTCCATCCTAACCCTAAAGTTAGCACGATTTCGAGCCTCAAAACTCGCTTCTAAAGCCGTACAATGAAGTAAGCATATAGTATGTAGAAGTTCACAGGACTGTATGTTTGGCTAGAAAAAATCAGCAGCGTTGAGCGTTTGTTTTAACCACGCAGACGTCATTTCACCAAAAACACTGTTTTTACTATTGCAATCACACCTCTATTTGGTTTGCAGCTCCGCAGCCTCAAGATCAGTCCTACAAAAAACCCAAAAACTTTGGCACAGAAACATCATCATGCAAGCAATGCAGCTGCTTCATATCAAATATTTGCGCAAGACAGAAGCTGAGTTTTGAGGCTCGAAATCGTGCTGACTCTGTGTTAAGGTTGGAACTTGATTGAAAAACGGCACAAAAATGCAAAGATTTTCGGAGCGCCAATCAAAATATCTATCAAAGGAGGCTTATTTTATCTCATAGCTTTGTTAGAAGCTAATTAGAGCGCGTAAACCACAGAAGAACGGATGTTTTTGGAGCGCAATCACTCCAAAAGCATTTAGAGCCTTCTGAAAAAAATAACGGTCCTTTTTTTAAACTTCACTGGATTCAGTGTGTAGCAGGTGTTTCAGACTTATTACTGTAACTCTACAAAAAATTTGGACTCAAATGATTGCACCGCGGATGAGAAATGGACCTTTGTTTGAGGTGTTCGTATAATTATGAACCGCTAAAAATTCGCATTAGGCGCAAAAACACTCCTAAGATTGACATCAATTTCCATTCTTAAGGGTCATATACCGTTTTCGGTTGTGCTCTTTCGCGTGGTACCAACGGCTTTCTGAGTTTCTCCCAAAAAGTCCGAAAACTTACAAAATTTTGGGTGTTCGTATAAATATGAACCGCACTTTAGTCTGAATGGTGGCAGCTTTATCCAAACGCGTTTGGTGCGCGGCGGACACTGCATGCCGCCAACGTGTCCAAGCCGCCAGAATACCGAAAGTTATCGGTTTTGTTAAATTCTATTTGGTGCCTTTTTCTTTCTGTCTTGTTCTTTATTCTTGAACTCTTTTTTCGTCATGGGCACCGCATAGAGAATGCTGTGCTTTTTGGCGAAGTCAAGGGAGACATTGTTGAATTTCTAGAACCGTCTAGTGCCAAGATCTCCTCTGCTTCCCCTTTAATCCTACGAATTATCATTAGATGGCTTAATTCAAACACCAGAAATAACAGTACTAAAGACATAAAAAGAACCTTGAGTTGGCAGTAGCCCTGTATATCGAAAATAATGAGAAATCAATTTCAAGGCAATATTCTGTGATATCTCACAAGGATATACGATGTGGAACTAACGAAAAATGCATTTAGTGTGTGAATCTTTGGTCGATCACAAGGAAAAATGGGCTTGCAAAGGTCTTCACAAAGATTTCAGCAAAGCAGTTGCAGACTATAAACCTGACATTCTTTTTCTGTTGTTCAGGTTGGTATTAACGCACAAAACTTTCCGTAAGAAGTCGTTTGTGTTGTCTCGAGGCAATCAGCTGAGAATGTTTTCAGCCTGATTCTTTTTCCATAGTCTGATGAATAGTCGCTAGCGCAACTGGAAACGATGATTATGACAAACAAGTTTTAGCTGACTTCTTAGTCTACCCTTGATTATATGGAGTGGGAGACTCCAAGAGAGTGAGACACTAAAATAACTGTAGCTTTCTCATAAAAAAAGAATTCGAGGGACGCTTAAATTTTGGTAGACGTCAGAATCATGCTCATACTATGATATACTCGTTCAAGCGGAATTTATATGAACCCATTTGCTTAGTAATTTTTATAAACGATAAAAGGCGAAGTTTATCATTTTGAGCAATCATGGACATAAAGCGCAGTAAAAACGCAGTAAAGATGTGTGGTCACCCAAACTGTCAGTGCTACACTTGGGTAAGGAATTATCACCAAATTCATCACATCTTCATAGTACCAGAATGTCAGGGGATATAGTCATGGGCTTTCGAGCAGGAATACTTGTTGCTCACTTTTTGTATAGAAACTTTTTCGGCCACCATATAAAAGTTTTCCGAGCTCTATTCGCTCATACACAACTTACCCTGTTTTCTTCTACCTTTGGAAATTAAAAACTAAAAAACGAATTTCTTGAATTCTTGAGAGAAAACAACGCATGTTCTCAGCTTTTTATTTTTTCATGTAAAAATTCGAAACGCATGAATAATTTGTTTGAAGGAGCCTAAAAAGCTTTTAAACGCTTTACTACCTGCTCAATGAGTTTGACCGCGCAACTGCAACAGGTGTCCAAAAAATTAGTTCGACTTCTTTGAGGTACTGTTTCAAGCACTTTGAGAGGAGAGCAATGGCATGCCCATAATGATTGGGTCATTTATATAAGTAAATTTTTTAGCTTCTGCTTGGCTGCTGATCCTAGAACTTTCCAAACAAAACTCGGAACAAAGCTCGGCACGAGCTGGCACCAGGAAACTTTCGATACAAAGTCTTTGATCTTGAAAATGTTGTACGAAGTCCCCCTTGACCCTAAACCCTAAACGTAAAAACCCTCAGAAATTTCGAGTGAAAAACATCACTTCGGCAAACGATATCCCCTTCGCTTCCTGTCCCAAAAACGGTATCCAGCGATCACTGTAATAGTCAACCATTAAAAAACCATTTGAAGCTGAGTAGCTTAATATTCGGAAGCTTCGAAGTTCGTTGAAACTTGGTCCACATGTGTCAAGAAATACATTTGCTATGTTCAGGAACGCTTCTTCTTGTTAAGGGTAGGTGTACGTGCGAAAGGTCACTCTCGTATGCTCGTGTTTCGCATAGGGTAATTTGACATAAGAGCGATTTATGTGATCATTGTCACCAACGTCAAATTACTATCCCGCCACATTTCTGAACCTCTAAACGACCCATTAACCAAAATCAGCGAGCGGACTGCCCCACCCCATTCTTTTCCCCTTATGACGGCAAAGTAAGGCTTGCACAGTTGTTCATTGATACAGAAAACAATCTAATATATTTAGACATCTCACCTGGATGGATACGCCAAAAACAGCAATCCCTGATCCGCTTGTGGAAAACGCTGTACCCATTCTCAGAAATTTGGAAGAGCATGTTAATCTCCACGTTTTCGTTCTAAATGCACTCCCACGACCGCGCAACGGCTATCAAGAGACCTATCATGCCATTCTCCGTGCAAACAAGTCGATGGATCAGGTCAGCTGAGAAGAGATCTTTAACATCAGGGTTGGGCACGGGTGAAGCAGGCAAACTAACGTTTTGGAGGAAAAAGCAAAGAGTGCTCGAACACAGGCAAACAGTTGAATTAATGGTCCCCCAAACTATGTTTTGATCTCAAAAACGCTTCAGATGCTTATATTCAGTAAAAGAAACGACAAAAAGCTAAAGAAAAATGTTGAGACGTATAATTTTACCTTTTTGCAGATGCGCCCGGGCAAGACTGGAATGATAACATCGCAGGTGTTCATTGCTTTTGCGAAGGAAATATATTGATGACTTTTATCTTTCGTCTTTCCAGTTTTTTCTTCACTTCACAAAAAATCCAAGCGTGCAACGTTAACGCGATCGCGGTGAATTACTGGCTTCATACCATCTTCTTGAATTCCAGCACAAGTCTATCGAAATCTAGCAAAGTTGATATATAGACTCAAGTCTAAGTCTTCGATTACTCCCCCCCCCCCCCCGCTCAGCCCTTCAGCCTGCGCCAGCTGCACTGGTTCAGGCTACAAACTGGCAGTCACAAATTGAAGCGGCGATGCGAGCGTTGCGTGCGACGTCGTAAGTTTCTTTCGGCTTGGAGAAGGCTGGTGAGTCGAAGTGGCTTTTTCAGCTAAGATGTATACTACCTCGCATAAAATGCTGAGTTCTTTTCTGCCTTTGTTATCTGCTGCGAGTTTCTGAGCGAAAAGTTATGACGGCCTTCGGGAGCAGAAACTGAGAACGCAAATACGACAGTCAATGTGTGGCCGGAGGGGTTCGGGCTGCATCAAAACGGCACGAGTTATGCGAGATCGCACCTGCGGCAATGATTGGCGGTGCGGCGTGACGCGTGCGAGCATTGCTAGGCGGTAAAGAACATCGCCGCGTCCACGCGCCGTCGCAAGTTATACCAGCGCGGGATCTATTTGGGGACTTGGTATCGTGCGGCAGTCGACTTTAGGCTATTTTCATACTGTTCCGGAACTGTGCTAAAAGTAACTAAAACTATGCTGAAACTGTGCTGCATGCACTGCAGCCGCCCGCATGCGCTTTTGAGCGGCAGAAGCTGGAGATTTTTAACTGTTTTTAACGGTCTCATTCTTCAACTCCGCTTCCCCTTCTGGTGGAAAAACACTCGGTTTTATAGACTGGTTGGAGAATGAGCGCAGTTTTGCTTGTAAGTACTCCAGATGTGTCGTTCTGTCCTCATCCATTTTCCCTTCGTTATATTGGTTCAGACCTACTCGACTCGTACCAGATAGCCGCTTTTTTTGCACATTCACCTATCCTGAGCTCAGGCATGTCAACAATTTTTGAGATGCGAAAAATCGGAACATTTTTTTGGTTTGCCTCTGTTATCTTTTTAGGCATCTTAGGGGAAGTCCGTTTGGTCGAAATGGCCTTTTTACATGTAACTGAAACGACTATAAAGAGCGTCGAACGCTGATTCCAAATCTGTCTTCGTTGTCTGCCGAGCTCCTCTGAACAGTTATGAGCGTTTTTTGAGTTGAAAAATTGAATGCATAATTAGCACAAGATTCGTCAGAACTGCTTGAATGGTCCGATGTTGATTATGTTACAGCACTCCATTACGACAATGCCTTCTGCCCAAAACACTTTTACTTAACATTGTTCTATTTCAGCGCTGAAAAGACCGAAGAATTTGATTTTACCTAGATTATACGTTCATTATTCGCATCAAAAAATATTCATAACTCCGCATGCAGAGGCGCTCGGCAGATAATGAAAGCAGATTTGGAGTCACCGTTTGATGTTCTTCAAAGTGGTCTAAAACTCATTCAAAAAGGCCACTTCGACTAATCGGACCTCCCTTGTCAGTCCCTTTCCTTTTCCACATATTGCTTATCCGTTCTTCTTACCTCTTTTTTCTGATGAGAGAAGCTGCGGACTTTAGGCGAAGTTGAGGATAGAACGCTCTTCTGCTCCATGTAATCAGGTGGGTCTTTCTTGTACAGACCTACTTCTTGTGTTTTGGAAAGCTGTTTATGTCCCTCCAGAACAGATGCGCAACTACGCGGCTTTCTGGACATGAAGCAGATCTGAACAAAAATAACGAATAGTGAGTGGAGGAGTGCACGAAGACATATCTTCCCGCATCAGTCGAATCATTTCATATGATCATGTGGGCACCCGCACAACACCGTCCATCTTTGGCGTCCTCATCCTGGATTTGCGATCGCCATTACGCAGAAAACTGACAGGTTGCTATCGCTTATATCACTTTGAGGTGAATAGTACCTAAAAGGGAAACACCTTGAAAACACTTCGAAAACACCTGCATAAAGGGTTGCCGTTCCAAGAATCCAGGATGAGGACGGCAAAGTTGGACGGTGCGTGCAATGTCACACATGATCGTACGAAATGATTCGACTGTACACGCAAGCAGAACGGCGCTCATTCTCCAATTCCGCTTCAAGGTCGAGGCTATTTTCATCAAAAAAGGAAGCGGAGAAAAAGAATGAGACGAAATGAGTGAAATCTGAGAGAAAACCCCCGTTAAACTGGTCAAAAATCTCCAACTCCCGCCGCTTAAAACCGTGTGCGGGCGGCTGCAGCGCCAGCACACTTCCGGCACAGTTCCAGCACATTGCGGGAGCTGTGCTGGAACTGTTTCGGGACATTCGGAACAATATACCCAACCTAATGGTTAGCGTGACGCTTTCAGAAACAAATGGTGCCAGGTTCGAATCCCCCTTACCCTATTCCTTTTGCATTTTTGCAAAAAAATTGTGCTAACGTAAGTTTCGTCTGTACGCAATCTTTTACTTTTTTATTGCGATCTCATTTGCTGGAAGAATGCGTTTAATTACCAAATTCTTCATAAGTTGTGGAGATAAGCGGCTGAGACATTATGAACACTAATGAAAGTCAATGTGTGCGTATCTTGCCATGATGCCAAATTTGTACGTATCAGATTTTTGTTGACCTTTTTTTGTTCCACAATCCTTGCATGAATAGTCGAGAGCACAATGTTTTATTGCAAGAACGCAAAACCTAGTTTAAAGGATGAGTCAAATGTGTGAGCAACTCCATCCAAACCATCGCACTAACCGTTACAACACTGGGGCACAATGAAGTGTAGCTCTCAATCGCATTAGTGCGCGATTGCCCTCCTGCTCCTAAAATTCCTCATAACTCCTCGTCCAGAGCAGGTGAAAAATGCAGATTTTTATTCAGCGTTCCAGGCATCGCATGGCAATGTACATCTCATCTCAAAACGCCACCTCGATTGACCATTCTTCCCTTGTTCGTTTGTGGGAGAAAGGTGATTCTGTAGCTGTGTAATATACGTGCGTCATGTGTAGACTTACTCAACTTACAACTGGCATTGCTTCTGTTGTCCTAAAAATACTGCTCATTTGTCAGATGCACAAACTTCCAGGTTTGAATTTGGCTAATTTTTGTATAGAGGGATTATTAGACCTCTGATTATGGACACTGAAGAAAAGGCCTTCTCAAGTAGAGTTGAACTATGCTGTATTCCGTCGTCGAGGTCGAGGTCCGAAGCGTGTAGAGAGCAGCAGCAAGCACTCAGACAGTCGACGGCATACTCCCGGAGCAATAATGGGGGGGGGGGGGGGTCGCGGGCTCTGCCCCTGCCGCGGCATACTGTAACTAGCCCTAATTGAGCTCCAAACCCCAATCATGTCCCTAAACCCCACCCAAATTAGCTCTAGACCAGGGTCAAGCAAACGGTGTGGCATACGATCGCCGAATATGACCCCTCCCCCTCCCCCCCCCCCCCTCCCCCCGAGGATTAGCGCAACCCTCAACCCCGTTCTCTACCCCTCCCTCTCATCCCTAGCGTTTGTAGATAGCAAGATAGAAGATTGAAGACAAGACGAGGCATTTATTTCAAATTAACTGCAGAACAATTTACTGCAAATTGCAAATGCCCTTCACTTCGATGTCCAAAATGGCACCACCGGAGTCATTCAGACCGATGAGTGGCGATCCCACTATCATAGCCTTCTAGAAACTTTCTTTCAGATATGTCTAACCACAAGATCTTAATCTACCTCATGATCTTGCAAATCTTTAAGCATGGATCATTGACCGGGAACCATCAAAAACTGTGAAATCCTGAAAGAATACGTGCACGTTACACAAGAAAATTGGTTAATAACAACAAAATTGGTGTGATAAAAATTGGCTGCGGAACATTCTAGTCTACGGCAGCAGTTTCGGATTTTTTGGAAAACAGGAAAATTCCGGAAGAGTCTCGCGAGAACTTCACCCAAATGATGTAAATGAAAGTTAGTTGCAAGACCCATTGCGATATTTTTTTAGAACACCTAAAATCGACAACTTTATGTACGAGAACCTATTTGTTGATGAAGATGATTGATAAGCACTAACCATGCATCGTCCAACTCGTGTTACTTTCTCCAGGATGAACCCGAGAGCTCGAGAAATACTATATCCCTGCAATCAAGGATCTTTTATATTTATTTACTTTTTATTTGTTTATTTACTTATTTATTTAGTATTTTGAAATCAAGGATTTTTTTATAAAAGGCAAAACAGTTCTAAACGTCTATTACAGCATTTTGGTAGTTTTTAGCAATGATTCAAAGAAAACATGCTTTTCGTATTGTTTCCGCCATGCAAATTTAGCCGGGAAAGAATATAAATGATAGCTTGAAGTACCTCGCTGCTGATTGTTTCGTCGCATAGATGACTAGCTGGCATACCGTTCGCGGCAAATGGCTCAACACTAAAGGTTCAGCTTATCCGCTCGGCTTCCTTCTGTTTCACCCGTAACACACAACAGATACCTGATGATAGCATTGCCGTGAATACAGTATTTCCAGCATTATGCAATGAAAATAAGTTTTACCGCTATTATTTACACAAAAAAGAAGCGTTTTGACAGTATTTGATAAGAACTCTTATTCAAAATCGATAAATCAATAGAAGTAGTGGGGTTTTCGCCGCGAAACGTAGCCTACAAGGTGGATCGGTGTGAAAGCATTTCTGTACAAGTTTGGCGGTGATCGGTCAACACACAAAAGTTTTCATAAAGAACACACTAACAACAATTTACTAACACTCAGCTTTATGTATGTATAGATATTATAGATAGCAGTGGCGCTCCCAGGATTTCCGTCAGGGGGGAGAGCGGCAAAAATGTTTCTCTAATGAAGGTGCGTGGCATTAGCCACGCACTCCGAAAAATTTTTTTAGAGTGCTTTTCAAAACTTTTTCGGGCCCTCTAAAGTCTGGAAAAAGGGGATGTGGCGGCAGGCACGACTTCGAGAAAAAATTTTTACAGAGCTAATTTGAATTTTTAGGAATTTTTAAAAAATTACTTTAATTATTTACAAGAATAAACATGTCACTCGCACATTTTTATAACCCATGTGAGTGTATTTCAAAGATTTCGAGACTCATTTTCGGGGGTAGGGGCCCTCCCTCGCCCCCCCCCCCCCTCCCATCCCTCGGACCGCCACTGGTAGATGGATAGAGCCATACCCCACTTCTCGTTGTGGGAAATCCTAATGTTTTTATTAAACACAGAATGTCATTTTCATGTTGTTAAAGCTCATCATGAAACAGTTGACTAAAACGGGATCGTTATCGAATAAGAACAGACTGAATAGGTAGACTAAATAGACTCTTTGTCGAACCTTCAAAATTGTGTATGACATGTCAATTTTTTGACACGTAGCAGAGATTGACTCTCCATGGTAATGAAGTTCTCACCGAAAATTGGTACAAGAAAAGAAGCAATACCGTTAGATGGCGCGGATCACCGACTTACCGATCTTCAGTGGGGAGAATAAGGGAGGTCGATTCGACCTTTCAGCAGGATAAATGCCAGTGGAGAGCGGGGACCAGCGAAAGCGGGACGTGAGCGCTTTCGGGAGTTGCAGAGAGCCGTCAAAGAGCCCCCCCCCCCCCTTTAAATAGAGATAGCCTAAAGAACCCTGCTGAGAGGGCAAATCGGGTAGGAGCCTGTTGTTGTACATAGCCATACCCGTTGTTATAGTTCTTGTTGTTGTTAGTTTTGTGCCATTTGGATAAATTCTTGTACTCAAACGTGTTTCTCCATCGATCAGGTTACACTGGGACTTACCGCTACACCCCCCCCCCCCTCCCCCGGTTACAATATCCTTTTTTTTTTTGAAAAATGGTCCGAATACTGGAAAAGTACCATTTTTTCAGCACGATAGAGGGTTACTTGTCTACAAAAATTTCTAACGTGTTCGAGCTGGTCAAGCTTTAAGAACGAAAATAGTGCTTCCTGTACTCTCGTGAAATATGAAAGTTCCTCCAACAAGCCTAATTTTAGAGTCTGCTCTACAATACGACAACGCACTATGAGGCAGCACGTTGGCGAATCGAACAGCTAGCTAAGAATTGTCAAAAGTGCAGTGTGATCGATTACACACCATTGTTCACATTCAATGGCACCTTCAACTTTGTGGATGAGAGAACAAAGGTTGCTTACATGAACGATGCAAAGCACTTCACGCCTCTTGGCTTGTATTATCTGCAAAAGCTTTACAAGGATATGTGTGACAAGATTGATTGGTGATGGATAATTTAAATCACACTTCACTTTTTTAGATTTTAGCTCAATGTCAATGTCAAGTCAGTCTATTTGTTTGATATTTGTAAGTCCCTATGTGTTAGGTTGTGTAGCCTGCTGTTCATCGGTTGGCATGGAAATGTGAAATGAATTCAATGAAAAGCCTCGCGTTGTTCAATGTGTTATTATTATTCCGCACCATCAACGTACAATTTCATCATAACCAATTTGAATACCACAGAATAAATCCATTATGATCACGTACTCTGATTTAATCTGTCCTGTTATGAGCAAATGCTGGTGACACTCAGTTGGAAATTTCGCTTTCTCTGCTAGCCCTACAATATTCTAAGCTTTGGGTGTCCATACAATGAGGCATTTTCTCAATAAGCAACATTATGAACACTAAGTACGCATTGTTGTTTTGTCCATATGATAACATCGTTATCCTATTGAAAGATTGAGGCTGTTATGATAAAAGCTTTCTAATAGCTCTTTTTTGTTGTTCCAAAGTGATTGGCATTCTTTCTCTGTTTTCTCTGTTTTGCTATAATTGATAATACATAGGCCATTCTTGAAACAGTGACAACAAGTCTGACTGCGGTTCCTGCGCACACAGGAGCATAAAACACCCATACAATAAGGCATCACCTCAATCAGTCACTTCCAGTGTCCGAATAATATCATATGTAAGCAGAAAAACTTTTCGAGTAGAGACCAGATGCGGTTGCTGGAAATGCGTGCGTGTCGCGCTCGGTCGCGCCGACACGATTTTTCGAATGCTCTATAATTGCTTCCTAAATCCCCGCGCGTCGCGCCATCGTCGCGATTTTTCAAATGCCCTATAACTACTTTCTTAATCCTATCGAAGAATTTTGCGATCAAATACGTAAGCTTTTCTAACTCGAGATTTAGAGGTGAAATTATAATTTCATCTTTTCAACAAACATTCTCCTACCTCCCCTAGGTATTTACAGAAGCAATGCAAAATGTGCTTTGGGCACAAGGATCATGCAAGGCAAAAATTGGGCTTCATTTTATGGCACTGGCAAACATCTATCTCAAAAAAAGAGAAGAAGAAAGTTAGTTCAAAACTTTGTATAAAGGTCCGTCTCAATGGAAAAAGAGGTTGACAAGCAGATTACGATGCCATTTTTGTGCAATGTTACAAATTTTTTACCATGCAGATTATTGACAAGAATTCAAGAACTCGGTATGTTGTAATCTTGAAGTACGATGGGAGCGTTCCATCCACCCAAGTTCCATATTCTTGAATAAGACGTTTTCTTACGCAACCAAGTTAACTACCTTTTGACTAAGTGCTATCGTCTACTGTTTAGCTGGCTTTTCTTGCATGTAGGTCGCAAAATTTGGAAAATTTCAAGATGACAAAATTTCACTTTAGTTTCCTAAAAATGAAGCTTGATACGGAATAAAACACATTTGGTTTTTAGGATGATTCAAAATTCGTCAGAGTAAGCCAAAAACACGAAATTCCACTTTAGCTCCTAAAAATGGAGCTTGATACGGAAGACATTTGATTTCTAGGATGATTCTGGAACAAGAGATCCAAAAAACGAAGCCCAAAGCTATAAAAAAAAGTAAAAATAATCTAGTAATTTTGCGACAATTTCTAGTTACTTAAATTTTGAGAAGTAACTCTGAACAGCGCCTCCCTCGCATGGAACGCCATTCATCTCGAAGTCCGAAGAACTTTGCGTGCTAACTATGAAAATGACATTCACTAGAGGAGTCTTTCGATATGTTTGACTGGTAAAAAATTCGGCAGAAATTCAATATTGCAGTCTTGTTTCGACAAAGTAAGATTTGACAAAACTGTGGTATATGGTACGCCGACAGACTCTAATAGGAACTCAGCCATCAAGGAAATTACAAAAATAAAAATATTAGATTGATAAATCTTCACGTGTGTTGGGCTGCCGGAAAGTCTTGATTGTATTATAAAAGTGCGATTGGTAGAAGCGCACTAAACGGCAGCCTATGGTAGGCTGAATCTTCTCCAGTTCACGCTATGATTGGCTGCTGCGCATCTCAAACACTTTTTATAGGGCTAATTCGAGGTTTGGCCATGATTGGCTGACGACCGTGCAAAACACTTTTTGGATGAAGAGCAGAAGTTAAGACATGCTTCAGTCCGTAATGAGTGACTGATTCGCTTGAAAAGCGGTACATACCGCTTCGAGCGGGGTCACCTAGTCTGGATAAACACTACCGTAGGATGAGACAGTCCCCCCTCCCCTACCCCTCCCTCCTCCCCCCCCCCTTCAGAATGGGTCGCGAAACTTCTAAAAGTTACTTGTAGAGCTACAACAATGTGGAAGTACTTGCCTATACTCGTAAGCAAATAAAATAGTTAGAATTTGAAAAAAAATAAAAATTGGGCTAGGACTTCGAAAATTTTAAAAGCATCCCAAACAAATTTTCAGAGTACGTGGGACCCCCCCCCTGCGATCACTGCGCCTTCTCCGACATATTATTTGATCAGCCATAGTTGACCGAATAAGAATGTTTGTGTTCGGATGCTAAGACGATAAGATATGATATGCTTATTCAAAAAGACGGCAACAGCGTCCGCAAGGGCGCCCTTTCTCCGCGTGCGATAACTCGTCCAGGTTTCTGAGGAGCTCAGAGATAACGCGAAATATGATAAATTAAAAGAAGACGGAAGTTCTGTTCAAGCTTCGCGCGTTTCTATAACTCAGCTATACAGGATGTCCTACACAAATACACACTTTTTTATCGTAAACAACTCTCTTTCCGTAAGTCTTTTGCTTAGCTTAGTATCATCCAGTAGAGCAGGTTTCAATTCAGATATACGGTATAGCGCAAAACACCTATCTCTCTTTATTACTGTAGGATTACGGTAGAAACTTCCAGCATACAGCGCCATTGTGAAAGAGGCCGTTAAAGAAAAAAGCTTTGAATCTAGAAATTTGCGCAGCATGTTGATTTCGTAAGACAACTTTTTGTGAGTTTTTGAAACGTTTCAAATGGTTTGGCACATTGCTGAAATAACGCTGAAAAAACTTTTTTGCGGTTTGATTAGCAAAACTCATGAAAAGGGCTTTGACTAAACCTTTGATTCAACTCTATTGGCGGCTGGAAGGCAACCGCCCGCACCCACGACGCAGTCTGCGTCTCTCCTGCGAGCGTGCTCTGATCATTCTCACTAGCCATGATTAGGCCTTGAAGCCCCGCCTTCTATCCGCCTAAAGGGCCGAGCATACTTCACGCGATTTCAGTCGCGACGAGGTTTGGCAATTCGCCAGAAGTCTTCAGATGCAACATTAGCAAACTTCACATGCATAGTTTGTATAACTGACATGGATTAATGAAATGTCCTATCTTATATACAAAGCTGAATGTCTATCTGTATATCTGTATGTCTGTACGTATGTGCGGAATAGAAATTTTTATTTCTGAACCGATTTGGACCAAACTTGGCACACATACACTTCAGGGCAGGGAGCGTGTCATAGGCTACTTTTCGTCATCGATCGATATCGATTTTATCGATGTTTATCGATTTTTTTGCTGAGTTCACCTACGGGGCTGGGAGTTTGCACAGGGGGGGGGTAATCGAGCATGGGTATTCCGAATACAATATTAGTTTTCAGGATTATCGATTACTATTATCGATTTTATCGATTTTTTGTAAAGTTTGAGCTACGGGGCTGGGAGTTTGCACAGGGGGGTAATCGAGCATGCTGATCACGAATACAATATTAGTTTTCAAAATCGTCCATTACTTTTATCGATTTTGTCGATTTTTTGCAAAGTTTGAGCTACAGGGCTGGGAGCTGGCACAGGGGGGGGGGGGGGTAAGTGGGCATGCTGATTTCGAAAACAACACAGGGAACGGGAAATGAAGTGTAGAAGTGGGCACAGGGAAAGGCTGTGCAGGGATAGGGATGGGACCTTTATTACAGTGTTTTGACAGGCCCGAGCGGAGCCGGGTAAGCAAGCTAGTCTTCTGTACATTTGAAATATGCTTACAGTGATTTGTGGACAGTTGGAATATTGCCAAATCGCGTCGCGACTGAAATTGCGTGAAATATGCCCTGCCCTTAACCCGATGAATCAAAGGGTATATGAAGAAGTGTGTTGCTATCAAGTCTTGACAATTTTCATAGGTTTGACATGTTCCACATTTATTCGACAAGACAGGACATGTGAGTTGCCAGAGTTCATTCAGTCCATTGCACATTTTGAGGTCTTACAAGCGTCAGAATCGGTGAGCTGCGTATCAACTCCAGTGCAAAGCTGGCGAGAGGTTCGTCATCGCTTTGTTTGTGACAACAGGTATCTATTTTACTTATAGGAGCGCGTTCAAGAAGAAGAATATCTAGCAACCGCGGCAATTTTCAGTTGTTACGAAAGTCAGATTACTTTGCAAGTGAGTCCATCGTATTCCGGGAATGCGAGAAATTTGGATTGTTTAGTATCTCATCAGATTGTTGTACTCCAAAACAATCTCTAACCTAAACGTGAACATTGTTCCTCTTCTAATTGATCTCTCCAGCCAACGCCATGACTGTCAACAAAAATTAAATTTGGCCTCGCTGTCGTTAGAGTCTGATTTGGCTTAGGATGAACGGATAGGACGCATATGTACAGAATTCATGACACGCAAAGACTTACGTCCGACAAAATAGCTTGTTCAAGGATGAGACAGCAGATGGTAAGAGAAACAAATGAGCGACCAGAAAGACGCTAATACATCCGCAGTCTTTGCGTGCTACGAATCGCCTATACAGACAGATGAATTTTCCGCTTAATATAGTTGCTTGCAGTGCCGAGAAAATGCAGCAAAATTTGTGCGTGAATAAATAGCTGCCTCTGTAATGCAGGCCATTTGCGCGCGCAAATCCGCAACTGGCGTGGCCAATCGTCCACGCGCAAATTTTATCGCGTTTTTTCGGCATCGCAAGCACA
Source organism: Cylicocyclus nassatus (assembly GCA_958299035.1). Classification (NCBI taxonomy): domain Eukaryota; kingdom Metazoa; phylum Nematoda; class Chromadorea; order Rhabditida; family Strongylidae; genus Cylicocyclus; species Cylicocyclus nassatus. The sequence goes on from CATQJL010000112.1 coordinate 81,204,131, forward strand.
CTATATTAAGCGGAAAGCTACCTCACTGTATTTCAGTGACCTCACAGAGGCCATCTCCGGACGGTCATGGCGCAGGCGCGGGTTTTTGGTCACGAATTTCTCCGCCGTGGAGGAGCCATTTGCCCTGCCGCTTGCGCAGTGCCTTAGTTAGGACCCTCTTTATCAATTTCCAGGCGAAAAACCGGTGCGGTGCCCCCAGATTTGCCTGGACACGCGTTAGTACTGGCTGAAATGTGGTTTTCGACTCCTATCTTATCTTTCCGAACATTTCTCAATAGCAAGTCGCTAGACTTAGCATATACAGCCTGCTCCAATTGGGTTCAGGCCGAATCGCCGGCGCAAATTTCCGCGCTCGCAGCGCCAGCGGTCTGCGCTGCATATGCGCGCTGTCGGAGAAAGCAAAGCAAACGAATTGAAGAGAGAGCAGAGAAGCAGACCGTGGGCGTTACCGCGAAGACTTAGCGGCGCGGACTCCCGACATGCCAATTTTGGCCTCGTTGAGATTGGGGCAGACTATAAGACGGATTTGGTTATAGGCCGTCCGCGCAGGGCGCGGAGAGTGCGCAAGGTGTGTATTGCGCGTCACTCCTCTTTCTCGTGCACTCTCGCCGCCTGTTTTTCTCTGCGCTTCTTCCAGTCGTAAACTGCCTTCAATCTACGCAACAGCGTTGCTCTCCGTGCGCAGCGCGGACGCCTATAACAAGTACTTTCCGGAAAAGTGCACATCCCCTAGGATTTTAGTAAGTTCCATGTGACGAAGAATGTCCATTTCTGAATTTTGGGTCAATTTCGCATCCACAGTTGCTGAGAATCTGTGAGCAGGTCGAATATGTCCCAGCAGTTGAGCTAGTAGACGTTCATATATTGCATCCATGGTACCGACAGCACTTGCACGTTAAAAACAGTGCCCAGGCAAATCTGGATTTATGGGAATTCAAGGAGAGTATTTTTGGGGCCCTGACGAAGGCATTGCCCGAGCGGCAGCGCAAATGACTCACTAGTGGCTGAGATACACGCCTCCAAACTAGACCCCAGGATCGTATTTCTCATGGATTCATGGCGCAACCCACCAGTTTCGCGCGAGGACCCACGGGTTGCACCATGAATCCATGCGAAATACTATCCTGGGGTCCAGTTTGGAGGCGAATATCTCAGCCGCTAGAACACCATCTGAGCTGCCAGTTGGGTAGTGTCTTAGTCAGGGTCCCAAAATTACTGTCCGCGTGAGATCCCCATATGTCCACATTTGCCTGGACGCTGCCTCTAAGAAATCGCCATACATGCTTTGCCGCCGCACAAATAATTGTGAAGCAAAGCGTAGATACATTTTTGAGTTCTGCGTTCGCGCGGATGTCTTCCAGAGGTGTTCTCAGGTGATTTAAACCATCAAATCTACTAGCTTATCATTCTGTTGTCCAGCATTCCAGAAGGGTTTATGATTTTTCATGCCCTTACGCCTTTCGCGCTTTGGCGCATTTTTCACTGACACCGAAAAAGGACGATCGCAATCTCCATCGAGCGATTTTATTGTCTTGATTTCAAAAGATCTATGCTCAGTATTGACATGGCAATAACACGTCTCTAGATTGCTTGCACAGATTATTGTTCCCTTGTATTCGATGGAATCGAGGGAACTCATTTTCCAAACGTCGGCCAATCATGAGCTAGTCTCGAATAGAAATCAGCCGGTAGTTCATTGTTTTAGGTTAGAGGGGAATGTCCTGAAGACCACAATTGTGAGTAGGTTACCTAATGATTTTGTCAAGCTAGTCTCGAATAATAATATCTGAGTAAGTCTTGAAGGACCCTCGATGCGACAACGCATATGATATATTACGGTAGCGTCACCTTTGTGCAGTGCGTGGTTGCAAAATACGAATTGCCATCGATTTTTCCGCCTTTGTTGTTGGCATGCCGCACTCTACCGGCCTAAAATTTTGCAAATATTTGTGGCATACTCTCAACAGGTTTACTTGTTTTGGTTTCCTCTGAGTGTGAATTGTGGAAGTAGTTCCTTACGGCGTCATTCCTTGTGCAATCTTGTTCAAAATCCTCGGTTCAAGTAGCCACGCATATTTGCGGATTATGTGTACACTTCTCGGCTTGCCAATTCAAATTCTTATCAGTCAACATCTCTGTGTAAAAAAAGTTATTGATAGGTTCTTCATTCTGTTTTGCATCGTTCGTACCATCCTCTTATCTGTCTGATCCAAGTCCTTGGCCCCTTGTTATCGCATCTGTCGAACAACTGCTAGCCTGTATCCAGTATGATGCTAATGTAATGTGGCAAAGGTTGTCCTGTTCATTTCAAACTTTCCTCTGTGCAATCGCTATCTCCATCTCACAGCGTCTTTCACTCGTACCAGGACGAAATGTTTCATTTGTCGGAGACATCTCTGTCTTTTATCTCCTCGTCATACGCTGTCCGATGTGTCTGCTGTTCAGCAGACAATTCATTTTCTCAGTTCATGCGATGGTTGTAAGCGTTCAAGAGCATTTGAATCACTTTTCCTATCAGTTTCTTAGAAATGAAACGCGAACACACTGACGACGATCGCTATGGAAATTCGCGCAACTACAAAAGGCAGCGAGGCGATGGGTAAGAGTTTCGGCTTACAGCTCGATGAAGTTTCTCACGAGTACTGCATTTTAGTTTTTCTGAGGCTTTGGCTCAGGGGAAATTTGAGCTTCGCGTCTTAGTGAGCAGCAAATGTGCTGGAGCAATCATTGGCAAAGGTGGTGAAAATATCAAACGTCTACGTAACCAGGTACGTTATGCTTATTTCGAATTTGGTGGGTGTCGTGGTTTATGGAGTATTTCTTCCATAGATTATATCAGTGCCTAATCACATATGTATGTCCATAAAAGCATTCGAATAGAAGATGGATGCGCTGATTTTTCCATTTTGAAAATAGGAAACATTATGGCAGAAGAGGACCTTATTCGTAACTTTTCTTATCGCATACGATCGAATATGTTTGTTTGTTGATTAGTTGATTAGACGCTTGGAGGCGATAGCTCGGGAAATGGACCTTCGTTGAATAGTGGTATAGCAGATTCTTCAAGTGCGCCGTAGTTCCAGTCGCAGTTTCAGTTCTTGCGTTAAGTCCTAAATTGGTTTCTCAAAGTTCCATCATTAACGCTCTTCTAGCGATGGTGGACGGGGTGGCGATACTTTGAGGCGCGATTTCAGGCCCCGGACAGACTTCGCTCAGGGATCGTTCATACCGCGCACAAAGGCGGACGAAGCCGGACGAAGCCGGACAAAGGCGGACGAAGCCGGACGAAGGCGGACGAAGCCGGACAAAGGCGGACGAAGGCGCGTGTGAGTGTGTGTGCGTGTCGAGAGAAACGAGACGAGACGAGACCGCGCCTTCGTCCGCCTTTGTCCGGCTTTGTCCGGCTTCGTCCGCCTTTGTCCGGCTTCGTCCGTCTTCGTCCGCCTTTGTGCGCAGTATGAACGATCCCTCAAAAACGCCAATATTTCTCTAATGTCGCCTCACTTTTTCATGTGAGGAGAGATGAGAGAATTAGAGAAATTTGGGCGCTTTTGAGTGAAGTCTGGCCGGGGCCTCAGGATTTAGCGCGTGAAATTGGGATGCGGTATTTGTAAGGTCTGTTATCTGGGACCACAGAATATGACGAAGGTCCCTCCTGAGGTACCGTTTTTGAGGGATAGACTCATGGCGATGGTAACTGCTCGTGCATTTCCTTCGTCCTTCAGTGGACTACAAAAGAGTAGGCATGCAAATTCTTTGATCTGGTCTGCTGAAGGACGGAGGCGAAGAGCTGCACATAGATGATGAGAGATGCATATAACTGATTGTACCGATACTTTGCGGTCAAGTTTCTTTTTTGATTTCTTTTTGAGTCATTTGAAACAAGGACGATTCTACACAAAAGTACGGCATAGACAAAGATTTCCTGCTTCGACAGAGCTGTGGAGGAAATTTCCTTATTTGCACTGAGATGCAATAAAAATCGGTTGATAATGTCTACAGTACAAGTGTGAGGACACATTTATACTTCACTCATAATCACCCATTTTTAGTGCATTGATAAAGGTTTGAGTGGTACTCGTCACTTCTTTTCATTCACGCTCATTCTTCATTCGTAGCGATTGGCTCGATTTAAGATTTTCTTTTAATCGAATGCTTTTATGGACTCATTTATGTGATGTCCAGAAATCAGATACAAATACCTTTTTATCCCAGTAAAGGCATTTCTTGCACCAAAGATGAACTCGATACCTGAGATACCAACCGATATCGCCAGATTGCAGTAATTAATCTTGATCGACAGAACTTTTTCATGATCATGTAAACAAAGCGCTTGCTCCATTTAATCTGCTATCTATTTCTATCGACAAACAGATCTATCTAAATCGCACAAAAATCCCTAAGCTCAGTTGAAAACGCCTAAATTGTTATGATTAAGGTTAATTATTCAGATAGTGTTTGTGGCGTTGTGTTTAAGAAATGTTGAAGGAAGCAGCTTGCTACATGTTGCGTTAACCGTCCTCGTTTTCAGTTCGAAGGCCAGATCTCAGTTCCCGATTCCAACTCTCCCGAACGGTAATTCCCTATGCTACCCGTTCCCAATTGCTTGACAAACAACAATATGTTGTGCCCAAGAAAGATGACTTGTGAAATGTGATTCCGTGTGGTCATATGGGAAGAAAGAAAGATATCATCCGCTCCGTCGCCAGTACCTCTTCTCACCACAAACAAGAATGAATGACCCACCCGGGCCCTAAGTTTATTCCACCTTTTTCCCTAAATAAGTGATTACGCGGAATTTGCGAAGCAGAAATGAGGTCCTTGTCCAGTGAATATCTTCTCAACTGTTCATAGGTAAAAAAGCTTCAGACTTTCAGACACAGACTGGGGGTGACCAAGATAACTCTGGAAATTCAATTTTTAACGCGGAAAGCGGCCCGTTATGTCCAACCTATGGTAGGCGCCAGACTAGCCGATCGTCCTGCTTTAGCAGAACGCGGCCCAACTATCAAACTGATGTCATTTGGCGTCATGTTGGACGGAAATCGTAATGGCGGCGATGTTTGCAACCTCAGTAGTTTTAACCCATTGACGACGATGTGGACCACCGGTGGCCCACACTCTTTACAAAATCATACACTTTCTAGGCCTAGTATTTTTTCGACAGTTCAGTATTTTTTCCAGTTTTTTGCACTTTTGGAACCTGCAGACCTCTTTCCCCAAGAATATGATTGTAGCTGTTTTCAAAACCACTTTACTTTTCGCAGATAATCACAAAACTTTCCCATGCTGCAAATGTTGTGCAGAATCGCGTCGTCCCTCAGTGCCTCCACGCAAAATTAGGCGTCGTCGTCAATGGGTTAAAGAGATGATAAAAAACCTCGCAGTATGAGAATATGATAGAAAGGCCTTACCACCAAAAAATATCTTTTGTAGCAAAATCGTGGACACGGACTTGATTATCCTCCCACGTGACAACAAATAACAGTGACTGCGCCGGATCCTGCTGAAGCAGGACGATCATCTAGTCTGGCACCTATCCATCGGCTCTGAAGTCTGCAATAAGTCATCCTACTGCGCTGCATTAGCGTTACATATGTTAGCATAGGAGTTAAGTTGGTGCGTTATGTATCAGTGCTCGTACAAGTCTTTTACTGCCGCTTTATTCACTGGACAAGGATCTAACAATGACATGAAATTCCGTGTCGTTAATTATAATGCTCAGTGCGTACTATTTTGCCAACATTAGTTCCACAGTATCCCCATTCTCACAATAGAAATAAAGATAAATTGAAAAGATAATTACATATTTTAGATTTAGTTTAATTTCATGTTTTCTGGTCATGCTATGATCATATTTTTGTTTTTGTCAGGGTTTTGACGCTTGTATGCCAACCTTCACAGATTGTACGTGTTGTTGAGGACATACTGCCACGTATCGAGGATGTAAGTGATGTGTTCGTAGCAGTTTTACCTCATAAGAACTTTCCAATGACTTTTGTGCGGATATAATCTCATTTACGGTGTTCCTAATTTAAGACACAAAATGACAAGGACAAGTGCACTATCCGTTTGCTTGTTCATCAGTCTCACGCTGGTGCTTTGATTGGCCGACAAGGAGGAAAAATCAAGGAACTTCGTGACAGAACAAATGCTAGAATTAAGGTACACCCAAGCTTTGCAACTCCTAGCTGAGGTCTGTTCCATCTATATTAGGTATTCCAACAATGCTGCCCGCAGTCAACTGATCGGATTTGTATGCTTTCTGGAGATGATCGCAATGTTCTAGATGCAGTGGAGCAAATTGTTGAAGAACTGAAGCAAATCCCCATCAAGGTTTGTGATCAGATTGTAACTTGCTGGGTAGTCAAGATCCGAGTATTTTCTAGGGTCCTGTTAATCCGTATACCTCTTTCAACTATGATCCTGCTATGGCTCCAGACTACGGCGGCTTTTCTCCAACTTTCCCTACCTCAGGACGCGGTGGTCCCCCTATCAGCCCATTCTCAGGTATGTTACTGTTGAGGGTGGTATCAGGGACAGTTGAATGAGTGATTTTTAGGAGGTCCTCGACGCTCGCTTGGTGCACCTCTGCCGCCAATGCGTGGTGGTGGCGGTCTTGGTGGCCCAGATATGCGGTACGATCGCGGTCTAGGAAGAGATTATGATGCTGGTAAATTTCTTTTTTGATTTTTTCTCTTCCATTCATTCGCAATCAGGTCGAAAAGTGGATAACTTCTCAGGACCGTATGGTGCACCATTGGGCGGACCTCCTCAGTACGGCGGTGGCGGCGGACTATACGGTGGTTATCCTGGACAGAATGCAATCCAGACTACTCAGGTGAGCCTTCTGCAACAGTTCGTAATATCTTCATTATTACGAAGAAGGGGTACCCAGAGCAGTCTGAACAGCATAAGTTTTGGAGTGCGCATTGAATGCCGTGGATGGCATAGAAGTGTAATTGGCATGTTTTGGCCATAGCATATGAGTCAAATCTCGAAGGCTTCAGCTCTGTACTCATCATTACTTTGTGCCTCAAAAATTTCTTCGGAGACGATGACAAATATCTGGGAGTTTCTCAAAGGTGGATTGATCAGGAATCTTGCAGTCGTTTTATTTGAAATTCTTTACAATCCAGAGGACTTCGGTACATTGTGAGATTGCAAAATGAGGCTTGACCTCAATTCCATTAGTTATTGACTTTGATCAAGCTTACAATTGAGTTAACAGCTGAACTTTTTCTTCTAAAAGGGAATGCATTTTCAGTCGTATTGGCCTTTCCGGATAAGCTCAATATTATTTTACGAAGACTGTTAATTCCCAATCTGTCTTCAGTATCTGCTGTGCGCCTCTGCATGCCGAATAAATGTTTTTTTGGAGCGAGATAAACGTATAACCTAGATAAGAGGAGTCGTTACTGCCCCTCGGGCCTCATATAGAGCAGTGTGAGAATAAGTTTACTAGACAGAAAGCGTCCACCGCATAAAATGCCCCGATACCCGACACTGAGCCACCTGAGCGAAGTGAATAGTTGAAGTATAAGCGCGCGTTAAATTTATCTACTCAAATCGAGCATAACTCGGCGTCTAAAAGAGCACAGCAGATATCGAAAACAGATGTGGAATCAGCTTCTAATGCTCTTCAGAACGCTATAGATTTCATCTGGGAACGCCACTTCGATAAAGGACACTTTCCCTGTAGGTAGCACCTGCATGCTTTGCCTATCCGCAATTATTCTGAAGATTTCCGAAGGGTACGACTTACGTTTTGCTAATATCAGTCTGGCAGCTAAATTTTCGACGATGTCCATAACCGCTCATTGGATCCGTAGCCTACGTTTTGACACTGTGTGTATTATGCCATAAGCCTACAAATGCTGACTGCTCTGTTAGATCTTGCCATTACTTGTAAGGTTGTACTGTACTGTGCGATCGGCATAGGGGAGGGGAGGGGAGGGCGAAATCATGAACCCCGTTGTGAATTGATCTAGGGGTTTTTTTACTTTCTGATTACGTAATGATACTCGTTCCGTTTGGTAGGGCCTTGTGTCGTCTTGTTTTCCCTGTGGTGTCTTTTCAGCATAGCACAAAGGGCTTTTACCATGAATTGCATATGATATATGCGTTCAGCAGGTCAATTAACTCCCGCTGCTCAAAGTTGTGCATTTGTTCTGATTTTTTTAGCATTCCCGTCAGATCTCGATTTGTCAATTTTTCTTTCATGTTTTTTTAATTGATGACTCGACTTCTTTTTCAATATGTTTGCGGATTGCAACTTGTAGTTTTGGAAAAAAAGCGTCTGCGTTCGTAGCTGTAGCCAGAGCACAATATATTCTATACGTTGCGAAAAATGATGGTTGCAAAGCATAAAATCCTATAAGATTGCAGAACTTAGTTTTTTATCCGATACTATCCTCTCAAGCTTTGTCTGAATTCTCCGGAATTTGTGCGTCATTGGACTTCATTCAGTATGTTTGTCGTGTGAGATGTCACTAGTGTTGTTTACATATCATGAACAAATGCATTAAGTATGCGCGAAGATGTTTCAGTGCGATGTTTTTGACTTCGACTTGATAATGCACGCTTTGTGATGAGGTAGGTACGATTAAAGCCCCGCCTTGCTTACCTGAGTATCCCCGTGAGCATTGAATAGGCCGCTGCGGTTGCCTAGCTGATAGCCAATCACGCATTGTGCCACCTGCAGACTACTATTGACATGTCGACATTAATATAAGGAGCCTTTCTATTAAACTGGGATGAGCTGACCCTGACTCCATGCGTCAGCCCCTAATTGCAAAACTGTGCAGGGTATATTGTCTGCTGACTACTCTGGGCATCCCCTCTACTTCCTGGTAATCAGGTACGAGTAGTTTTCATCTGAGATTTTAGGTCACCATTCCGTCCGACCTGGGTGGTACGATAATTGGACGCGGTGGAGATCGCATCAATAGAATACGGGACGAAAGCGGAGCTCAAATTCAGCTGGAACCCTCTACGGGCCAAGAGGAGCGCGTCATCACCATTACTGGCACTCAAACTCAGATTCACGCTGCGCAGTATCTTCTACAGCAATGGTCAGTCTAAGGTTGCAAAAGTAGTCACTGGGAAGTCGACATGTGTTTGAGAGTGCATAGTTGGTAGGTCGGACAACCGTTCGGTAAAGGATATGCATTTGCCCTAAGACTCAATTTTTTTGCTTCTGTCGTCCTTGGTCCCAAAATCACAGTATCAACATATTTGTCTTCTTGCTCTGATGATTGGCGTCGTGGCATGTAGTGCATGGAATTTTATTGAATTGGCACCTATGTGGGATTGCGAAATAATTGCGCTTTGTGCGGCTTATATTTTCGACGATTTTTTCACTTTAATGGTTCGAGCACATTTTTATCGTGAGGTACGCATCGTATGAGAATGATACTCTGATTGCTGAATCCAGTTTGTTGGTTATGGATATATGTTCAGACTTAAAATTCTTCGGCAGAAATGCGCTCCTGATTTGGATGCAATAATATCCAAATCATTTTCTTCCTTGTAGGAAAATCCTGCCGAAATACTTCCTTCAAAATTTTTGTGTTTTGCGATCTTTAGCAATTGTCCGAGCAATTTTTGAATTGCGTTCATTTTATGCGATAGTTTGACTCAATTGTAAACAATGTTTTATGAAGTGCGTGAGTGCAGTATTGTGGGAAATGCTTGGACGAAGACGAAACATTCGGGAAGGTGATTTATAAAAAGCTGCTGTATTCAAGATTCAGGCAAAGGGTTTTTTGTGGGATACTCGAGATGAATATAATTTGGCTAGTCACCTAATACCAGCTGGGATTCACTCGCCTTTTAGCTGGACTTTTATGTGAATGCACGAATTGGTGTTCGCAAAGAATGTGATTGTGAGACTTCTTTCCTATACTGCACATACCTTAAACCGTTGAGTAGAAGCCGAATGGAAGACAGGAGATTGTGTCGTCGCTCATTTTCTTCGCTGCAATCCCCGTCTATCCGATCGGCTTGGTTGGGGGTTTTCTGAAATGTGAAAGCACTTTTATCGGCTGCACTAGCAGTAATTTCTGTTTGTTGTTCATAAACATCAAAGATTCTGTAGTGAAGGTAGGTTACATTCGTAATCAAGTTTTCTGCAACATTTTTAGGAACCATGCACAATTTGAGTACCAAAATACATTTTTTAGCGTCCGCCAATCAGCCGCCGGCCGCAAATATATCGAGCAACAACAAGCTGGTCACCATAGCCACCACCGTTAAAGCGATGAAAGCGCGGAGGCCGAAATTTTGATAGCAAGTGAATCTTTGTCGTTGTTCGCACTTTACTTCTGTAGACTCTCACTGTAATATTTGGTCGTTAACCTTTTCTCGAAAGTTCGGTTTAGGGTTAATTCAAATCAAATGACTGTAGTATTTCCTTCATGGTTTGTTCACAAATTTTTTCTCCACAATTTTTCAACACGTTAGTTGATGGTGTGCGGTGTAAGCGATATTTTCAATATCCAGCTCCACGATCTCCATGGTTTTTTGTGACTACTGTACCGTAATGGTGTAAGCGTCCCGCCCCATTAAGCTACGATGTTGATGGTACCGAACTGAGCATTGTTCTCATTGTGTTTGTGTTTGTAGACAATTAGTATGGTAAGTCATTTGAATAATAAATTTTTTGTATTTGATCTATACGTGCAGATCATTTCACCTGCGCTCAAATTTAGAGAATTGTGAACATTTTGTTTTTTGCCCTTTTCGAGAAAATTACCGTAATTGCAGCCTTTTGCATGTGTAAGCAGAGGCAATCATTATCTATTTTTATGTCCTATGCGAATCGTTTCCAGGAAGTGATAGAAAATATTGACTTGCAAGATCCGTAACAGATGATAGAATTTCTTGCGTTGTCCTTTTGTTGAGAATATTATTGTTATGCACTTAGAATATGTCACATGTATCTTGGCTGGAATCAACACCTCAATGGTGTTGTTGTGCACCACCACAAAAATGTCATATGATATGAGAAAAAGTCAAGAGAAAAAGTCAACTTTTCTGTATATACCAAACTCAGCAAATGTTGGAATAAGCTTTAGAGTCTTTTTTATGCTAATCTGTGCACAACATAGTATTAGCATAATCTGCTACGCATGTGTTGCGCCTATACAACACAGGAAGAAAGTCAGTAAGGATAAACAACAGGTACAAAAAAAAAGTCATCTTGAAGTAGTGGACCTATGACGGACATATATTTTGTTCTGTGGAAGGAGTGGTATAGGCTGTACCAATCAGCATCCAGCCCTCGTTCTAATCTATCTCGCTGAGCTAGTGGCGGTGCGGACGCGCTGCTCCACTTACAATGTTTCCCACTCCTGGTTGAAAAAGACTGTAGACGTGACGCAGTGCCTTTGCGACACGGACGGTCGATGCCAATTTTGGCCTGGCTGAGATTGGGGCAGACTGTAGTAAGGTTTGTCAGACCGCGAGGGTCGTGGAGTTTGCGGCCATAGCTTATGCTAGGTTAAGAAAGTTTTCTCAGTTTTTCTCTTGTTAAACGCTTTTCCATCAAATGTTAGATTTATTCTACCAGTTTGTGTGAAAATTAATGCACTCCTTATTTATCACGGCAGAGTAAATGTGAAAGTGTCGGAAACATATAATATTATCGATAGAGCAAATTAAGCTCTACCAGCATTCGGATAAACGCAAAAATTTCGATCCATATTTGGGAGCAATTTCTAGAAAAAAATTTTGATTTCCAAAAAGTAGATCTCCATCTACAATGACCCAGACTTTAGTCAAGTTCATACGACTCATATTTCATATATCTTCACTTGATCACCATCTCCAGTATGAAAGCCTTTATATGAAGGAAAACGTAAAAACTCAAAAAAAAAACAGAGAACTTTTACCAAAATCGCCTACAGATTTACATAGAGATGGACTACACTCATTCGTTACCCTCATGAAAAACAAAGCCCTTAGAGCTAGGTATAAAGTATAGACTAGTTTTTGACGTGTTAGTTCATTGCTTTCACATCTTGAGATTAAAGACAAGATTAAAAACCTATGATTACAAGGTATTACAACTTGTAGTACTTGGAGTTAGGATTGGGATGCACTACTGAAAATTTTAGGCAATGTACTCTTTGATTCAACTGAGTTGGCGGCTGAAAGGCGGGGCTTCGTGACCCAATTAAGGCTAGAGAATGGTCAGAGAGCACTTTCGCGAGAGAGAAGCAGACGCGTCTCGGACGCGAGCGGTCGCCATCTCGTAAATCAAATTTTTATCGCCTTCATTTTTTTGCATGCCGGCAGGCGGTTTGAGCTACTATCAAAAGAGGATACCTCGTGCAATATTTCTGCTGAGTTTCGCAAAAGTCTGACTACTTTGATTTGAGAATGCGTATGACCATTTTCCGAAACACATTCTGTGTTGAAGTTTTTTCTGCGCTTTTGTCAAGCGGAGTGGAGAGCAACGTCAAAAATCCATTGTTACGCCTTCGGCATAGTTCTATTTGCCATTTGTCATCTTTCTGTAAATTTTTTTTGCCTTCAAGCTTATCGATCAGTGCCGGATTGTGACTGATTAATTGACTGATTGATTGGTAGATTGATCGATTGGTTGTCTCTTTTGGATTGTTTGGAAAGCCGAAATTGGCGATCCGTTTTCTTGTGGTGCTCCTCCCATTAGCCCAGGGTCTCTAACGAACTCGTTCTTCTAGAGTTAATTTGGCAATCTCTTGTAATTTCTACCGACAACTACCTTTGAGCGGGTAGACGACTATATATCGCCGAAAGTGGGAGGGTCCGGCGCGGACAATGCAGCAGATACTCAGCCTGTGCATGTACTGGAATGGTATCTGTTGCAGATGTCCGGCGGGACCTCCCACTTTCGGCAACATAGGGTGCCCTACCCCTTTTGAGCTTGAGACACGCGCTGAAAAGGAAAGCGGCCTGAAGGCTCCCGCAAGGAATCTATTTTTTTCTACTTCTATTTGTCGGACCCTGTGTAGAGGTGGTGAAAGTGCAAGTAAATTAATCGTAGAAAATTGTTAGTTAAAATATTCGATTCAACTATCGAATATTCTAACTGCTTTTCAAGAATTAAAGAAGTTAGGCAGAAGAGGCCATGCTCTTGTATCTCTGCTTGCGAAAAGGTAAATAGTACACCGAAGCCAGTTGCTGAGAGTGAAGTGTTTTACCCAAAGTCAAAATGTCCTACAAATTTGCATTTGATTGTGCAAGAAATGTTTCTCTAGATTAACATGCTAGTTGAGTTTTTCCTGAAGAACTTCTGAAACGAAGAAGATTCCCTTTGAATTGAGTCAGAGATTTGTTGCCACATCATCTTTGAATCCACGCTCCAAAGTAAATAATTTTGAAGAGACCATTACCAACCTGATCGCTACCCGTATATAGTCGATTCTTCACCGCACGGACTGGACATCACTGCGGACGCGCCGCGAGGTAAAACACGTGCCTTAGTACAAATTCGCCATTGTACAAAACGCGCTCCAGCATCATTTCAGCCGCGTCGCGCTGGTCTGGTCCGCAGCGTTTCAGCAGTCCGTGAGGTCAACGAATCAGCTATACATGACTAATTGAGCATTTTCAATGATATTGATGTCAGATGTATTGTGTCAGCTAAAGTAGTGAATTAAAAACTAAATCTTGCCATTTGAGCTCGATCGCCTTTCTCAAAGCTGGAAAAATGTTGTTATTGTCTGAATGAAACATTTTTCAAAGGTCAGCTCGCTTTAGCGACGATAGCCACATGACCATGTTTTCTTTGCGGTATCAACAACAACATTTTCTCAGCTCTAAAAAAGGCGACCAAGCCGGGATGTTTGTAAAGGGGAAGGATACTTAGTGGGAAAAAGGTACTTTGTGAGTGGCCTTTCGATATGTAACATATGTTGTGACATTGCCTTTGAAACGATGAACACAAACTGTGTTTATCTGCGGAACGATTTTTAAGAAAAATTAATAGCTCCTTGTATTTGACGTAGGAAGAGTAATGTCGAGAGTTGGTAAAGTTGTCGAATGGTCTTGGTTAATGTCGATTACTGCAAAATAGATGCTGATTTGGTCTTTGTCAGTGCGGAAATTTTTGCGCTAGCTTTCACAAGAGCTATTCCTTCTCAGAAAAAAAATAAACGTTTCGCAGATAATTTTCATCTTATTTTATTTTATTTATATTATTTATATATATTTTTTATAATGATCATAGCTTTGAGATCAGTGTTTCGAAACGAGAATTCTCATATACAGGGTGTCCCAAAAAAAATGTATCGAACGTTTGATCGTTAATATCTCTCTTCTAAAAAAGTCTTTTCTCTTGCTTCAGGTACCAATCTGTAAGACCGGCTTCAACTTAGATTTGCATTATAGAACGAATCACTCATTTCTCTTCATTACTGTAGGATTACGGTAGAAACTTCAAAGAGGGTTTTAAGCAATGAAAGACCATATTTTGCTTCAGAAAGGAAACAAAACAGCCTGAAAGCTTTTACACTAGGCTAATTAGAGTTGCTGATTATAACTGTAACGTTCCCAACTTATTATGACGTTTTATTGAAGAGTTATGCCAGGTAAGAGGTAGCGGCCATTTTTCCGATGTTCCTAAAATGTGCGGTTACACCGTTTAGAAAGCTTCGCAACCTTGAGAATATTGAGTATTGAACTCAGCGTCCATAAAAACCCTATTACACAAGTTTTCACATTTTTTGAAAATTTTTGAAACGGCAGCTTTTTCCACATTGACACCATATGTTTCAAGTTTCTACCGTAATCCTACAGTAATGAAGAGAGATGGATGATTCGTTCTGTAATGCAAATCTAAGTTGAAGCCAGCTCTACAAAACGGTACCTGAAGCAAGGCCAAACACTTTTTGGGAAAAGAGATATTAACGATCAAACGTTCGATACATTTTTTGGGACACCCTGTATAACATACCAGTGCGTCACCTCTGCTTCGCAGAGGTTCGCACTGGCTCTACTATCTATGTGCCTTACTCATTCTCGCAAAATCGTGGCACTGGAACTCACCGCGCTATGCCGACTACCACGAATAAAATGTAAACAACCACTCATTTAGAAAGTCTTTTCACGTGAGATCGGTGATTTCGAGTGGATGAAACTTTTCGCAGAAAGACAAACGCAAATTTGAATAGGTTTTTGGATTTGTCGTGGCTTGGTAGTCGCCATAAAGGTAATGATAACCGTGAGCTACATCTCTGTGCGAAAATCTTCTCAAACGCTTGGCTAGAACCTTGGCAAGTTGACCATTTACACAACCAATTCATTTTGGCGCCGTTTTCGTTATGTAGTAAACTTTCGACCACTTTTCTGGCTAAACTCCACCGCTTGCACATTTGCTTACCAAATTCATCCACGACTCTGCAAAAAGTGGTGATACGGACCGAATTTTGCGGTACAGAATCCAGGTGGACCCGTTTGGCGCGCAATTTTTAACGGATCCACTCGACGGATTTGCTCGCGCTTTTGTATAATGGACTTTCATGCTGCTAGCATGCGCCGTGCAAAATTTGGGCTCAGGAGGTTGGCTGGAACATGTTCTACGAATTTCGTAACGGACAGACACACAGACACACAAAAAGACGTAAACAACCCTTAGCCCGTTATTATAAGTCACTAGCTGGCTTACCCGGCTCCGCCGTATCCGGACCAAACTTGGCATACATACACTTCGGGCCCCGGCGGGTGTCACAGTCCACTTTTCGTTATCGATCGATGTCGATTTTACCGATTTTTATCGATTTTTTTGCAGAGTTCACCTACAGGGCTAGGAGTTGGCACAGGGGGGGGGGGAAGTGAGCATGGGGATTCCGAATACAATATTAATTTTCAGAATTATCGATTACTTTTATTGATTTTATCGATTTTTTGTAAATTTTGACATGCGAGGCTGGGATTTTGCACAGGGGGTAATCGAGCATGCTGATTACGAACACAATATTAGTTTTCAGGATCGTCCATTACTTTTATCATTTTATCGATTTTTTTGTAAAGTTTGACCTGCGGGGCTGGGAGTTTGCACAGGGGGGTAATCGAGCATGCAGATTACGAATACAATATTAGTTTTCAAGATCGTCCATTACTTTTATCGATTTTATCGATTTTTTGAAAATTTGAGCTAGGGGGCTGGAATTTGGCACAGGGGTGTAATCGAGCATGCTGATCACCCCCCTTGGGGATGATCAGGGATGATCAGCATGCTCGATTACCCCCCTGTGCCAACTCCCAGCCCCCTAGCTCAAACTTTGCAAAAAAATCGATAAAATCGATAAAAGTAATAGATAATCCCGAAAACCAATATTGTATTCGGAATCCCCATGCTCGATTACCCCCCTGTGCGAACTCCCAGCCCCGTAGCTCAAACTTTGCAAAAAATCGATAAAATCGATAAAAGTAATTGATAATCCTGAAAACCAATATTGTATTCGGAATCCCCATGCTCGATTACCCCCCTGTGCCAACTCCCAGCCCCGTAGCTCAAACTTTGCAAAAAAATCGATAAAAATCGATAAAATCGATATCGATCGATGACGAAAAGTAGCCTATGACACCCGCCGGGACCCGTAGTGTATGTGTGCCAAGTTTGGTCCGGATCGGTTCAGAAATGGAATTTTCTATTCGGAACATACGTACAGACATACATACATACAGACAGACAGACAGACAAACAGACATTCAGCTTTATATATAAGATGATTTTAAATAGCCACGGTCACCAATTATCCTTCCGTGTTAAGATGATTACTAGATTGGTTTAGATACAGATCCTTCAGGAAGAAAGCATTTTTTAGCGTTATGCTGTGTCTGCCACTGTAGCAGCATTTTGATATTGTGGCAAAAAATGTCGTTTTGAATCTAGACCAAATTTCCTGCAGCAATCGGTTCGAATACGGACGAGGTCCACCTTCACCCTCATGATAATATATACATGCGTTGAACACTTTAACCCAGAAAATCGTTTATTTTGCTTCCAGAAGTTCTTGGCATAGTACTTCAAACATCTGTGCACCGTAGTATTGCTTTTGTAGCTTTTTGGTCAAATATCTGTAGGAAACCTGGAATTTGTTTTTTTGGACATCATTGCTATTTCTTTACGAGTAAACTTACCTTTTTATTAAGATGATTGATGACGTAGCCAGCATTTCTCTCTCTTGAATATGTACCTACAGCTTTTGGGGATTCGAAATTGCTAACATCGCTGAAATAGCATCTTCTGTAGTTACATCGATGGTTTTCGTAAACGACTTGAAATCACAAACTGTTTGACAAGCAACACCATATTGTTCGCAAATTCTACAGCTTTACATTTCTTTCCTCCAAAGTATTCAGACAAAGTGATCCTTGAGAAACTATAACGATAGGATTAAGATTGCGTTTATACGCAACATTACTTACATGCTGTAGTCACTGTGTAGAAGGAAGAACTGATAATCGCATTTCTGTATTACATTACGATGGCTAGCAAATGTTGCACATCCCGAGCTAACATTAAATTCCCCGAAGAGGACTTCCTTTCTCATTGCGCTAAAAGCAACCATCACAGTTATAATCAGTCATAATTTTATTCATTAAGCACCGTTGCCGGTTCACATGGGTGCATATCAAAATCAACGATAGCTGTAAATTAGCATACCGTACTCCAGCGGTTGTCATTATGCCGCGGATATACAGGGCTCCTAAATTGCAGAGTCGTTTGCAGCAGCGGTCGCGCGACCGCGTCGCGCCCGGGCATCAATGGCGCCGCCTCGACCGATAGCGCCGGCGCCGGCAAAATGCTCGGGCTCGACGCGGTCGCGCGACCGCTGGTGCAAACGACTCTGCAATTTAGGAGCCCTGTAATCGAGTCGTCCTTTTTAATAATTAAGTTGCTCGCTCTAATCAAAATTGCGCAGAAAGATAAGAACCACAGAATTAGCGCACACAGCTGCCACAAGCTATCGTTCATGTTGACTCCCCCCCCCCTCCCTCCGTTCCTCAGAAACCGTTCCCAGATTCAAAAAACAACGGTAACCCCAGATAATTCACAAACCAACAATGTGAATCCGATCGCGGGAGCTGATATATTCTTGACAAGGCGCAGAGTGCGGGGGGGGGGATCGCTTTGTCAGTTCAAGGCAGCATCAGGCAGAAGGCGAAGGAGAGGGGCTATTCCTTGAAGGCAGCGTCCAGGCAGAATCTTGACTTCTATTTTTTTGCTTTATCCCGGCCTTTTCATGGCGCTGATTCCATATGGCACTCGAAATGTGTGAATTCCTCAACGCCCCCCCCCCTCCATTTTTGAGACATTTTTGTGAGAACCATAGTGCTCCTAATGCTATTCTGGTCGAAACCAAGCAATAATAGGTACAGTCGAGTAGATTTAGCTAAACATAGTGTGCTTGCACAGAAGGTGAAATGCGGTGAAATTTGCGCGTGAACAAGTAGCCACGTTAGTACCGCGGGTATCTTGCGCGCGCAATTGGCTGGCGTCACAGTCGAAACTATTTCTTCACGCGCCAATTTTACAGCATTTCACCTTCTGTGCAAGCACACTATATTTACCGCTAAATCTACTCGACTGTAGACATCAGTGGCGTACCAAGGATTTCGGCTCGGGAGGGGGGGGGGGCGGTAACGCACTCCAAAAAATTATTTAGGGAGGCTTTTCAAAATTTTTGCGGGGCCACGCCCCCGAAAAGATTTTTTATAAGGCTAATTTGAATTTTTAAAAAATTCTAAAAATTATTATAATTGTTTACAAAAATAAACAAGTCACTTGCACATTTATATAACCCATGTAAGTAACTTTCAAAAATTTCGCGGCCCGTTCTCGGGGGGAGGCACCCCTTCCCCCCCCCCCCTCGCAACTCCACTGGTAGACACTATATGTTCCGTTGTGTTTTTCACGTGAGAACACGTTAAGGGCTGGAGAGAGTTCGCGTTCAAGGGGTCGGGCCGTGCGAGGGAGTGGGCGTGGTCCTCGAGGCTCGGCGTTTTCTGCTCCAACTTCCTCCTTTTACAGGGGGTGTTTGAGAGTCGGATTTGTGCGATAGTCCTAGATCAAGGTCCTAGTACTCGGTTATGATAATAACCGAAAATATCCACATCTGCCTGGACGCTGTCTTCAAGTACTTCATGCTGAAGGAAGAAGTAAAGCAACAGCTAACAGTTGGGAACGCAGAGTCGTTGTATGACTTTTTGTTCATGACTGTAGTAGTGTGCATATTCCAGTTCAATTGGGTATTCGTAGTTGTTCAGGATTTGCATCCTTAGCACTATGTTTTAGACTTTACGCGCTTTCGTCCACTGTGGTAGGTTGATAGGCGGATCTGCCAGTGCAGCTTTGCAAGATTTCAGTTTCTCCCTCCTCCCTACTTTGGTAATTTTTTCAAGGTTTTCAACATTAACGATTGCAGCGCACAAGATCAGAGGATGCATGTCAGGTTGAGGATGTAGGCCGATTGGCATGATAGTTATGTTGCGGGGGAAGCTTCAAACCAATTGCTATGAAACATTCTGCGGAGCTTTTGCCCAAGCATTCGGAAGAGGAGGAAAATATTGGCCGCGCGCACAACTCGTCAAAATTAATTATATTGGATATTAGACGCCGTAAAGGGCCGGGCATACATCACCCGATTTCCCCGACAAAACAGGTGTCACGAGTCCTTTGCATGCCCATCATCTTGCATCTCGGTTGTGATAGTTATTTGCGATTAGTCCAGTCGGAAAATTATTACAACCGAAATGCAAGATGGTTAACATGCAATGGACTCGTAACAGTTGTCTTGTCAAGAGATACGCTAGGAGATGAGATTGCCTGATGTATGCGCCCTTGAAGGCAGTGTCTAGGCAAATCTGCACCTATGGGGCCTTTACGTGGAAAGTAATTTTGGGGCCCTAACTAAGGCACTGCCCAAGCGGCAGCGCAGGTGACTCTCTAACGGCTGAGATGTAAGCCTCAAACTGGACCCCACCATCGTATTTCTCATGGATTCATGGCGCAACCCATCAGTTTCGCGCGAGGACCCACGCGAAACTCATGGGTTGCGGCCCCGGGTCCGGTTTCGAGAGGAGTATCTCAGCCGTTAAAGCACTACCTGAGCTGCCGGTTGGGCAGTGGCTTAGTTAGGGCCTCAAAATTACTATCCATATGATCCCCATATGTCCAGATTTCCTGGACGCTGTCTTTAATGCAAAATGGGCTCTCCAGTTTTCGTAAGGGTGGATGTCTCACAAACAAAGATAACGTCCACCCAAACTGAAAATGATGAGGTTTGATGACGTATAGTTGCGGAACGTCTAACTACATTGGCTTAGTTTCGCTGCAAAATCCCCCACAATGGTCGGCCTCCTTAACGTGGCATGTGGGTGACACTGGGTGTCGAACTGCGATGCATAACCGAGTGTATACTTTGGTAGGCCTCCCAAGCTGTGAAGGAGTTCGACGTTTCCGGTTTCGGCCGGATGCCTAGCTAAGAGCCGGGCATGCCAGATCACCCCTGGTTTTCTGGTCGTTAGGCGGTTTCCCCCGCTTCACATCCGGATCAGCGATCGCCCCTTGGAAAACAGAATAGGCTTAGTAAGTCTGCTCTTGTAGGGGAACCATTTATAATACTCCGTCATTTAGAGGAATAGAAAGAAACCCTGCACATCGGATCCCGCCTACGGCGTCAGCTGGTAGCAAGAACGATGTCACGGTCCTTAGGGCGCCTTTTCTATCGAACAAAAATGACACGTCTGCTTGGATGACATTCCATGGACTCTGCTTCATGCTCTGCACCTAAAGGGCCGGGCATACTTCAAGCGATTTCAATCGCGACGCGATTTGGCACTATTCCAAGTGTCCATAACTCATTGTAAGCACACTATAAATGTACAGAAGATAGGGCATTTCTTCAGTTTACGTAAGTTATTCACACTATACATGTGCAGTTTGCTAATGTTGGATCCGAAGACTTCTGGCGAATTGCCAAATCGCGTCGCGACTGAAATCGCGTGAAGTATGCCCGGCCCTTAAAATGCCAGGACAGTCTCACAAGCGCCAACCTACACGCTCTTCTAGATGCTGCGAGCACATCAAGCAACACATAATCGCTTTGCAGAAAACCAAGTCTAGGAAGAAGGACGTGAGACAGATGAGTGATGGGACCCTCATCATTCGTGGTGAAAAGATTCCATCACGAAACGTTGGAGGCGTTGGCTTTGTCGTCCGCCCACCTATCGTCCATCTTTTGTTTCGCATGAGATCCTATTACCTCGACCATCCATCCTACGACTACGATTTCCATGTCAGAAGACCATCACCATCATCAACTGCTACTCTCCAACATCAGCAGCTGATAATTCAGAACTGGATGCTTTCTACGAAGACGTGGAGGAAGTCGTCCGCAACAATCTTCTACAAGTTTGTTGTGGGCGACTTCAGTGCGAAAATCGGGATGCCACTAGAAGAGGAATATAGGATCGGGAAATTTGGATATAGGATCTGAAACGGAAACGGCACCCTTTTGTTGGGCTTCTCTCCGCCGCACGACTTTTCCATGGAAATTCCATCTTTATGAAGAAAGAACATCGTCAATGAACATGGGAATCGCCCAGTGGAACGACTCACGCGGAGATCGACCACATTCTCACCAACCAAAGGTGGAGCTTGCTCGACGTCTCAGTAGTTCCACCCTTCTGCAGTGGCTCCGATCACCGCCTCCTTCGAGCGAAGATACGACTCAGTCGAAAGCTGGAAAAAAAGGTCTGCCACAGTGCCGCGAGAAGGAAGGAAGTCGTTTACGACGGTAACAGGCTGGAAGAGCTCATGTCAAGTTGTGACTGGCTCGAGGAGGACCCAACGTACGACTACGACCGGCTTCTGAAAGGGCTGTGAGCCTGCGGAGAGTGTGCCTCAGTGAATTCTGATTGTAAGAAGAACTTGCAACGTATCTCGAAGACCACAAAGGAATTGCTCGAAAGAAAATTTCTGAGGCAGAACCGAATGCAACCCATCTCGAGCGACTGATAGCCAACGCCAGAACAGCTTTGCAGGAATATCTCAGAAAGTACAGACAAGCCAAGCAGGAAGGAAGGAATGGAAGCAGCCGAAGTAAGACGAATCTCAAGAAGTGCCGAAGAGACCTCTGTGAATATCACGTACCGCTGGCTGCACTATTGAACGAAGACGGGACTCCGACTTCTTCCCGATAGAATATGGAATCTATTGCCGATTCCCGTTGTTTCCACTGGAGAAGTACCGCCAAGGATTCTACCTGCTAAAGTGTGCACTGCGATTCAGACCATGAAGACGTCCACGGCTCCAGGACCAGACCATAATTCCATCGAATTTCTGCGAGCCGGAGGACAACGTCTACAGAAGATTTTCGCGAAGCACTTTACACCTTACCTTCAGAAGGAGGGGATTCCCGACCAAGGGAGAACGTCAAGAACCATCTTCTCTTCAAGAAGGGTGAACGGGAGGATCTTTGGAACTACCGTCCAATATGCCTGCTGAGTGTGCTGTACAAGCTTTCCACGAAGTTATCCTTGTCGCATTTCTAGGACACTGGATGAAGCCCAATTCCAAGAACATTATGAATTTCGCAAAATTCAGCTGCATGGATCACATCCAGACGGTTAGGGGTCATAGAAGTCTGCCGGGAATACCGACTACCTCTCGTCCTAATCTTCGTCGAATACGAGAAAGTCTTCGACAGCGTTGAAACCAACGCCATCCTGTCAGCGCTAGTCGATCAAGGAGTGGACCCAGCCTACGTGAGGACACTGGCCAACTGCTACAAGGACTATACAACAACGATGCAGCTATTTCATCGCCCCCTAACCATTCCAATCGGGAAAAAGGTTCGACAAGGCGACACCATTCCGCCGAAGCTGTTCGCCGCGGTTTTGCCGTAGGTGATGAAGTCACTCTGAGACGAGAGAGGCATACGAGTTGATGGGAAATTAATTTTGTCCAACCTTCGTTTTGCAGACGACATTATTCCTTCTCGAGCAGTATCACTGAAGCAGAGACGATGCTGAAGGAACTAAAGGAAGTGGGAAAGAAGATCGGACTGCAAATAAATCGCAAGAAGACTCAGTTCATGAAGAACGCCCTTTGCGAAGAGGAAATGGAATTGGCACCCCTATCATGGAGACATCTTCCGTGCATCGCGCTGACCAACTAAAGGACCCCTTAGCTTCGTGCCCACCTGTTCGACTCGACCGTTCTCCCGGCGCTCTGTTACGCAGCTGAGACTTGGCCCGACACTGTAGCCACGTCGAAAGCTCTAAGAACCACCCACAGAGTGCTTCTGCAGTCTTTTGAAGATGAGCCGACACAAACAACATCTCGTCGGACTTCGCAGTACGTATATGAGGGGAATGTCCCGTCTTCGTGACCCAGCGGATTACGTTGCGAAAGCGAAGCATCGATGGGCCGGTCACATTATGAGAAGAACCGACGACAAGTGGACATTAAGAACATCGGAATGGACTCCTCGCGAAGCGAAACGTTTCCGAGAAGCTCCCAGATGGACAGACATGTTCGTGGAACGGATGGACCAACTGAGAAATCAGCTGGATACGACTTTCACCAGTGGAACTCGTGGACGCAGCCACCGACGACCAAGAAGATCGTGTGTCTGAAGCGAGGGACAGGGACAAATGACAACTTTTGTGCTGGGGCCCGCATGCTACGTGAGGACGACCCATCTACGTATCTAAGTAAGTAAGCGCTGCAAAATATGAATTTCGAAGCGAGAAAACCTGCTCCAGATAGAGGAAGGCCACGCTGGCTATGCCCATCATCAGAGGTGGTTTAGAGATAACAAGTCCAAACATGGATTTAATGTATCCAAAATTGCTACAAATCTTTCATCATTATGGTTATCAGATTTGCAACTTTTCTGACACTTTGAAGCCCAAAACCGGAATTGTATCTTCAGATCAACACGCGTGATGACTGAGCCAGCGTGGCCCGCTTCTACCTTCTGAAGGTTTTCTCGCCTCGGAATTCATATTTTACGGCGAGCTTTGGGCGCTTCCCAGTTAAGGACCCTGTCATTACATGGCATAAAAATCTCATCACTTTTAGGCCTCGGACAAAGTTCACGCGAATTGATCGTTGCGATTTAATCGCTGCGATTTTCATTCATTTTCATTTTACATTCAAAAATTTCGAGCTTAAAAAGTGTCACAACCGAAATGTAAGCTGATCGGCATACAATGAACTCGTAACAGTTGTCTTGTAGCGATTGAATCGCGACGATCAAATCGTGAACTCTGTCCGAGGCCTGAATCTGACAATGAGCGGATTGTGTCTTCAAGCATGTGAATGGTCGAAACTCCTGCGTCAATGTGTCCAAAGCAGTAAACATCACTTAGTGAACAGTGAAAACCTATTGCATTACTGACTAAAGTGCTATAGGTTTGAATATTCTTCGTTCCTTAACGTTGTCAACATCCGTATAGTAGCGATGGCCATCGCGAAATCGAGCAGGAACGATTGTCTGAAAGACAGTCCGGTGACAGACTGAATCCGCATCGTAGGTTACATACAGCGAATTTTGAATAGTCCGGACGCGTAACTTTGGCGCTGGTCGCAAGAGCGACTTGAATCAACAACAGGAAGACGTGCTTCATAACGATGAAATGGGAATTATCCGAAATTGATTGAATGACGAAGTGTTATTGTAAACATGTTTTCATCAATAAAGGGTTTGAAAAATCATTTTTAAGGCAAAGTTTGTAAGGTGGTTGCCCTTATCAAGAACATTGCTGAGGATGAAAAAAAAATAGTCCGAATTCTACTTACGGTGATTGGCGGGAGCCGGCCAACACATCTTGCTCTTTTGGAAAGAAATCAGGGACGTTTTTTTAGCGAGAAAATCCTTTTCTCTCCGTGAACTTTCCTCTTTTTTTTTTGTTCTAAGTTTGGAGTTTTCCTCAAGAAATTCTCCAATGGTTGCAACTTCTATTGTTGCAATCTACATCAGTAATTAAAGGTAGCTTCCAGGCAAATCTGGACTATGGGGGATTTACGTGGAAAGTAACTTTGGGACCATAACTAAGCCACTACCCAACCTGCAGCTCAGGCAGCGCTCTAACGGCTGAGATATTCGCCTTCAAACTGGATCCTAGGATAGTATTTCGCATGGATTCATGGCGCGACGCGTGGATCCTCCCGCGAAACTGATGGGTAGCGCCATGAATTCATGCAAAATGCGATCCTGGAGTCCAGTTTGGAGGCGTGTATCTCAGCCGTTCGTGAATAACCTGCGCTGCCGCTTGGACAGTGCCTTAAGGGCCCCAAAATTG
The DNA here is from genome assembly GCA_958299035.1 of Cylicocyclus nassatus. NCBI lineage: Eukaryota > Metazoa > Nematoda > Chromadorea > Rhabditida > Strongylidae > Cylicocyclus > Cylicocyclus nassatus. Next base: position 81,229,436 of record CATQJL010000112.1, read on the forward strand.
CTTTACACTTAAATTCCCCATCGGTCCAGATTTTCCTGAACGCTTGACTAAAAGTCGTTTCTTCTGATTTGTTAACAAAATGTAGCAATTTGTTAGTAAAAACGGGAAAATGTAAACGAAAGTTAGAAAAGCCTTTTCTTTTAGTTGATAAGGAGCATAAATGGTCTCTGTGGAAAATATTACGTTACAGAATCTTTGATTCCAGGCTTTCTAGAGATTTCGACAAAAGTGACTGATAAAGCCTTGCGTGTGTCCGGGACTGCTTAGAGCCTCTAGTGAAAAAAAAAACAACAAACAAATGAGTAACGGATATCTTTGGAAGCCTATCAAGTTGAAGATGGACGAGTGAATACGGGACCCGCCAAGATTAGGAAACGAAGAGTCCCAATCATAGGTGCGACAGGGGGAGCCGGGCTCTTCTCAGGTGAAGGGGGTCTCGGCTGTTCCCGACCTTCCAGGGTGAAGGGGGTATGTGAGTCTAGGGGGGGGGGGGGGAAGAAAGGAAGAGAGAAAAGGTAAAAAAGCGTGGTATGAAGAGCTCTGATTTGCACCTTATTTATCACAAATTGAAAATTTTTTTTAAAAATTTTGAAAGAAATTAAAATTAAAAAAAAATGACTTTATGAAGATCTGTGCTCCTGTTTCATTGTATCAACAAAAAACGAAAGCAATAAGGTTTATAACAAAAGATGTACAAGTTAGGAACAACTTCAATTCCTGCACATCATCATCAACAATATTACTATCGCTAACGTCAGAGACAACAAGTTCGCTGCCTGAAAAATCTTCTTCTTCCTCCAAAAGGTCATCGGAGTAGAAGTAGAGTTGCGTGCAAAAGCGTTCTGAGTCGAAAATGGATTTAAAACTTTCTTCTTTTTCTAAGCGCTTTTGTGATTTTTTTCCTGCGCTCTGGTGGCAGGTAGGTGACCAGGAAAGTCAGCAGGTAGGTGACCAGTTTCTTCATACCATCTTTTAGGATATTTCAAAAAGTCATACGGTAACAGCCTGTCTGGACCACTTATACCAACCCTTTAAATGAAGTTTCTAAATAACAATATGTTCAGTAGAAGGTTGACAAATCTTAAGTAATTGCTTAGATGCTCCATCGTTGTACGACTTCTGCGTTGTGTTCCGATAACAGAGTAGATAGAAAATTTCTTTCTCCACCTCTGCCGTGCTAATCGGAGTGGAAACTAGCTTTGCTAATAAGTCCATCAGATTTTTGCGGTAAATAATGGGGAAAGAGCGAGATCGCATATGCTTTCGCAACACGGGAAAGAAATATTGCATATCTTTTTGGGCCTTGTCGAACTCTGGCTTCACCTCCTCTGGTATACATCCTGTTAACTGATGAGAGCTCAACTTCTTTTTTGACAGCATCTGAGAATAGCCGAAAAGGAATAGCCGAAAAAAGTAGATACTATGCTGCGCGTTGGTTTTTTTTCAATATCATAAGTCATAATGTCACAAGGGGAATAACTTCCAAAAGCATAAAGCACAGAGTTGGGTTCGCACTCCTGTCGGGATCTAAGAGCAGTAGCTATGCTTTGTACTAACACCTTCCTTTTGTTCATATCCATGTTTATGAATTTAGCAGCTTTGAAATCTTCAGCAACCTAATGATCAGCAATGGACTTCCTGGACATTTCCTCATTGACACTAGACAATCTGCTTGGATTTCTTATGTAGGGAATTAGAGAGTTTCGCTCAATTGTCAACTCTGTATCAATGTTGACAACATTTTCGTCGGCGTAAGATTCTCCTTCTGCCTCGCTGTTGAACTGGAACACATGCGAGTCATCTGCGATTTTGTAAAGTATTCTGCCTGCCGTTTCCTCTTCAAACTGCCAACCTTTCCAAAACATTGAGGGATATTTCAATAATATGTTATTCTTCTGAATGTCTTAAAGTTTTTGATTCATTGAAACCAACCATTCTCTACAAATCAGGTAGGGGGAGTCTAGAGCATTCTCACGAAAGTGACCTTCTTCAGCACTAGGTTTACAGAGTATAGATTCCAGAAATGGGCGGGTTTTTGTGTGAAGGTGTGGAAATTCACCAATCTCCGATAGTTCTTTGAGTGTGTGCTAATGATGATGGCATAACTGTCAATCAAATTTTTACCAAAAAACATTTACCAAAAAAAACAGCGCATTTTTTACCAAAAAACATAAACATACAACAACGATAAGCACGCTTAAATAGATGCGTTAGCTCACGTTCTCGTTAGTGCTGATAACGATGCCAATCCGTAGCACATTTTTACTATTAACTTGCTCCACCTCGTTCTTATTAGGTAGTCCCGAAAGTTTTGGCGCTCGATTTTCAAAAATTCATAACTTCTGGGTCGGTAGTAATCTGGTCGAAACTCCGAGTTTGAAGCTGCGCGTTAACTCAGAGATAACTCTGAACAGGAAGGCTTCCCAAGTCAGCTCGGCCAACCCGGATGAGTCATATATCACCGTAACGGGCTCGAGACGCTGATTCCAAATCTGCCGTTTCCAGCTGCGGAGCGGTCCTGCACGAGAAGTTATGGGTGGTGTTTCCCTCCAGAGTTGAGGCACCCGTCAAAGGATCCACTGCTCCAAAACCATTTACAAGCCCAAATTTACATTCTGCAAAAAATTGCAATAAAGTTACAATTAACGGGATTCGGACCCGTGACCCTCTGCCTACCGAGCAAGACACTTACCACTACACCAGACGACCACGCGCCTCCTATATAGCGCTCATAAACAAGGGGAGACAAGTTGACGGGTGCCTCAACTCTGGAGGGAAACACCACCCATAACTTCTCGTGCAGGACCGCTCCGCAGCTGGAAACGGCAGATTTGGAATCAGCGTCTCGAGCCCGTTACGGTGATATATGACTCATCCGGGTTGGCCGAGCTGACTTGGGAAGCCTTCCTTGTGAGTTCCATTTCTGAAACTCTGAGTTACGCTTATTGAAACTCTGAGTTCCGTTTTCGTAATTCCGAATTCCAACTCTCAAGCTCGGAGTTTTGCTTTAAGGAGCTGTTAAGCACTTTGCTGCAAAAGCGACGTTAAAGTAGGGACTCGAACCTGTATGGTCTAGCGTAAAGATCCTATCACTAAACCGCTAGACCATGACACACCCACGAACCCTAAAATTGCTTTGCCATAATGTACTCACTCATTCCATTAACACTCAGCAGGTCAAAACAAGTTATACCAAAGCCTAACTCATTTCCATTTCTATCGGGCAGTGATGGTTCATCACCAGGATTGGTCTTTTGCGCAGCTGAAAGCTTCAAGCAATAGAGAAAGCGGATGGCATACGCAATGATAAGAATTGACTATTAGGATTTGCGCACAGAATAAATCCTCCGGGCAAAGTTTGCCCTTCCATGATTTCGTCTTGCTTACCGTATACCCACCATAACCGTTCCATATGTCACCAGTGTATGTAACAGATAGGTTGTACGTAATCTGCATCCCGAATAACTCCAGTGTACCAAATTTCGGCTAATTCCGCCGCTTTAATTCATCTACCGTAAACCTACCGTAGCCCCGCCAGATGACACTGCAGTATAATCTACATGTCATATTCGTTATCGGTGCCCCGAATAACCCCAGTGTACCAAGTTTCGATCAGTTTCGTGATTTTCTTCTATCTACCGTAAACCTACCGTAACCTCGTCAGATGACACTGCAGTATAATCTACATGTCATATTCGTTATCGGCGCCCCGAATAACCCCAGTGTACCAAGTTTCGATCAGTTTCGTGATTTTCTTCTATCTACCGTAAACCTACCGTAACCTCGTCAGATGGCACTGCAGTATAATCTACATGTCATATTCGTTATCGGCGCCCCGAATAACCCCAGTGTACCAAGTTTCGATTAGTTTCGTGATTTTCTCCCATCTACCGTAAACCTACCGTAACACCTCTACATGACCTCTTAGTAAAAAATGGGTACCATATGCGTGATTAGCGCACCGAATAACCCCCTGGGCCAAGTTTTTACAAAATTTCAAAATTTCTTAAATCACTGCGCACCACGATACCCCCATCATGCCTGCTTAAACTACGAGCAAAATGTACCCAGGACTTTTTAGCTGCCCCTCTTTCTTTGCGCACTATTTCTCTTTCTCTGACCAAACTCAGAGTTATCTCTGAGTTCCACGATAGACTGGAACTCGCACCAAACTCAGAGTTATCGCAGACACTAGTTGCGCGTTTGGTGGCGCTGTTTCTTGTGCAGGACGATTTGGACAATGTTGCGCTACTAGGAATAAACTACGTGTTAAGGAGAATCCTGCTATATCATCGCTTTCCGGATATGATCTGTTCAAACACCTGTTAAGGGGGTCAAAAAGTTGCGCGTTAGCTCAGAGATAACTCAGAGTTAACTCTGAGTTATAACTCTGAGTTTCGATAGGTTTACTACCGACCCTGATTTTTCCAACCGGTTTGACGCTAACACTTTTGTGTGAAAGGGTAAGTCATGCACTTTATAATGACATCTCAGTGCTTAGTAATTATCGTCGCCTTCCCAGTGTACGTTGGGCGGAGCTTTTGCGGACATTTCAACACGTTGGTGAACTTGTTAACCCTCTACTACGAGGCATTGTTTTTTGTGATCTCTCGCCTACCAACCCTGCCACGTGTAACAACAGCATATGAACGTGGTAGGATAGAGAGTACAAAGAACCATGCTTTGAAGTAGAGGCTTGACAAGTTCACCAACGTGTTGAAATGTCCGCAAAAGCTCCGCCCAACGTACGCCGGGGAGACGACGATATCATCTGTTGCATAGATAGGAGCGAAAGAAGAAAAATGGTCAAAATTTGAATTTTCTGTGTAGGGTCTAAAATATCGGAGAGTTGCAACAAAAATCGGAGCAGTCAGTATTGTAGGTTCTTTCATCAGCTCTTTTCAACGGTGCAAAGTTTGCGCCGATTGAGCGTTTCTAAGGAAAATTATGATTTCCCTGAAAAATGCCAAAATAAACCAAATTCGCCCTTTCGTATTGCTTGCTCGAAAATCATAACTTTTCATAGAGACCCTCAATCAGCGCAAACTTTGCACCCTTGAAAAGAGCTGGTGAAAGAACCTACAATCTCGACTGCTCCAATTTTTGTTGCAAGATTCCGATTTTTTATGACCCTACACAGAAATTTCAAATTTTGACTAATTTTTTTCTATCGCTCCTTTCTATGGAAAAGATGATCATTAGCAAGCAACTAAGGTGTCATTATAAAGAGCATGACTTATTCTTTCATAAAAAATAAGAGCGATCCAATCGGTTGGAAAATTTAGAAGTTATGAATTTTTGAATTTAATGGGAAAGAACTTTCGGGACGACCTATACAATGTATTGGCTTTTATGGGTTACCGGAGCAAATGATTTTTAGAGCCGGGAAGCAAAGAAGCCCTAACATGCTGTATACTATTCGAAAGCTGAGATCATGGAAAATCGACGTAGACCGTACTTTTTTCTAGGTCTTCTGTGCCGCGAGATATGAGGGATTTTATGTGCTTCAAAAATTGACTGATTTTGTGTCCTCACTTTCTGCTCTCCAAATGAATGCTACGAGAAAGTCGACGGTCTACATTTGTTAATGAAGACTTGCTCTTTAACATAAATAGATAATCAGCAATGATTAGGTCTTTATTTGGCAGAAATCTGCCGTTGAAAATGACCATGTTTTCAGATAAAATGCGGTGTATCTCTCGGTAGAGGGAGGCTAGAAAGAAGTCGACGGTCTAGGTCGAATCCCCTTTTCCTGAGCTTTCGAATGGTATATAGGTTGCTGGGCGAAAAAACTAACCAGTATACTTGGGTAATTCGATAATTTTTCATCGAATGAATGAATATCGAATAAATTCCAAAATAAAAAATCTCGAATAAACGAATATCGAATAAATTCGGAAAATCAAAAATATCGAATGAATGAATTTCGAATAAATTCGGAAAATCAAAAATATCGAATGAATGAATTTCGAATAAATTCGGAAAATCAAAAATATCGAATGAATGAATATCGAATATATTCGAACATTGGAAGTCGAATTTCGAATAAATATTCGAATGATTATCGAATAACTAAAGCAATCACATCTCAAACTTGCCGACATATCTGGCTAAAGCCGATCCAATTATAATAGCCCCCTAGTATCCCCTATACCAACTCCTAGCTCAAGATTTTTCAAAAATCGGTGAAATCGATGGTAAATTTTATTTTTAATCAGCGCCCTCATTTACCCCTCTACCAACTCCCAGCCCGCAGCTCAAACTTCTCCAAAAACCGATAAAATCGATAAAGTAAATTTTTATCCATAATCCGTGAAGGTGCACCAGCCAGCTTTGAGCGGTCGCGCGCGTCGTGTAAGCGGCTGCACTTCGTGATCCTTGCGCGTTATGCACCGCACGGGTAAGAACCGCATTTATACACCTTGATCCTGCGGCTTTGTTCAACAGCAGACCTTATTTTTCAGGCTTCCTCTGGATTTCAAAGACGTTTAGCAAAGTAAAGTTAAGATTGGCTGAGTTAAAATCTAAAAATGAGAAACATTGCAACTTGTTGTAAGCACCTAACGAGCTGTTCGGATTCATAGCGCTAGGTGTGCGATCTTTTGAAGCAATAAGGTGGCCACATATGTACTCAAATTCCACAAATGCTACGATACATTGCCTGTTCATCGGAGACTTTCGTCTTGTGTGGTATATGCTAGTCGTAGACGAAGGCATGTGGTTTCCTCCGCGAAGCGAGCACGAATGCCCCTATAACCCCGGGCATACTGCAGGCATTTCAGTGGCGACGTGGTATGGCAATACTCAAATTGTCCAAAACCTATTCTGAAAGTACAGAATGCATCTATCATTTTAGTATGTTGTACACGCTAAACATTTGTGGTAGACTGCCATTACATCTGAAGACATCTCGTAACTGGCAAATCGCGTACGGCGATCTAAACCGTCTAATCCTGCGCTACAACTGCAATGTCCTTTATTCAATATACACCAATTCGCAAAAAACTCCAAGGTAACGAATAGGCAGTTTTGAAATGATTTATGCGAGCAAGAGTGCTCACTAGTGTGGGCTTTGCGTACCGCAAGCATGAGCAATGCAAAAAAAAAGAAGAACAGCCATTTCAATTCAGTATGTACTCAGAACATGAGCTTGAATTTGATATCTTCTTTGCTGATTTGGTGCCAATAGCAGTGCGAACAATCTCACTGATCGAAAAAACATCAATTAAACTTATGATTTTTTTACTGTCGCAAGCAGTCGGAAGAATGCGACTTTCCATACAGCTCAAAGGTACACCGGTTGCAAAAGATGCATTACCGAGTTTTGCGAAAAAAATGCGGACGAAGTGAGCTTGATACTCAGCATTTGTCTTTGCAACAAAGTCGAATAATCTGAATACGGAGTATATTCGAATACGAATTCGAATAAACATTCGAATAAAACATTCGAATAATATCTATTCGAAACCCCGTTTTTTGATTATTCGAGTTTTCGAATAATATTCGAAACCTCGTTATTTGATTATTCGAGTATTCGAATAATATTCGAAACCCTGTTTTTTGATTATTCGAGTTTCGAATTTTATTCGAAACCCCGTTTTCTCAATTATTCGAGTTTCGAATATTATTCAAAAATAGAAGAACTCCGAATATCGAATTTCGAATACGAATATATTCGAATGTTTTATTCGAATGATCGAATTTCTATTCGATTCGGACCCAAGTATACTAAGGAGTTATTTACTATTAGCTTGCTCCACCCAGCTCCACCAATGTATTGGCTTTTATCGGTTACCGGAGCAAATGATTTTTAGAGCCGGGAAGCAAAGAAGCCCTAACCTGCTGTATATTATTCGAAAGCTGAGTGCATGGAGAATCGACGTAGACCGTCGACTTTTTTCTAGGTCTTCTGTGCCGCGAGATATGAGGGATTTTATGTGCTTCAAAAATTAACCGATTTTGTGTCCTTACTTTCTGCTCTCCATATGAACATGTCGAGGATAACTAAATAATATAAATAAACATAGATACCGTTTCTTTTCTAAATTTATGAGTGTACTTGTTGCTTGAGGTACTCAGCCTGCAAAACCTTTTAATACGATTTTTATCATATTCTCAGAATGCAATACCAATCTCAGCCCAGGTGAAGGGGGTCATCGTGAGTTTGGCCTCAAAGTGAAGGGGGTAAGATCCATCACTCCCCCTATCGCAACTATGGTCCCAATAGGACCCGCGGTGTGCGCATCTCGACTTTGTCAGAAAAATCGTAGATTTGTTTGAAGCTAAAAAGGCTTGATCTGAGAGCATTTAGTTTTAAGGCAGTGGAACTTTTGGAAAACAAAATGAAAGTTTTGAGCAGCATGAGCGCAAACGAGCACGTACAGTAAGTTCCGACCCGCTTTAGGCGGAAATTGGATTGGCGGCCGTCCGCTTCGCAACGGTTCGTGTCGTTTCGCAGCTTCAGTATATCATGTCGCGCTGGGAACCCAAGTTTACGTCTCTTCTCCCCTTAGTCTTTGCTTGGCAAAATGCCAGCGCCATGCGCCTGCGAAGCCTCCAGCGATGCGCACGCGCTGCTCCACGTAAAATGTTTCGCCTAATCCGGGGTAAAATCGACTGTAAAGCCACCAAAGACAGCAGTGGTGCAACAGTTTAGGGGACAGTCACTGTACCAACGTAGCTTGGAAGTGGCTTGACAAAACAGAATTTCTTGGGATTTTGGTGTAGACTGCTTACTCCTCATTCATGAAAACAAAGCAAGTCCGATCCTACAGTACACTGCTTCCCTTCCGAGAAAATTGCCCCCACCTCTGCCCCAAACCTGTTTGCGCAAGCCAGTCACCGTTGGAGGCCAGTTAGTTGTAACCATAGGGTCCTCCAACTTTGCATCTCCAAGGCTTGATAGGAGCTATCCCACCTGTCTATGGTCTTAGATGCTCTTATGTTCCTATCGCCATTTTTCTTCTCCAAATGGATTGATCAGCGCATCAAACAACTCAGAGAACGCTCGTTTTGAGATTCGGCCTTGAAAGCAATTTCCAATTTTTCTCATATTGAAACGATTATCCATGCAAAAAGGAATCTAGGCAAGGCTTTTCTCTATAAGAAAAATGAGCGGATGCTAAAGTTGTCCAGCCTTGGCAGCTGGTAGCCATTTTCTTCCAACCGGAACCTTATGTGAAAGCACAATTCCAATTTTATAGTTGGCAAGAACTGATATCTGCAAACTCAGTAAAATGTGTATCCATTAATTAACTGGCTTGGCGGCTGAAAGGCGGAGCTTCGTGACCTAATTGAGGCTGGGGTAATGATCAGAGAGCACGCGCGCGGGAGAGACGCAGACTTCGTCGCGGACACCAGCGGCTTCAATTAGATCACAAAGCCCCGCCTTCCAAACGCCAAGCCTGTTGAATCAAAGGTTATGTAACAGATCCAGAGCCAAAATTACCTTCGCAAGTTTGAATGCCTTATCCGATCTTTCAGTACATTCGAAGTGCGTGTTCTTCTTTAGTTTGTCGAATGGTGCGCAGCTGGTGCATTTCTGATTTGAATAATTCATAATAATTGATCATACCAAAAATGAGCCAACATTAGCTATGTGCTTCGGTGGCATTTGGTTGATTACCTCAATTTTTTCTGGTCTCCACGTCGTCCATTTCTGTCAATGATGCACCCGAGATAATAAATTCTTGGCATCAAAATTACAAAGCTTATCAATTCCAGTGTAGGGCGCACCAGCATCTCCAATCCTGCGCGGGACTCTGCAGCTTTTCGCGAAATGCTCTGTAGTCATAAATCGATCAAGGCTTCGCTTTTCTCATACTCGCGATGGGAAAGCGATCATAGAGCATGCTCGCGAAAGAGGTATAGAGTCTAGGCGAAGCGGACACGAGAGCGGAGATGCTGGTGCACCCAACTCTGCAATTGATAGGCCATGTACATGTTTACATTCTGATGTGGAGTTCGTAATTTCTGGTTTGTTTGAACAGCGCTTCCAAATTGCGGCGATGTTCATAAGATTTTCCTGTGATGATGATATCATAAAAGTAAGCGGTTTCGCCTTCCATTCCGCTTATCATCAAGTCCATTACCTTTGACATACGTGGCGCGGACATCAAGATTCATTCCCTTGCGCGTGCTAATGGTTATCCTTCGATGTCTCCTCAACTTCCATTTGTAAATAAGTCCCCTAAGTCGATTGTAAAGAGCTGGCATTCGTTTAGTTTTGCGAACACATCCTTGGCTATGGGCAGTAGATACGCACTTGCAATGTTGTTGCAATACATCGTTCAGAAGATTGAAAAGTTGGGAGTAGACGGATTTTTCAATTTTTCTTTTTGACGGCAAGTACTGCGGCCCATTATAATGTTCGGGTGAGGAGAAAAAGCCCCTTCGGCCACGATTGATTTCTGATCCCAGAAATGGTGCTGACGCGTATAGTACCAGTCGCTTTTCCTTGGAGATTGGAGCAGAAGTGCTATTTCAGGTTAACTAGCTTTACTCTTCGTGCACTTTCCCAGTTCGTTGTTGAGGAATTCAGCATCTGTCTTCTTCAAATCGGTGACCACTCGGCTAAAAATCTCTTTGTTAGTTAGTTACCTTCTTGCAGTGGTACTTGTCCTTCAACTTCTTGTACGCCGGTTATTGGATACATCATTCCAGTACCAGTGGATTCGCGCATAGTGACGTAGCAAGTTCCTTTTCTAGGAACGATTTCTTTGTATCTCTGACCTCAAAATCGGGCGAAAATTTACCACCTGTCTGCGTAGGTGTCCCGTCTGCAATTTTCACAGGCATCACACAGGGCTCAGAGCAGACGTTATTATTCTCCAGGTTCTACGCAATATCCGGTTTATATCGTTGAGTCCGCGACCGGTCCAGCTGAAGCTGTGCGAATCCTCTGATAAGGGTCAAGCTGTGGGATGTGGCATGCCACACTTGAGGAGTCGTACTGAGTGGGTCAGAAAGAAGCGGGGGAGAGTCGTTATCGAGGCGGTAATGATGTTAGAGATAGCATAATAGTCCTTGACAATATGATAAGTAGGCATCAGGTAGGCACATTATGTAAAATACTAGCACATTAATGTTTTGGCATACCTACGTACGTACGCATAGTAAGCTTAATAAAAGAAGCCGTGCATCATTTTCAAAATTAGCATGTCAGACAGCGCCTGCGTGGCAAGTTCCAACGAATTCTTAGGTTCCCGGATATTGGGCCACCCTAATGAGAGGGTTATTTTCGAACATGTTAGCTTTGAATCAAAGGTGAGTAATTCGCTTTGCATCAAATACAAAGAACTACTGATCCTTTGCTCAAATTAGAAATCTCACTTTAAGTAAACTCCAAATCATGGAATTGAGAGGAAGCTAATTTTGTTCGATACGCTTTCATATATCAAAATAGGAAAGAACAATCAGGCTAAAATCATTTTTGTAAAAATCACGAGGTTCTACAAAATGCATTTATTCTTGCTTCATGTAGTAACGCAGACTTAGCATGTTACCGCATCAATAGATCCGCAGTATCCATCTGCATATTTGAGGGGAAGTAACTATATCTTTTCATAGGAGAAATGATTTTGATTAAAAGTCCTGTGTAAAAAAGAAGGTCTAGCAGTAATGCTTTGAAGGTGAGTTAATGGGGTGTGGCGAAACCCCTATAGGTGTGGCAGCCATAGCCTTTCTGAGGTAGCCTATGGCGATTTGAGACGGTAGTGTTGAAGTTCAAGTCGTGTGACTGCGCAGGAAGAACCTCATCTTCATACTTCATATGCTTTTTTGTGCAGTTATAAAAATGTGCAAGTGACTTATTTATACTTGTAACTAATTAAAAATTTTCAAAATTTTCCAAAAATTTATTTTGGCTTTATAAAAAAGTTCTTTTGGGGCATGGCTGACCCCACGCCCCCTACCAGAAGCAAGCCACCTTTAATAGCTAGTCCTCAAGATAGAGTTTGCCTTTGTAGAAGTCGTCATAGAATTTCGAGGATAAGAATGCTAATAATGCGTGTAATTTATCAGGGTTCATCTTCTAAGGCCCGTATGCACGTACATCCCCGCTGGGGAGGGGAGGGGATCTGAGAGGGGATGCATCATATCTCGCTACTCTAGGTATCTTTCTTCTTCCTTTTCTATCTTGCTTATGAAGGTTCTCATACCCTATACCTGCGCATAATTGATGCAAGGTTACTGGCATAACTGATTAGATTTTTACTATTTTGATCCTCTGGGGATCCCCAGGGGATCCCCAGGGATCAATTCTCAATTTCAGTGCCATTTTTCTTCCTGAGAAGTCAATGGAAACGCCGCAAAATGTACTGAGGATAAACTACGGCGCTGCTGAGCATGTTTTCGACAGAAGAAATGGGGTCTGAAGATTGTGAATTTTTCGATGATCCCTAGCCTTCGAGCCAGGGATTACCAAAGATTTCGATATCCTGAGATTTCACTTATTTATACTAAAAACATCTTTAGCAGTGCCGTAGTATATCCACAGTACAATTTTACAGCGTTTTCACTGAGTTTTCAGGAAGATAAATCACTTTGAAAAGGAGTGATTCCCTGGGGATCAGCAGGGGATCCCCAGGGGATTACACAAAATAGTGAAAATCTAAATATTCACGCCAATAACCTGGCATCAACTATGTGCAGGTATTAAGGTATGAAAACCTTCATAAGCAAGATAGAAAAGGAAGAAAAAGATACCGAGAGTGGCGAGATATGACGCATCCCCTCTCAGATCCTCTCCCCTCCCTAGCGGAGATGTACGTGCATAAGGGCCTAATTGTAAGATCCAAAGCGTCTCCGCTGAACGAAGAAAACTAACACCTATGAAGAAAACTAACACCTATGGACCCTTTCAATGGATACGTGAAAAAAAGCGTTGCTCTAAAGCGCTACCTATGAGAAAAGCTGGAACGCTGGTATTGTGTGTTCCAAATGCATTTATACACCAATCACATACAGTGTCTTTATTGATTTGTGTAAAAACATGGTGAAAGTTTTCATTCAAATGCAATTGTGAGCCACAATCGAGACTGGTGATTGTTTATTTAGGCTGACGTGTTGCAGTGACTCTCCTCTTTCAGAGCATGAAATGGAAGAGAGGAATTTTCAAACTACCGGACCAAACCTCTCCTTAGTCCTACCAAAACTGCGTCAAGTTCATGAGTTGCGCAGGCTCATGCTTTATACCCCCTGCCCCTGCAAGTTTATACAAACAAATTTAATTATTAAAATTTGTCATTAGAACATAAAATATAGAAAGGGGCGGAGAAAGGGGGTCGGAGGGGGAGACCGGAGCCACCAGCTAGAAGGCTAGGTCCGGCCCTTCTGCTTGTGATCCAGCGCCGCCCACATTGCGCTACATTTTGACAAAAGTAAGCTTTCTTTCACCGCAAAAGTCTACTACTCGCAGTCCTTTCGTTCGCCGGTAAAATGTCGGGAGAAGAGCGAGCGCTTTTGACCGCTTGAGCAAGGAAATAAACTTATCTTACGAGATCAAAAATCTGATGTGATACGCGATAAGGTTTCAAAATTTTGCGAGTGGAAGTTTAAGCTTCGTGCGCTAGAATCTCCGATATACTCGGCCACAAACCTTTCATGATATGAGGTAGAGACAACACCCGAACTCATGCATACTCCGTTTTTTGCTGTTTGACATATTGCACATCTCGGCGTCGGGCAATTGCAGTCGTACATACGATTCCAAGTAATGTTACGTTTCAGATTGTTGGGAGCAATATTTATTACTGAAACTGAACTGCCTAGCCCTGCCTTCCTCAAGCACTGCCGAATGGTGGCTCATTTCATTGGAGACTAAGGGTATGCAAAAGGAAATCTTTACAAAACCTTTTTGCGAACGATCTCGCCTTATCTACAAAGCTTCCCTGTTGGCTCCTCTTACATAAAGTCATCAGGTTTTCAAACCGCTCGGTAAAGCTCTTCATATTGTTTCCATGTATCTATTCGCTTCAAACTTTTTCAGTATTGGCATATTCTTTCTGCATCGCTGTTAATGTTGCTTAACTTTGCAGGCACTTTTCTATTGCATAATCAAAGCTACGGAGTGCTACATTTTCAGTTAAAACTTTAACGGAATAAAAGTATTGAGCTGAACTAAGTTTTGCAACTTTCTCATAACTTTACTCTCTTTGGATGTGGCGCACTGAAATTTGGCAATATGATGAGCGTAATTGTGCAACAATTGCACATAAACTGTTCGAATTTTGAGCACGAAATGGGAAAACTTATTTTTCGAAAACTAGCGAATTTGTTAATTTTGAGGTTATAAGCCAAAATAAAGCCATTAGCAGCCTACACCATGCACAAATTGTTGCTAGACTCAATCAGCCAGTCAGAAAGAAAAAAAATTTTTGGTTAAGTCGAGATTTGGCGTTTTTACAGATTCGAAACGAGTCGCTGTACGTAAGGCTGCGAGGGACAGCCTCAATCATACACTAGATACATAGAGCCGCGTACTCTGGTAACCTTCACTTTGAGGGCTATGAGGGGACACAACCTTCAACTGGAAAAGAACAGAAGTCATCCGGGGCTTCGCCCCGGATGTTATTATTCTGACTATATTGGAACGAATGTTAATGAAGCAAATGTAGAGGATAATATCTTTAGCTTATTTGAGCGAAACCGAGAATTTGCGTTAAAAAGAAGGTTTCTATGAAATTTTTGCCAGAATTCAGGATAAAATTTTTCAGTTAACCTCTTATTTGACCAGAATCGAGTTTCAGAAGTTTAGGAAAGCTATTGAGTTGAATAAAGAAAAACTGCGCCTAAATCTTGCGCAGAGGGTCGCGCACGAAAACGCTGGTCTATCTCGTTAATGAGTGGTTTTTAAAGCTTGGGACGTTGTCAGTTCTCCTCGTCGTGTCGTTACGATCAGAATGATATATAATGTTGCAGGGTTTCGTTCAGACCCCGCGGAGATCTACTACCAGAGCCAAATGCCCCGTCGGCTCTGGTCTGTCTCCGCTGCTCGTCTGCGTCTCCGCGCGCTGCGCGCTACTTCGCTACCCCAAACGCGGGGCGCGGGCATTTGGCTCTGGTACCCTTTTCTCCGCTGTTTAGAACCCAGTTTTCACAAGCTATATATCGTTTTGAAGCTCTCGATCTCTATTTTCACGCTGACAACGTCCCAAAATCACATTTCTTGATTTAAACGAGAAATCCAGCAAAGACCTTGTTTTCGAAAATCTCTTGCTTTGTTCTTAGCTTGACTCTTTTCACGCGGTTTTCTTCGTGGATTCTTTAGATCTCGCTTCTGTTCACAACGCAGACAACCACCCAGCCCTTATCTCTTTGATTATGACGGAATTTTTTGCGAAAAATCGTAAGAAGTGCGTTCTTCTTCAACTTGTTCTGTTTCGGTGCTTTCGCAGCGATTTTTCTCCAGCTTAAGCGATTATTGCTCAGAACAATAAGCGCAACAATCCAGACAACGTCCCAGGAAACATGAATGCCAATGCGGGGCGAAATTTTAAAGGACGCATCAAAAAACCCCGTGTTGCGCATTGCTGGTCCTGGCGAAAACTTGCACCTTGAAAAGCCGCCAAATGAAAGATTTCAAACCTCATTGCAGCGTTTTTATCCAGTTTCCAGCAGTTTCTTTTGCTTTTTATACCTGTTTTACGTCATTTTCTCTTCTCTAATCCTAAACACCTTCACTATTTATGACGTCAGACGTTCAACAACCTTCAGTTTTGACGCCCTGTCTCTAGACTATCGAAGGTATGGCCTCAATGACGAGATAGTCAAAACCTCCAATTTTTTCGAGACTTCAGTAGTAGATTTATTTGACCTGCCAAGCACGGAGAATCAAAGTTTATTTTCCTCATTTAG
Source organism: Cylicocyclus nassatus (assembly GCA_958299035.1). NCBI lineage: Eukaryota > Metazoa > Nematoda > Chromadorea > Rhabditida > Strongylidae > Cylicocyclus > Cylicocyclus nassatus. The sequence goes on from CATQJL010000112.1 coordinate 81,245,291, forward strand.
GGTCAGACCCAGTGGCTTAGTTGAGAAAAGTCGGAAATCGGGAGAATATGGTTTAGATAGGAAAGGAGTGTTTGGAGCACAAGCTGATAATCTAGCGATTACATCAGCGCTTACCCGCGTGCCTTTTCACGCAATCTCAGACGCGCTCAGCTTATCTTGGTGATCGCTTTCGTCATGGATCAGATACTATATCGAGTGGCTAATCAGCTGCACAACGGTAATACATCTGGTGGGTGCACAGCTCCTCTTAAACTTTCTGTTTCCGCTTAGGACGAGTCGCATGGCAAGTAGGAGGAGATTTTGGGCGGCTCAGAACGTGCATTATTATAACCGACACCTTTTCAGTTTCCGAAAAGGGTCCTGCCGAAACATTAGGCAATAAAGTCGTACCACATTGAACTTATATAGGGCATAGCAAAAAATTGGAATCTTATATATAAAGCTGAATGTCTGTTTGTCTGTCTGTCTGTCTGTCTGTATGTCTGTCTGTCTGTATGTCTGTCTGTCTGTCTGTACGTATGTTCCGAATAAAATATTCCATTTCTGAACCGATCCGGACCAAACTGGCACACATACACTACGGGCCCCGGCGGGTGTCATAGGCTACTTTTCGTCATCGATCGATATCGATTTTATCGATTTTTTGCAAAATTTGAGCTACGGGGCTGGGAGTTGGCACAGGGGGGTAATCGAGCATGCTGATCACCCCCGTGGGGGTGATCAGCATGCTCGATTACACCCCCCTGCCAAATTCCAGCCCCCTAGCTCAAATTTTGCAAAAAATCGATAAAATCGACATCGATCGATAGCGAAAAGTGGACTGACACCCGCCGGGGCCCAAAGTGTATGTGTGCCAAGTTTGGTCCGGATCGGTTAAGAAATGGAATTTTCTATTCGGAACATACGGCGGAGCCGGGTATGCCAGCTAGTTGTTTAAATTTATAAGAAATTTTGCCCAGATTCAAAGATAAGAGCACTTACAAATAAGCTAGTAGTACCCCAACTGGTCTAGACTTGGTAGAACATCTATTACATCAATTTGTTGACTGCTTTTTGCACTTCGCACTTGCGAGATGCCTACCGAGCAATCAATCTTAATGTTGTACCTCAGTAGACAAGCAGATCATAACTGTTTTGAGCATGCCTCATACAACCTAGAGGTGATTTGTGAAGAATTTCTAATCCTCAATCTAATACTAATACTGTACGAAAATGTAAGATTACTCACCGTACACCAGCGATAGAAATGTATTCTCTGTCAACCAGAAATCTTTCCGTAAGTATAAAAGGTGCGCCAGAAAGTCCATTAATTGAAAGAGTCGAGTACACTTGGTTTCCGACACTTCGCGCACAGCACAGGGCACTGAGACAGCGTTGGCATGGCGCTGGAATGGCACTGGTCCGCTCCGTCATGCTCATATGTCAAAGACTAGGAGCATATGCACGATTACAGTCTTCGCGCAATTTGGCAACGATCCAACAATTCGCAGTATTTTGAGAGCATTTGTAATTACAAGCATGTTAAAATTGCATCAGTTTATCATAATCCATGCGAATCAATGATAATCGTCTGGCTAGCAAGGAAACGAGGCAGATCTCCCACAAGGGTTCCAACGACTTCTTTTCGTCGTTGGCATCTCTTCAGTGAGCCAATCCAAGGCTTTTTTATACCAGGGTTTAGAAGTTGTTGTTGTTGTTGTTGTGGGTGGTTTTGTGCGTCGTTTTGCGTCTGAATAAAGGCATTATATCTAAGGTGCCGCACCAAAGTAAAAGGCAAATGTGTTACCAGCCACTTGCACAGTGATCATGAGAATTACCTGTAATATTCTTCGTTAGAATTGAATAGAGAATGTCATATTTGTCAGCTATGAAGGGGTGCCGCCGATATTGCGTGAAAAAAGCCAAAATTTTGAAAAATTTTGGGTTCCATGTCGATTTCAGCGCAACTTGTGCGCATACGGGCATGGAGCTTTTTTTTCACGCGCATTTCTGTCGGCACCGCAATGGCACTATATGAGTCGCCAATCTACTAGCTGTGAAGGCACTCACCAGCATGATGATACAGAAGATCTTCATCTTATCGCTTTCTGTTCAACTTCCTAGAATGAGAAGGCTTTAGTTTAAAATGAAGCATGCCTGGTTACATGAGAGAAATCTAAAGGATGAAAGCAAAAAATAAAATGTTTTTGCTGCTTGTAGCATCTCTTAAATAACGTAAAAACATTTAAAAAAATAATTGCCCCTTTTCGGCGATATTTTTTCAATGTTTTAGATTCGAGCGGCATAGAAACATAACGAGCATCGTATGGCGCCATCACGAGACATAATGCATGGAATAGATATTAATCAGAAAAATCGCGAAGGAAGAGCGCTAGGAAATGCTAATACTTTTTTAGAGCAACTGTGATATATTGGCTTTTGAATAGATTGCAAATTTTCTGGCATATATGCCACGAAAAGCACATTAGACATTGGTTGAGCCCTTAGCGTACTTTGCTACTCCGGTGCTGGCCAAAACTATAGGTCGATTCTGGAAACTACCGTAGCTTATCTACATTTCAACGAGTTGATCTAAAAATCTGGTACATTTTTGTGTTTAAAAGGCTAATGTTAATAACTAAAAACAATCCCGTTTTCCTTTGATTATTCAGGAAAAAGCAAAGATTTTGAAAAAGGCAGGCTTGAGGCCCATAGGTGTAAAGCCTCTATCCAGTAGAGCAATTCTAATCTTTCTTTTCTTCTTTTACGCCTGTAAATAGTCAAAAGTCAAAACTCTTGCTTGCTCTAGTTCAGCTGTCTTCATAAAAAACGTTTATCCGCTTTTTTTTCACTTGGTGGTAAGCAGAGTTCATGAGGGATTATGAATTGGCAGCAACACTATTTTGCACCCAGTTTGCACCAAAGACGAGCTGATTGTGCACAAGGCGAGACCGCAATCATCCAACAATTCATGAAATCAGGTTTTTGTCGAAATTCGACGAAGTTTAGTCATAAATTCGGCCTGACTGCGGCAAGAATATATAGAGGTACTCTGTCATGCCGCTTTCGAATATGATAGTGGTTTTGCTTAAAACCTTATTTTTTGAATTCTAAACTTCTTTTCACAAGTCCGGTAGAAATTTCAAAAATGCCATTTAACGGTTTCCTATGATGCTGTTTGTTGATGTTCCTAATATGTTGGTGGTTTTGCTTGAAACTTCAAATTTTTTACCTTTGAAATTCCATTTTTTCATAAGTGCCACTGCTTGGTAAAATTGGTATCTAGGGGTCTTCTGACATGCTGCCTCCGAAAATGCTGGTTTCGCTTGAATCCTTGGAAAAATTTTTTGGATTCTAAACTTTTTCCATGAATTTCACTGCAAATTTGATAAAACAGCCAGACGGAAAAAATCTGCTACGTTCAGAAAAATTGAATTAATCATCTAAATCCAACCAATTATCTTCCAGGGCATTCTATAACCCTTAAATTTTGCACTTTTTGCAGAAAAATTTTGAAAAGAAGTTTAGGATTTAAAATTTTTTTCAGATTTTCAAGCAAAATCATATCATATTCGGAAACAGCGTGACAGAATATCTCTAAGTACAAGTTACACACACTGGGTCCACTGAACTTTGAACAAATTTTGATTAACTTCTGTTTCCATAAACTGTAGGATAGTGGCGGGCTACTGTCTGCACAATCAGCTCGTCTTTGGTGCAAATTGGGGGCAAAGTAGCGCTGCTGCCAGTTCACGACCGCTCATGACTCTGCTAAATAGGTGGCGGCAAGCCTTTCGGGGTATGTGAGTTCTCTCACCCGACCGTAGATTGCGGAGCAGGTGCGATGCAGTTAAACACAACTTGTATTTTGTACGGACAAGTCACTTCTCTCCTCTTCCTTTTGCAGACGGTCGGCTAGCTCTTAACTCTGACCTATACTACCTACCAAGGATAGGATTAAGAAGACAAGGTGGAAGAAACAGTGACTGGTCCACCGCTCTACCGAGTTGAGAAGTCATTAATCAAGATCGCGACGTCACGAGAATGCGCTGTTTGGCAGGAGTAAGAAGGGATTCTTGTCATCGAAGCGATTAGAATCGAAGTGGCCTACCCAAGCAATCATCGCGGTATTCGGTATATAACCGCTGAGTGAATAAATGTATGTATTTATGTGTATTGACAAGTGTTTGGCCGCGCAGAGCGTGCTCCGCAATTTACGGCCAGTCCGTGCGGTCCATAACTCCACGGTATATCACGTCGTGCTGGCAATGAGATCCTTACCCGCTATCGTGCTAGCGCCTTAGCTTTGCCACCAAAACGGAAAAAGCGTCTCTTTTCGAGCGCAAAATTTGCAAGCGTCCTTATTCGGCATAAATTCGCTTTTTATGTCCAATAAAGCTTATTCACATTTTATTATATTGAAAGTTCAAGAATCAAATGGTTTTTGAAGGCTCTTTGCAGTATTTCCAACAGCTCGTTCCTAAAGTTCAAATTACATATCGATGACGGTATAGGCATTCAAAAAATAGATTCAGTTTATCTTCCATATTTACAGGCTGTGTACATACTTATTGCCAGTGTAAATTTGTAACCTTATTTTTATTCTGGTGTCGTTCCTACCAAAAAATAGCGAATTCAAACGGAGTGGATCTCAGAAATCTTGTTTGTAAGAAATTTGCATTTGACTTTATAAATACGAGTAAGGACTGTTATTCAAACTCCCTGCTTACTGCTAATATTTATGAAGCTGCAAAAATACCAGGTTACAGCTCCAGAAAAGTACAACGCCAGAATATCAAGAAAATATCGCATTATCTAACAAGTTATCAACATAAAATTTATTGAAATTATAAATAACCGACATGTCCTCTTCCTCTATAAACAAGCATATATACAAAAACGAGTCCAAATATAGTGGGTCTCATGAAATACTCTCGTTTCCCTTGTTCTACTTGTTCAAAAATCAAGTATTTTCGCTCAGTATGGCATGCTTGCGGTGTCAAGAAAAAAAAATTAAATTTTACGCTTAAACACAAATTGCTAGCTTTTGTTATGCAGGCCACCTGCGTGCGCATATTGCCGGCATTTCAGGTACCGGTACCTGTTTGTTCACGAGAAAATATTGCCGCATTCTCACGGCACCGCAAGCACACTATACCAAGCGGAAAAATGTATTCGAATGTATAAACAGCAAATTGCGTCAACGAATGATGGACCGTCGTTTTTTTTGCTCACTTCCCTACTCACTGTTAAATAACTGCAAAAATACCATGGTATAAATTCACGAGTGGGTCACAGTCAAAGCATTTGGAATCCGAAGATACATAGTACTACTCTATCATAGGTTGAAGGTGTTTGAGAGCGTAAACCTTCTTAAGGATACATAATAATTGCTATTTATTTGGTGTATTAACTGTTATTGTTTATTTGTGTTATGTTAGTGTCTGATCAGTTGTTTCCTCGTATGATCTGCCCTCGCTGAGGCGCCTGCAGCCTCATTGCGCGGGAAATGAGCGCTATAAAAGGCGCTCGCTGTTAGCCATTGTCAGTTCGCTTGTTCACTCATCTGCCTCTCTTATTTTTGACTGTTCTATTATTTTCTAATAAACATTCTCTGTTCCTCGTGTGCTGCCTCAGGACGAAGAGTCGACGTGTCCGACGTGGAGGACACAACAGTGGCGATCAGGAGCGGCGGCTACTAGTCGAAGAAGTAGCCAAATCAACGAAGCCCGAGGAAATCAAATCGACGAGGAGACTGCAGGAAGCGGTCAAAGCGAACCGATAGATCAGCATGACGAAGATTGGCTCAGAGGAGATGCTGATCCTGCTCCAGGAGATGAGAGAAGAACGAAGAGAAATGATGGAGCTTCTGAAGCACATCACAGGACGAAGCGGTACCTCAGCCGAAATCCCGAATGTGATGTCCGCCCTCAGCAACAGGATCGAAAAATTCTACTTCGATCCCGAAGCGGACATGTGCTTCAGTAAATGGTATGGCCGCTACAAGGACGTCTTTGTCGAAGATGCGAAGCAGCTCACAGAAAGTGCGAGAGTGAGATTGCTGTGCGAAAAGCTGGACAAGGACAGTTTCGAAAAGTACCAGAGGCATGTACTACCGAAGGAGGTGACCGCGATTAAATTCGAAGAAACCGTCGAAACATTGAAGCAGCTGTTCGATGTGAAGATTTCGGAGTTCACTATGCGGTACCAGTGTTTGAAGCTGGAGAAGGCGGATTCCGAAGATTACCTCATGTATACCGGTCGAGTGAACGAACTATGCGAGAAAGCGAAGATCCACGAATTGGATAGCGATGGAATCAAATGTCTATTATGGATTTTTGGCCTGAAGAGCCAAAAAGAAGCCGAAATTAGGCAGCGACTCATAGCCGTACTGGACAAGGAGTACAAGGCTGGAGGAAAGATGTCGCTACAGGAATTGTACCTGGAGTGCGAAAACTTCCTTAGTCTCAAGAAGGATAGCGAGACTGTGGCTGGTTGCACGAAGATTGTCGAAGCAACAAGCAAGGAAGAACCCAAGACGCTGGAATGCTGGAACTGTGGTAAAGCTCACTTTGCCAGGGAATGCAAAGCGAAGCTGTGGTATTGCAAGAAGTGCAAGAAGACAGGCCACAAGGAGAAGTATTGCGAACAAGTGGCGGAGAGAAAAGCACTTGTTCAGCAAGATTCGAAACGAAGAATCCACAAAGGCAGCGATACCAGCAAAAACAGAAGTTGGACGAAACCAAAACGCCAAGTGCATAGTGTTGCGAAGATTGCGAACGCAATAAGGGAAGTGAATTCGACTCGCGTATATGTGGAAACGAAAGTTAATAGTCATCCAGTTAGTTTCTTACTGGATACACGATCAGATATCACCTTGCTAAACGAAGCAATCTGGAGAAGCATGGGTGCTCCACTGCTGGAGGAAACAAGCGTGATCGTCAAGAACGCTAGTGGAGGCTTCATGAAAGTCCATGGAAAGCTATGGTGTGAGTACGAAATCAAAGGATCCAGAAGCGAAGGCTACGCATACGTGACGCCCCACAACTCACTGCTAGGATTAGAATGGATCCAGAAAAACGAAGATATGTCCTATCACTTAAGCAGAATGGTTGCCGAAGTGAAGGCAGAGCAAACCAGCGACATCGCTACGAAGCTAAAGAAAACCTACCCAGAAGTCTGCGAAGAAGGTCTAGGACTCTGCACAAAAGAGAAAGCGCACTTGAGAGTTAACGAAAACGTTCGCCCAGTATTCAAGGCTTGCGGACCTGTCCCCCATGCTGCGCTCGAAGCCGTCGAAAAGGAGCTTCGATAAGCTGTTGGAGCTAAGCGTCATAAGCCCAATAACGCACAGTGAGTGGGCAGCTCCGATCGTATGCGTCAGGAAGGCGAATGGAAAGTTGAGAGTGTGTGCCGACTTCTCAACTGGACTCAACAAAGCGCTGGAATCATACGACTACCCGTTGCCATTGCCGGAGGACATATTCGCGTCGCTCAATGGAGGCACCATATTTTCGCAGATAGATTTGTCGGACGCCTATCTGCAAGTGGAGTTATCAGAAAAAACGAAGAAATTGGCTGTGATCAACACACATAGAGGCTTGTACCAGTACAATAGGTTGCCTTTTGGCATAAAGACGGCACCAGGAATCTTCCAACAGATAATGAATAAGATGGTGAGCGGATTGCGAGGGGTAGCAACCTACTTAGACGACATCTTGGTCTGTGGAAGAACCGAAGAGGAACACATGGAGAACTTGTTAGCTGTATTTGCAAGGATCGCTGAATACGGATTCAGGATTCGCTTAGAGAAGTGTTCCTTTGGCAAGCCAGAGATACGATATCTTGGCTTCATAGTAGACCGAAATGGCAGAAGGCCAAACTCAGAGAAGATCGAAGCAATTAAGAAGATGGATGAGCCGAAGAACGTTAATCATTTGAGAGCTTTTCTTGGCATGATAACGTACTATGCAGCGTTTATGCCAAAGATCAAGGATCTTCGTGGGCCATTGGACGCGATGCTCAAGAAAGATGCCAAGTGGGAATGGACACGAACACATCAAGAAGCCTTCGAAAAGCTCAAGGATACATTGTCAAGTGAGCTCAATCTTGCTCACTATGATCCAAGACAGAAGATCGTCGTGGCAGCGGACGCCAGCGATTATGGAATTGGATGCGTAATATCGCACAGATATGCCGATGGATCCGAAAAGCCAATTGCACATGCATCGCGGTCTCTTACGAAAGCGGAGAAGAACTATTCGCAGATCGGAAAGGAAGCATTGGGAATTGTCTTTGCTGTCAAGAAATTCCACAAGTACATATTCGGACGAAAGTTTCTGCTACTGACGGACCATCAACCACTGTTAGCCATCTTCGGTGATAAGAAAGCAGTTCCAGTCTACTCCGCCAACCGACTCATGAGATGGGCTACAATCCTGTTAGGATATGACTTCGACATAGAGTATGTCAAGACTACGAAGTTTGGACAAGCAGATGGCTTGTCAAGGTTGATGAAGAAGAATCAGAATCTCGAAGAAGATGTCGTGATAGCTGCCGTTGAGAACGACGTTGACTACACGCTGAAGAGCTGCATAAGAAAACTGCCAGTAACGGTATCTGATGTACGAACCTGGACGAAGAAGGATCCAGTACTTAGAAGAGTACTCACTTACGTGCAGAAAGGAGATTGGCCAGAAGTAAATGGAGAATTGGCGCGTTTTCGAAACCGACGAGAGACATTGTCAGTCGTGGGGCAATGCTTGATGTCAGCCGAAAGGGTTGTGATACCCAAGGAGCTTCGAGGAAATGTTCTGAAAGAACTGCATGTTGGACATCCAGGGATAGTAAGGATGAAGAAGCTGGCTCGAAGTTACTGGCCGAACATCGATAAAGATTGCGAAGACTTGGTACGAAGATGTACGAAATGTCAGGAGTTAGCCAAAAATCCGACGAAGGTACCATTAGAAGCGTGGCCATCCGCGACTCAAGTGTGGCAAAGGATACACATCGACTTCGCTGGACCTATGCAAGAAGTCTTCTACTTGGTTGCGGTAGATGCGTACAGCAAATGGCCTGAAATGATCGAGATAACCAATATCTCGGCTGCGAAGACGGTGAAGGCTTTGAAGAACTTGTTTGCGAGGTATGGATTACCGCAAACAATAGTGAGCGACAACGGTACACAATTCACGTCGGACTTGTTTTAGAAGATGTGTGACGAAGGTGGAATCACGCATATAAGGACTGCTCCGTACCACCCTCAATCGAATGGACAGGCAGAGCGTTTTGTTGATACGCTAAAACGCGGAATCAAGAAACTAGAGGGGGAGGAGAGGCCAACAGAAGAGACTCTAAATGTGGTGTTACAAGCGTACAGGACAACACCAAACACGAATTTGAACGACAAGACGCCAGCAGAATTGTTTCTAGGCAGAAACTTGCGCACAAAATTAAGTCTGTTACTCCCGATGACAGAAGATGCAGAAGACCCACTCGCACGAAAAAGACGAGAGCGCATGAAGAACCAGTTCGACCAAAAGCATGGAGTCATTCGAAAAGATTTCGAAGTTGGTGACCTGGTATACGCCAAACAATGGAAACCACCCCATTTCCATTGGATAAAAGGAACAGTGGTGAAACGTATTGGACGCGTCAACTATGAAGTAATGGTTGGAAATGAAGTCTGCAAGAAGCACGCAAATCAGCTGCGGCATAGAAGCAATAGCGAACAAATTGCCGTTCAACAGCAACTCAAACAACAGTCCGAAGCCTTGAAGATACTCCTAGATGTTTTGACAGAAGACGACACTCTACGGAGGAATAGCAGTGCAGCCGACGAGAGTTCCGAGCAAGCGATCGCGAGCGATGTGCCAGTACCCGTGGATTCGACGATATCAAGCCACGAGCCCTCCACGCCACCGACAACGCTTCGCAGGTCGAGCAGAACGAGAAGACCGGTACAGCGGTTCCAACCTAGTCTATAGCATGTTATCGTATGTTTGTTTCATTAGATTTGTAGTTGTTTAGTTAGTTTAGTTGTTAGTTTAAATGATAGTGATATCTATGTGTAGTCCATTTCTTAGCTGTTCATATTTGTAGTTCATGCTTTTATCGTAGGCTAGTTTTGTGTAACTACCCTACTGGGGGAGGTGTTATGTTAGTGTCTGATTAGTTGTTTCCTCGTATGATCTGCCCTCGCTGAGGCGCCTGCAGCCTCATTGCGCGGGAAATGAGCGCTATAAAAGGCGCTCGCTGTTAGCCATTGTCAGTTCGCTTGTTCACTCATCTGCCTCTCTTATTTTTGACTGTTCTATTATTTTCTAATAAACATTCTCTGTTCCTCGTGTGCTGCCTCAGGACGAAGAGTCGACGTGTCCGACGTGGAGGACACAACAATTTGTTTATTCAATGAGGAAATGTAAATTAATAGAAATCGCAATTTCCCGGTCTACATAGTCACTTCTTGACATTGCATGTTGGAGAAGAATTTCAGTTCTTCAACGTGGCATAGGCGTAATATAAGATATGACTGTGGATATAGGGTTGGCAAATATTTTTTGGGAGGGGGAAGGAATGACCCTTTCCATGCTCTTCCCCTTCTCCTTCTCTGCCCCCCCCCCTTCCTTACCTTTTCGAGCATTTCTGTTGCCTTCCCCTATGCTTTTACTGTCAATCTCAATAATTCCGACACCTCTAAATAAAAATCCTCGTGGCCACGACAAGCTTGAGCGAATCGAACTGGAAAACCCTTGAACGATGATGGTTAATGACTCAAGCTTTAGAATGTCAAAATCCGAAAATTTCATATTTTTAGCTGCAATCAAGTATTCTATGATTTACCAAAAATTGATTTTCAAATAAATAATTTTGTCAACTCTAGGAAACTCGGCAGATAAGAGGAATTAGAAGCAGTTCAAATGCATATAGCTCAAGATTTGCTTTATTTGTTTGTCACTTATTTTTGCGGCAACCTACAAAAACGATTTCAAAAGTTGAAAACGAGGATGAAGTGATTTGGTTATCATAGGGAAACATTTCAGGAATTTTCAGTTTTTGAAACAGCTATCGGAAGGAAAAAAGGCTGCATCGAATAACTTATATGTCTAATCTTTATTACGCAAAGATTTATAATGCTAAATGTAACCAAAAAACCCTTAGGCCAACCATGAATCTAGAGAAAATCAGCTTGCACCATGGTCTACCTTCAGCAGATTCCCACATTGAATTATAGGCTCAATTTTATGAGGCTAACCTTATCGGTGATGCAATGTTCAAGCTTTTCAACGTGCAAAGTCACAAAAGCTTGAGTCATCTATTTTTTGGCTTTTATTTCCGCAGTTTGCGGAAGAGTGGCTGAGAAGCAAAAATTGCATAAATTTCTTTTCGAAAAAAAAACGCTGAACAAAGCATGAAGTGGAAGAAGTCAAGCTTTTTCAGATATGAGAAGATATAAGAAACAAGGCTTTTGAAGTAATGGACTTGTCTGTTCGATTTCTTTCAAAACGAGCAAACGGTGCGCAGAAATTTGGCTCATTCTTTGATAATAGGCGAAACTGAAATGATGAAGGGGCCGGTAGCAATCTACCCTACCCTAGTTGGCGGCATCATAAAAACTAGTAAGGGAAAGATACCAACATTATTGGCGATTGAAGATGAGACATATATCAATAGACGAGTCTTTGAACGCTGATCCTGAATCTGCTTTCCTTTTCTGCGGAAGAACTCTCCGAAAAAAGTTATGAGCGTTTGAATGTCTAAATTTGTTAAGGTTTAGGTGGCCTAAAATTGGCGAAAAGCAAATACAAAAACAAAAACATCGGAAAATGGGAAATCAATTTTGTAGTGTATTGTTTGCAATGAAGGAACAAAGCCTGTGGAAATCGTATAGCTATTGTTCTAGAGCTTTTCGCTGATTTCAAGCCACTCTGCTTGACAAATTTGGACATTTAAACGCTCATAATTTCTTTCGAAGAATTGCTCTGCAGAAAAAGAAAGCAGATTCAGAATCACCGTTCAAAGACGCGTCTACTTATGTACATCTTGTCTTCAATCGCCAACTAATTTTGGTATCCTTCCCTTGTAAAAGCTGAGCTCAACGTGAGCACTCAGGCTACGAAGCCAATCGTGCACACGAAGGACATGAATTATTTGACTGCAGCAAAATACATGGTATTTTCTAATTTTGGCGATATAAAGCTCGAATCATTGACTATCATTTGCCAGGGGTTTCCCAGCTTGATTCGGTCAAGCTTATGGTGGCCATGGATTTGATGAAAGGTATCACAAATTTCATTTGTTCTTCACAATAACTTCACAGTACCACGAACTTCATTTCTTTTATGCTTTTTTAAGAATTTTTTTGGGAAACTCTGTCAAAAAACTTGGAAAGATCGATATACTGATAGATTTTTTTGATTAATCTCTAAGGCCCCGTCAAAACTGAAAATGCTAATAGGTTAGTAGCAGGTACATGCTCTTCCAGGGCTAGCTTGGCTGAACTCTCCTTGTATTTTTTTACATCTTATTTCCCTTTTTTACATCCTCCTGCCTGCTTTTGAAATTACCATAGAAGATGTGCATGCGAGAACATTTGTTTCGAAAAGAGTCAACAATTTTTTTAAGAATTTGGGAATTTTCTGAAAGAAAAGATTCGTAATTCTTGAACGGCAAAAAGTAGCAGCAAGGAAATTCTTTTCAAAACCATCTTGTCCTCCGCGTTCAAAAAATATTTAGGCCCGTAGTAAAGTTCGATTAGTTCAGTTGAACTTAACTTAACACATCAGTTCACCTTACGTCAGGTGAACTGATGATTGCCCGCCTTCCCATGGTATAAGCATGGCGAGTGAATTGATAGTTGACGGAACAGCTGAAGAACAGCTAGCTTGGACAGCTGATTTTGGCGAGGAAAACAGAAAAGAACAAATTCTTCTCTTTTTTGTAAACTTCACTGTTTTTTTTTTGAAGTTGTCCAAAATGAAAACTCATTTGTTCATTTCAATAAATTCACGCTGCAATCATTTCGTTTTTTAATGAAATTCTCGTCACAAAATGTGTTTTTGTTTTATCCGTGCATTGCTAGGCGAAGTCCTCAATAGCGGTCATGATCGATTACGATAGTGGCCGCTATCAAAGATTGCCCGACGATGCAGCAAAAGTTGTGTCGCTAGGCGGAGTCGAACCACGGCCCCGCGTGTCTAATTCCAATTACTTACCCGTTCGACCAAACCAGCTCAATTAGCCACTTTTTCAAGAATGCACTTGATTATAATGTCCAGGAAGTGATCCGCATCCAGATCAATAGCTCGCCAGATGCTAGACTGAGGCGCGATGAGAACCCCCGATCCGCATCAAGAGAGATGCCCTGATAAGGGGTTTACTACGGGCCATAGTTTGCCTGGAGTCTGTTGAAATAAGTGTCTGGTGAAGGGTATGGGTAGTGATTTCTGATATTTACGAAATTTTAAGATAAAAAATCCGTAACTACTGTAGATGAACAACTTGTACAAGGAGATAGTCACCATCGGAACCGCCTCGTTCTCCGCTTTCAGAAAATATATAGCATGTCTGAGATCCGTCCAAAAAAGTGCCTGGTTGAAGGGTGTGCTTAGTGATTTCTGGAGATTTTTGAGTTCTTGAAATAAAAAATTCATAACTTCTGTAGATAAACAATTTGTACAAGGAAATAGTCAAAGTCGAAACCGCCTCATCCTCCGCTTACAGAAGATATATAGTTTGCCTGGAGTTCGTTGAAAAAAGTGCTGGTGAAGGGTGGGTTAGGCTCTTATAATGGGAGTTCTCAGGTGAAGGCTTTCTTACCATTGTAAAAGAACGTCTAGTTGAGAACTCCCATTATAAGAGTCTTACTACCCTTCACCTGGCACTTTTTTAAAGGACCCTAGCCAACCTATATATTTTCTGAAAGCGGAGGACGGTGACTATTTCCTTGTACAAGATGTTCATCTACAAAAGTTAGGAATTTTTTATGTCAAAAAATCGAAAATCTCCAAAAATCACTACGCACACCTTTCACTAGGCAATTCTATAAACGGAGTCTAGGCAAATTGTTAATTCTCTGAAACCAGACGGGAACGTTGTACCACGGAACTTTCCTCGATGACGTTGCTGTGCAGCTACAGAAGCTACTATTTTTTTCCTCCTGGTTCGTGAATGCCTATAAATAAATAATACCTATAAATCTTCTCCCTCCTTTCCGATACACAAACAATTCCCGTACAAATATCTCCATTGCTCAACCTTAGCTCACTGTTGATATTTTTCTCGGCTTTTGGTGAAGGGGTCACCTTGGTCCCGGTTCAGGGTGAAGGGGGTGGGGGTGAGCAAATTCTCTTAGTATCGCATTTATGATTCAATTACGAATATTTGAAAATATTCTGTTCTAACTGTACTAGGTATGGTCACTGTGATGGAACTGCTCTACAAATGTCAGATATTCCTTTCAGGGCCCGGCACAGATCGTCTGGAAGCAGGTTGGACTTCGTTTTTGGAGCAAAAAGCGAAGGAGATGTCGTTTTTGACGAATCGAGGTCGAGCACTAAGAATAAGCGCCATTTAGTCGAACACAAGTTCTGGCTCTGGGTCAGGAATCACACCGCTCGCGGTGGCCGCTCGCCGCGCCCAAATTTTGTGCTCACAAAAACTCTCCGGTGCTAAAGTGGCACGGCGCCACAGTAGGGAGGTGGGGGTGGCGGCAGATACATGACTCGATGGCACAAGTAACATTGCGACAGGAGTACTAGCGGAATCTGAGTCTTGTACTGCTTGACGTCGCGTTGCGGCGTCGCTTCGCAAAAAATCGTAACTCCTGACCCGTAGCCAAATTTTTCGGACAGGTTATCACGCGATGACATGCTCTATCGTGTGTGGCGAAAAGTGCGCGCGATTTGAAAGCAGGGCTAAAATAAACAACTTGCTTGTTTACGGCGCACACAGAATCATATGACACTAAAACTGCACTGTATATACATAGAACATTATTTGCAAAAGAGTTATGTAAAAAGATTTGAAAACTTATGTGAAGTGTTACCCTTTCCAAAATTAGATCGTCTCCAGACGGTCATCAGACGATCTGAGATCGTTTCGAGCATATATTTCTGTCACTTCACATAAGTTTTGGATTTCTATTATGGACTGATTTCCCGGTCAAAAATCTATCCCTGAGCATGAAGACATTTTTATATTATTGCCTTTCCTTTGTTTTATGCGTTGATTTCTTCATAAATCGCTTTGTTGAATAACGCGCTCCAACGCCAAACTCTTGAGCATGCGCAGTATCAGCTCCAGTTTGGATTTTCAGTTTTATCTCATGTTTTTTCTTTCAGATTATAAATTTTTCTTATTTTCATCTTCTCCTAAGTAGGTAGGTCAAAGAGGACTTCGTAAAACTTCCGAAAGTCAGGGGAGACTTCGTTTTCAGAAACCCTAGAAACCGACTCGTGCCGGGCTCTGATTCCTTTTGTTTCCTGAATGTCAAAAAATTGCAATCGACTTGAAGACTGCAATCTACCGAAGCCATTTAAGACAATTTAGGACAAATCCTCAAAGAAAATATATTCTAGCTCTTTTTCTCCGCCTAAAAAATTTTGAGTGATGTTTATTGCATGCATCATAATCACTTAATAGCGTGAGACAATGCTTTTTCTTTTTCTACATTGATCAGAACAGAAAGATCCAAAAATATTGCCGAAAAACGGCGATAATTTTTCATGTTTACACATTACATAAGAGATGCTACAAAGGCAAAACATTTTATCCTTTTTCCCATCGTTACAGTAGAATATCTCTCCTGTTAGCCTAGTGCTTCTGAAGTAGAGTGTTTCAAATTAAGAAAGTTGAACAGAGGGCGACGAGACGAAGATCTTCTGTATCATCGGGTTGGTGAGTGCCTCCATAGCTAGCAAATTGGCGACTCGTATAGTGCCATAGCGGTACCGACGGAAATGGGCGTGAATAAAAAATTCTATGCTCGTATGCGCACAATTTGCGCTGAAATGGACATGGAACTCAAAATTTGCCAAGATTTTGGTTTTTTTTTCAAGCAATACCGGCGGCACTCCATCATGGGCTGTCAAATCTGACTTCTCTATTTAATTTTGGCATAGAATATTACGGGTGCTCCTCGTGGCCTTTATGCAAATGGCTGGTAACATATTCGTCTTTTACTTTACGGCACATTAGATATAATGCCTTTATTCAGACGCACAATCCACAATGAGTGAAATGCCTGTGCAAAGAAGCAATTTCCTGGATCTCTGACAAACTACCTTGGAAATGGAAAAGAAACAACAACAAGAAACTGAGAGGACACGACTTCACTCCTGAAAAAAAAGCAGAACTCATCCTGAGGCGAAGGTCTGGGTGTTACAGTTCTGACTTAATCGGCACGAATGTGAATGAAGCAGATATTGGGAAGAATATTTTTAGATTATCTTAGCGAAACTGAAATTGGCGTTTTCTAGCCTTTTTTACGCTAAAAAGAAGGTTTGTACAAAAATATCCCCACGGTTTAGACAGCATTTCTTAATTGATTTAGAAATTGAGTTTCAGAAGTTTAGGAAAGCTGTTGGGGTTAAATAAAAACGAGAAGCTTTGCTTAAATCTTAGGCAGAGATTTGCGTACAAAAATGCTGGTCTATCTCGTTAACAAGTGATTTTCAACGATTGGAACGTTGCCAGTGCTCTTCGTCGGGTCACGACGATCAGAATGATATATGAAGTCGCAGAGTTTTGTCGAAACCCCGCGGAGAAATACGACCAAAACCATATACCCCGCCCTAAGTCCGGCACGCGTTGGTTTGAAGCATTTTGAGATACGCAGTCCTCCATGACTAGAAACTTTTCAAAGTCTCCTTTCACGTCAGAATTAGTAGGGGAACCCATATTCAATAAACATTAGTAAAAGCGAACAAAGCGTATTTTGAGGTTCTGATATAACAAAAAAAACAAAAGACATTTTGAGTTGATTATAGGCTCTATTATTGAGTATGGTACCATTTTAGAACTCAGAGTGTCAAAATTCTCCGGAGCCGACCAAGTTTGTAGCACAATTTGGCGATGCAGTTTTCGCCACAAAGTTCAAAGAACGCCAGAAATGTGATTGGACGCGACATTTATCAACGCGAAGGTTTATGCTGATTTTGGCTAAAAAAGAGGAGAGGCAACCAATGGTTCGATTCGCTACACTATATGATATCGCTGAGTAATCTTGCTGAAACCTTGTTTGGCGATCAATACTAGCATGCCTGCTCGCGTCAATAATAGATCATCCTCGCAACCCACTGCCACACGTACACTTAGGAAAAGAAAATCTGGTAATAACACACAGGAATTTGAAGCTGTCGAATCTTCTGATGCTGGCATAGTTGACTTCAATGACCTCTCAACGAGTGAGATCATACAATCTATCTTGGATAGAAATACTGATCCACTTATTGAGAGGATGGTTTTAGCTTTGAGGAACAAAATGCCGAAAGATATCGAGACTGAAAAACGTGAGAGAAGTGTTGTTCTGGTTGGGCTACCCGAGGCTCCGAGTAATCTGTCGTTGCTGGAAAAGAAAAATCATTTGGACCATAGTGTGGCTCGAGTACTGGAGATCATAAATGTCGAATGTTGGCCAAGCGAAATTTACAGGATGGGTAGGTTTACTGAGAGCAGACCTAGATTGGTAAAACTTGTGTTTCCGTCGCGATTTTTTTGGTCTCAGGCACTTCGCAACTCATATCTACTACGAAGTTCTACTATGTCCAACGTCTTCCTTCGAAAAAGCATGACACCTGCAGAGCGCGCGTTGGACTCCGAATTGCGCAAACAGGCTGGGGAGAGGAATCGAGGGAAGGCTGTATAGGAATGGGCGGTCTACAAGGGGGAATTAAAACGTATCTCTGACCTCCCTAGACGACCGCTCCAGGGAAACGCATAAGGGAGCTAGGCACTACTGATTACATTTCCTGTTTTTTGTTCAATGCACGCAGTTTGGTAAATAAAATATATTTATTACATGCTTTTCTAGTCTTCTACTCTCCAGACATTCTTTGTATAACTGAATCATGGTTGAGTCCTAGAATTTGTGACAGTGAGCTCATCTCCAATCTCCCTTATACCGTTTGCCGTTCCGACCGCCTTGGGAACAAAGGTGGGGGTGTGTGTTGCCTGATAAAAAGCGAATTTGCTGTTCAGCGCACATGCTTTGCTCAAATCATGAAAGCTGATATTCTCTGCCTAGATATTTTTTCTACTCTCTCATTTTCGCCCTTAAGGGTCATAATTGTCTATCGCCCACCGGCTTCGACGGCTAATGATGACCAAATATTGATCAATGCCTTGTCTGATCTTTGTTCTGTGCCATTGAATACGATTGTTCTGGGCGACTTCAATGCTGACGTTTTATCCCCTGTTAGACACCCACAGGTCGAGCGCCTTCTCTCCCTCTTTCAAGCCTGTGAACTTATGCAGCAAGTCGACGTCCCCACTAGGGGATCATCTGCTATTGATCTAATTTTTTGCTCTAGCGATATCATTGAATGTCTACACACACTTCCTCCCTTTGGATCATCTGATCACAACATTATAGTTTTTCGTGTTCTTTTTGCTTTCGAAAAAAAACATTGTTTTGCCTCTGCCTGACTTTTCTAATGCTGACTATTCTAAAATGAATGAAGCTCTTCTAGCTGTTGACTGGTCAAGAGTTTTTGATAGTTATACCTCGATTGATGATTTGTACTATCGATTTTGCACGATTCTATATAAAATCTTTGCGCAGTATGTACCGTTTTCCAAACGAAAACCACCTTCTGGATATCCTGCCCAAATTTGCAATTTGATCAACCAAAAAACAAGACTTTTTTTTGCCTGCCCAAATCCACAAATGGATCCTCGCTTCAGAAAAGTCTGTCTAGACTTAAATCATCACCTGAAAAGATATCTGTCTAATTACGAGCATCGCCTAGCCAGGAGGGGAAGCAAAGAATTTTTTCGTTATTACAAGTCCAAGGTCAAAGGCGGGATGAAATTACCGACTTTGTTTGATGATCTAGGAAATACTTTCAAGGATGATCAGGAGAAGGCACATGCCTTGGGGCTTTTCTTTTCAAAAGTGTTTGATCATGATGTTGATGAAGCTTTTGATGGAAGTGCTCAAGAGATTATATATATCCCTGAATCTTGTGGTGATGTACAAGCCACTGCTGAAAGCGTCTTCAAGATATTGAGTAAACTCAAATCGATGATTACAGCCACTTATGATGGAATTCCACAGATAGTATACAGAAAATGTGCTGTACCACTTAGTTTTCCGCTCTCGTACATTTATACTGTCTCTCTCCGCACTGGGGTAGTGCGGAAAATCTGGAAAGAGGCCCTTGTAACTCCAATCCCCAAGAAAGGAAATGCCAACATCATATCAAACTTTCGGCCTATAAGCATTATGCCTTCTTCTGGCAAAATTCTTGAAAAACTAATTCGGAGCAAACTCTATGAATGGCTAGATGAGAAACATGTCATCCCCATCGAACAGCATGGGTTTATCCCTGGTGGTTCCACAACGACCCTTCTCGCAGATTCGGTTTTCGATTGGTCTACAGCGCTTAATAGTGGTAGATCGGTCGATGTTATATATTTTGATTTTTCGAAAGCTTTTGACAAAGTTAACCATCAGAAACTTCTTTTCAAACTTCACAGCTATGGCATCAGAGGCTCTTTACTGCAATGGTTTTCATCCTATCTCAGGGAGAGAGGAATGACAGTCCGAGTGGGTCATAAATACTCTGAGCGATACCATTGTGGCAGTGGAGTACCACAGGGCGGTATCCTCTCCCCCTTACTTTTTTTGGTGTATGTTGCTGAGCTACCAACATGGTTGAAGACTCACCCCGAGATTAAAGTTCAGATGTTTGCTGATGACATCAAGGTCTACTTTTGCTATTCCGAAGACCAACAGACAGAAGCTTTCGAAGCGCTCTCAATGTCAATCCAAAGAATGGTAGCTTGGTCAAAAATTTGGCAAATTCCTGTCAATGCCTCCAAGACTACTGTCATGCATCTCGGTGATTCCCCTTGTGCTACCTACAGCTGCGATGGTGTTGCTCTTGAGAGCTCCTGTGTTGTAAGAGACCTCGGACTATTGATTGACAATTCACTCAGTTTTTCCTCTCATCTTGAGTTAGTAGTGAAAAAGTCAAACTCAGTCCTTTTTACAATTTTTAGAAGCATACACAGTAAAGATCCGGAAATTTTTTTGAAACTGTACAAGAGCTGCGTATTACCTCATCTGGAATACGCATCTCCTGTATGGAGCCCTTTCCTCAAAAAAAGCATTGAAAAATTGGAGAAAATACAAAAGACTTTTACTAGAATCCTTTTTTACAGATGCTTTCCAAATTCAGGATATCCGCAATCTTTACCGTCGTACCATGATCGTCTCAGAAGTTTAAATCTTCAAAGTTTGAAATATAGACGGATTGTAAGCGACCTAGTTCTTTGTTTTCGAATCTTGCGATTAGAAACAAAACTTAGAGCTAGCAAATACTGGGTTTTCAAACCTTGCAGTCAGAGAACAGGTGGGTTTTACCTTCATTATCGTAAACTTGGTAATAGAAGATTTCTGAAAACTTTCAACTCTTTTATTTGCCGTACAGCTAGATGGATATCACTTCTTCCGATAGACTTGATACAAAGTGAAAATTCTTGTGTTTTTCGAAAGAAATTAGAGAGAGTAAATGTTCTTAATATTTTGAAAATACCGGATTTTTAGGTTTCGTGATATGCTTTTGCTGTGGTTCTACGCATTAATGTGTTCGTTCGGTGTTCCCTGGGTTCTAGACTGCGGTTGTTTTATATTATGGTCAGCGCTACAATGGTTTGCAAATGTTTGTGTTGGTTAATGTCGGAGCAAAAAATACAAGAAGATAACTAGAGATGAGATTTTTTTTAACAAGTCGAGCTTGTGTTTTCTTACTAACCACTGTTAGGATTGTTTTTTTTTATTTCGATTTTACTAATTTTTTGATTGGTCGTGCTGTTCTAGCTTTCCGTTCTCGGTTCCTTGTTTAGGCGCACCTAGAGTGCATCAAATAAATAAATAAATAAATAAATGATAGATTTTTGAGCGTTCTGATCTTCCTAATCAAAAGGTCTAAAACTTATGTGAACTCTCCGATATTGCTCCGAATCAACCCATTTGGTTTGGTGTTGGTTTGGAAACTAACAAACTCGGGAACGAGTATTAGAATAAATAAGTTTTTGAAACTTTTTCCATAGTGGTGTTTGGAGCAATATTGCATGCATAAAGAATAGATTTGGTGTCATATGATTGTTTGTGCGATGTGGACATGACATTTTTTGTTTGAGTAATGCGTTTGAATTTCGCGCGCTTGCGAAAAAACGCGTCAAACTCGTAAAGCCTAACATGTTTGTCGATTTTTCTTCGAGGCTCCTCCCAAGACCTTACAAAAACGATATCCCCATTTGTTTCTACCAAAAACGAAGTCCAGTTTGTCTCCAGAACATCCGTGCCGGACTTTGGCCCCAACGGCTGTGGTCTGTCTCCGCTGCTCGTCTGTGTCTCCGCGTGCTGCGCGCTACGTCGCTACCCTGCGCGCGGGGTGCGGGCCATTTGGCTCTGGTACTTTTTTCTTCGTTATTTCGAATATAATTTTGGCAAGGCTGTATATACTGAAGCTCCTGATCTCTATCTCACGCTGACAACGTCGACAAGGTCCCAAAACTACATTTTTCGATTAGAATGAAAAATCCCGCAAAAATCTTGTTCTCGAGAATCCCTTGATTTTTCCTAGTTTAAATCTTTTCACGCGGTTTTCTGTGCATTCTATAGATATTGCTTCCGTCCATAATGTAAACAACGACCCAGTGTTTATTTCTTCGATTATGGCGGAGTTTTTGGTCGTAAAAGTGCGTTCTTCTTTACCTTGTCCTGTCAGTGCTTTCGCAGCGATTTCTCCAGCTTGGGCGATTTTTGTTTAGAACGATATGCGCAACGATCCAGACAACGTTATAGAAAACAAGAAAGTCAGTGCGGAGGTAAAAATTAAAGGACGTATCAAAAACTAAATTTAGCTTTGACGAGCATTTCGATTTAGTCAAAAATAAACTTTTCATAGCTAATTTTTTTCTTGTATCTTCTTCTGGATAATTGCTACTTCCAAAACATGGTTTTTGAAACAATCACGAAAAAGAAAATAGCTTTAATTTGCTTTCCCCCGTAATCTTGATTGCCTGATCCTGGTGTGAAAACCTGCAATTCGAAATGCCGCCAAATGAAAGATTTCATACCTCATTGCAGCATTTTCATCCGGTTTTCAGTCTTTTTTCTTCTCTGATCTTCTATAAGCAACCCTCACTTTTGACGCCATGTCTTCAGACTATCGAATGTAACACGCCTAACCCTGGTTATGACACTGGCTTTGAAAGAGGTATATGATCTAAAACGCTTTTGAAATATTTAGATCTGCTGCCTGGAGTCTGAAACCACTTACTTGGAGTTTTGCATATCGGTTGAATTATAAAACAGAAGCTGCATCAAAGCAAGAACGTCTCCGTTTGGCGTTTGAAACTTGAGTTGTCGGCCATCACTTGTGCACAAGTTTCAATCATTCCTTCATAACAGACTTTTGTATGTGTAATCTCATGTTCACTTGCAACATGGTCAAAAAGCAGAAAATCTCTACTACTTATTCAGAGGAAAAGGTATAAAAGCAAGGGGGATGCCGAAATCAAAAAGAATCTGAATTTAATCTAATTTCATATCCAGAGTAGGTCCACGTTCTTTCTCATTCTTTTACCATGATTTGCGTGTGCAGCATGCACATATGTGACATTTGGTAATTGATTACGCACTCAAAGACACTGCGCAGGTTCAAGAGGGCGAGATGTAAACGTGTTAAGCGATCTGCCTGTGTTTTGTCTGAGAGCTCAGGCCAGAGTTGACATTTGTCCGCATCTATGATGCCATCCTGCAGATATACTATTGCTGTGTCGCAGCCATACCATCCACTCTACAATTGCTGCTATCCCTGCTCTAACCTGTAACACGCATGGCTAATGTTGAGGTCGTGCAACCCATGCTAACAAAATCTTGGCTATAAAAGTTGACGCCAACACTTTTTTTGCATGTTGCCAGTATGTTAAACACAGGTGAGATATGCAGGGTTGGCAGCAGTCGCAGGTTGAGCTTTAGAATAATTTATTGTTTATTTTCTAATCCAGAGGCACAAGCATGATCTGCGTACTTGTGATAACAGGTTTGTGAACGCGTTTTAACGCATTCTAAAAGTACTATTAGGATGTCGTGAAAGAACGCTCAAACTCGAGTTGTTGAACTTGCTTAAATAGATATATTACCCCACGTGTTACCAATAGTAAATTAGCCAAACGAGGCAGAACGCGTTCACATAGATACTTGTTAATCAGACCTACGCAAAGCGTGCTCGTGTCTCTTAAGCCCTGAGCACAGCCACGCGACGAAGTCCATTCCCGACCGCGACGATTTGCTGAGTGGCAACTGGAAACGGCGATTGAGTTGTATTGTGGTAATTTCGGCCGAGACCGATGAGAGCAAGCACGCGGATTCAATCAAGTTTTATAAAAATCCAGCAACGGAACAGAAAAACAGGAAACTGCGGATTAGCCGCAGAAATGCAACAAGAAAAATTGAGCAACAAAGTCACGACAAATGAAAATTAAAGGAGAACTTTCCCCTTACCGTCCTCCGGCGGGGTGCAAACCACAAATGGCGGCTTCCATGGGATAGCCCATAGAGCCCGCACGATCGATACGCAATCTCTTTATCGGTAGATCGTCATATCTCATGGACAGTATGAAAATTTTTTTTTCGGAGACGTGACGACAGCCGCTCCCCCATTTTCTAGATTTTGGGGGTCATGGGCCAGCAAAAATTTTGACATGCACTCTAGAAACTTTTTGTAACTAAGTTTTGGACGCTCTCTTGTCTTCAATCCCGGGCATGCCGATGCATTGTCAGTATGCTGTCTTGTGCCAACCAATATTGTTGAACCTAACGTTTCGACGATGTTATCTTCTTCAGAATTCTTATATCCATTATGCCGCGAGCCGATTTCCGCGATCCGTCGTGCGGGTCCGCTTCATGGTGGATATGAGACCTCTGAAGAAGACGACACCGTCGAAACGTTAAGTCCAATATTAATCCATCACTGGTTGAACACAACACTACTGACACACTTTCGAGTCTGATTCTTCAACTAAATTTGGAGCAGAAAACCGGATCAGATTTTGCCCAACAACATGCCAAAATTCGCATGACGAGTGCGATCAGCTTCAGGCGATCGCAGTAATCAGGAACGTTTTTCTTAAAACAGCATTTGCGAGATATTATGTCGTTAACTAAGAACTTGTATTTTTGTGCATGTGATACACTCGAAGGCAATGTTTACATAATGATGTGAGCTAATTCAGCAATTTATTCAAAAGTTTGGCAACGTGTGTAAGTGCTACGACAGGTATACGTTGGAAAATATTCATCGTTCCAAATCGTTACAGTTTCAGCTAAAATTCGTCTGGGAGGTTCGTCGATACGCTAATTGCGAAAATCATACTCATTTTACGACAATGCTTTTCTGGTAAAATCGCAATTGTAAATTGGCGGCAAGTGAATATGATAGTCATGTTCAGCATGTATTAAGACGTGTAATAAGTTCTGTCCCATTTTTTTTCGATTTCTTCACGATATTTTGCACAATATTTTGCAAAATGTGTAAACGCATTTGAAAGCTTTGTTTCTCCTCTGCCAAAACTTCTTCATTTTCCTGAATCAGGAGAATTCGAAAAGTTTTTCAACAG
The DNA here is from genome assembly GCA_958299035.1 of Cylicocyclus nassatus. Classification (NCBI taxonomy): domain Eukaryota; kingdom Metazoa; phylum Nematoda; class Chromadorea; order Rhabditida; family Strongylidae; genus Cylicocyclus; species Cylicocyclus nassatus. The sequence continues at coordinate 81,270,122 of CATQJL010000112.1, forward strand.
CAAATTTGGAAAACCGAAGTGGAAAAACATTCAATTTCGACAACTACTTTACGTCGCCCCCCGTTCAGGTCAGACGCTTACAGAACAGCTCGAAAAATTTGGTGAGATCAGGGAAAGAATGCTATAGCTTTTGCAGCGAATCAGAAGTGCTGAAAAGTTTTAAAAATTTTTATCTTTGAACTCAAAAACGTCTTGTCAACTTCTCTTCATGTTGAAATTGGGCATCTGAAGGCAGTCCTGGGAAAAGACGATAAACGGATGATGCAGAAAATGTAGAGTCTTATAGGTGTTTGGCTATGAAAACATCAGATTCTTCAGTTAATTACTCAAGTACAATGTTTGTGGGTCACACTCTTACAGGAAAAGGATACAGTCGGTGTTAATGAGGAGCTCACAAGTCCTAGCTATTACGCGTACGCATCGCAGGGCCGATGCGCTCTGTTCGCGCGCGTACGACCTGGGCGTTTTGCCAACCCTCGATCGATGACTTCCGTGGGAGCGCGGACTTTTGCAATTTTTGAACCTTTTTAGATATTTTCGTGCTGGTTTTTCCTTTTTCCCCGCCTACACGTACTTGATTGGTTTTCCCCTTATCTCACAATTGATTTGTACGATATGAACTGGTTTTGTGTCGTTTTTGCTCCATTCACTCATTTAATTCAGGATAATGTGAATAATGGTGGAAAACAGCAAAGTTGACACTGCGGAGAGGCGTCATATTTTCATGTCAATGGCCTGTCTTCCGTAGACTTCGGATTTGGCTAAGGCTTCTCACATCCATCATTCTTCATCCATCATTCTTCATTCCATCATTTCCATCATCCATAATTCATTCTGACTTCTCACCCATCATTCCATCATTTTTACATCTGACATGGAGATCAATCCAAAAACAAATCTACAAGAAAGAAAGAGGCTTAGTGTATACTCCATTTTCATACTTAGTACAGGATAAATAAAAGTCAGATACATGCAATGTAGTGAGTAAAAAAACGATCATACAATATGAACATTGCATTTCCAACACTAGTAATGCGCGAAAGGCGAGAAAAGAACAAATAAGGATGTGAAACATGAATGCAAATTAGGCGTCATATGGGCGCCATTAATTGAGAGTTGGCAAAATGCCCTGCCATCCGCCCGCGAACGTGGCGCACGGATTGCGGCGCGTGCATGCAAATCGAAGACTGCAAAAAAGGGAGTAGATTTTTGACATCGACTGTACCTACAATTAGTCGAAAGTACCAATCCAGATGAAACATATATCATCTTAAAGCGCTTAAAACGCTGATTCCGAATCGGTTTTGTAGAAGGAGTTATGAGGGGTGTTTCCCTCTGAGGTTGAGGCCCCTCAGCAGGTGCTCCCTTATCTATGAGCTGCAGAGGAGTGTCACCTGGTGGCAACTGGCCTAATGGTAAGTAACTTGAATGAAGATTGCAATAAGGATTATAATACTAGTATTACTTTGGTTCTTTGACACTTCTAACTTCGATCAGCATCAATATCATCAAGTTTCAGGCTTTAGGGCTCTAAAACCGTTTAGAAGCTCAATTTTGCAAAAATTGCAAGTTCCATGCGAAAGGGATTGAATCCTTGAGGCTCTCCTTATCAAGCAACTCACTCACCACTAGGCCAGTTGCACCGGTTGGTACTCTTCTAAAGTAGCTTATAGATAGGGGTTGACTTGCTGAAGGGCACCCAACCCCAGAGGGAAATACCCCTCACCAGATTTGGAATCAGCGCTTCGAGCGCTTCAAGATCATGTACGTCTCATCTGGATTGGTGTTTTCGAGTAAGTATCCTCTCCTTGTTAGGTACGCGAGACGACGAACAGTGCCGCAACAAAGTCTTGCTTCGACGGCTTTTCAAAAAATGGCATTGAAAAGTTGGTAAAGCTGACTGCACGGAAGCGTCCGAAATGAATGTCCGCGCGCGTATCTCTTGCGGGTTAACATTGGCATTCGCGCGCATGAGTCATCATGGCACCCGTACTCGGCAGCTGCGTTGCGGGTACGTTCGCGTGCGTTCAGCTTACAGCGACCCGGGAGATTTCGTGCAGTAGACTTCAGAAGGAAAAGAACAGGCACAAATAGTGGTACAAACGGAAGAGTGAGAGATTGTTTTTTGTTTGTTGTCAAGCCTGTAAAACAAAAATTACCAATGGAAAACGGGGGGGGGGGGGAAGGATGTCAACGTTGGTTTTTTCCTTTTTTCTTGTGATGCCGAAAAATTCTTCTTCAATTTTAGTAAGTAGGGTGTGACGCATATGAGTTTACAGAGCAGACTTAGAGTTCAAAGCTTTACGCTTCATTCCAAACAAGTTAAAAGTTGTTGAAAAAATCGAAAGAAAAATTGAGACATAATTTAAAATCTTATAGAATTACCCTGAAATGCAAAGTCCCAGCAAATCTGAGATTTCGCTACTAGTCATTGGTGGATGTTGGCATCAATTTTTCGTTCAATTGCGTTGTTCAATTTCCCAATGAGGCGGAGCTTGAGCAGTCTCCAACTACTACTGCTCTTTAAAATGGCTTAATGAGCCAATCTTTGACAATAATTCTGCAATAGCCCTAGTTCGATATGTTTGATTTAAACTGCAAACGGTCTTCTTGCTTGTAATCCAGCGAAATTCGACTTGCAGGATTTTTGAGAAAGCGCTCAAATTTTTTCTTCTTATTCATGAAAATTCGAATTATTTATGCTCTTGTAGCTCACATTGCAATCTACATAATGCCTAAGTCTGAATGCGCCATATTCAAAAAGAGAAATGTTATGGAAGAAGTTGCAAGTTTAGTTAACAACCTAATAGAAATCGGGTAAAAGTATGCTGTATCGTTTCTAGTTTCCTCACATTTTTTTACTATAAGGTTTCAAACTTGTGAGCAATATTCAAGATGAGTTAAAACTAGGGTCAAGCAAGAGGTGTGGCACACTATCGCTGAATATGACCCTTCCTAACTGCTATTCCAATAAAACCCCCTGAGATGCTAAAAACCTAAGATTGGTATAACCAAAGGCTCCACCAAGCATAATGAGTGATCTATGCATAATGAGCATGTCAAATAACCCCTGTGGACCCAATTTGATTACTGAAGTCTGTAGCTACTAGACCATTTAGTGAAGTGGTCATTTCCACGCAAAATAAATTTTTTTTCAGAAGGGAACTAGCTGCCTCTCTTTGCACTGGTAGAAAGCACTACTCCTTCTTTGCCCAAATCAAAAATCCCGATCCGAAAAAATCGTCAAACTGCGGAATTTGAAGCAAACCAAGATCTCGTTCGTCCCATTTTTCGATTTCAATGGCTGTGCTTTCACCAACTATACTCAAAGAAAAGAAGATGAATTGGGCTTAATTTACTCCTACACTACGAGGTTTGAGCTATCGAACCATATTTAATGAACGTGAATCGCGGGGGAAGGAATCAAGAATATAAAGGATATCTGTCGACGACCGTCCCGTTTCGTGCATTTACACCGCCGCGGGCGAGCCTTTTTGAAGCCTTCCCAGCTTTACAGTAGGCTGCAGCTCGCGGGGTGTTCGCGGCTCTCAGCATGCCCAACCTTTAACCTCTTTTTGTTGTTTGTGCATTTCACATCGTTTTTTTTCTCCTTAATTTTCATTTTAGGCAGTCACACACTTTCATACACGCAATCCTATGTTCCGGAAATAATGGAAAGAAATAATGAATAACTAGTCATCACCACTCACTCACTGCTCATTAAGAAAGCACACTCCTTCCACCTAATTAGGCGAACGATAGTTTACGATTCTGAAAATGTTTGTATGATATGTAATAAGAAGAATGAGTTCATTAAGTATGCCAAAACTTTTTTCCTGTTCTTTCAGTGCCCATTAAGCAGAATTTGTAGTATTCGACCGAGAGAACTTCAAAGAAGAGGAGAACGACTGACTGATGAGCCCTGAATTGAATGTCAAAAAGGAAGAAAGATGAAAAATGCATGAGGTTAAAGGACAGGGGCGCTGCGAGCTGCGAATTCCCTGCGCGCTGTAGCATACTGTAGCATACTGTAAAGCTGGAAAGGCTTCAAAAGGCACACCCGCGGTGGTGTAAATGCACGAAACGGGGCAGTCGTCAACGAATATCCTTTATATGTTCTGTAGCCTAGCCTCGTAATGTTTACGGAAGTGATTTGAGCTCGGCTGGTTTTTTCTAGTGTGAGATTTTTGAATCGAGACATGGAACAGACGAGTGGCTTACTTCTAATTTCACAGTTTGGCGATTTTTTGGAGCGGGATTTCTGATGTGGCAAAAAAGGAGTAGTGCTTTCTACTAAGTGCAAAAAGGGCAGCTGGATTCCTTTTACGAAGTCAATCTTGTTTGAAAATGACCATTTTCACTAGGTAGCCTAGTATTTGCAGGCATCAGAATTCGCTCAAACTTAATACACAGGGTTATTTGACATGCTATTCGTGCATATATCACTCATTATGCTTGATAGGGTTTTTTATTATGCTACGGGAAGTGTAATGACAAGTTAGTATCTCATGTGTTTGTATTAAGTTAGTGCAGAAGTAATGCGCGTTTTTCGAGTTTTCACTTTGACGTGCTATAACGTTCTAAAGAATCTATATTTTTTAGTGCCTTGAAACCCATAAGAGCCACCAAACCTTTCCCAGTGCAGCGCACATCCAACTATGCTCAAATCACAAACAGGCACAAAAGTGTGATTTAATAAGCAAAAAAAATTTTTTAAAACCTCGTTTTTGATTGATCATAACTCTCTTCGATATTTGTTAGTATAAATGGTAAGTACACTATCTTGTAGCCGCAAGCCAGTAGTACAAAAAAAAGTTGAAAGGAACTCAAGCAAAGCATATTTGCGAAAAGGAAAAAATTAATATTTAAAATGTTCGCTTTTTTCGACATTATTCGTAGGTCTCAAAATCCCAAAATATAGAGATTTTTGATTGCCTACTGAACTGCTAAACATTTCCGCAAAAACTGTTAATAGAAGTCCCAACCCTACGCTTACAGAAATGAGCAAAGCTTTGGCGATTGCCCTCTTCAAAGAAAATTTATAAGCCACAGAATGACCAAAACTGCCACCCATATTGAGGCGCCGCAATCTCAGTCAAGGTAATTTCTAAGAAAATGATAAAGTGTGCATAGTGTGGACAATTTCTATTGCAAGCAATAGCTAAATTTCTAAAAAAATGCCCTTATTCGTACCGGAATTCTGGCTAAAAAAGTAAGTGGAATAAAATTCAGATTTCGATTGCGGAAGTATGAAGCTCTATAAATTCTTAACGAATATAAAAAGGCTGTTTGAAAGTATGCTAAGTTTTGCCAAAAAAAGAAAACTCAATGGAGTAAAGTTGTCCTGAAACAAATTCTAGAAAAACGCACATTACTTTTGCACCAACCTAATATTTTGCGTATTGAATCTGGCAACCTTTTACATTATGTTAAGTGGCTATTACTTGGCCAGTACTGTCGCTATAACGCATTCGACGAATCCCTTTCTTTTCTGACTCCTCAAATATGACCTCCAGATGTGGAGTGCCACACCCCCCGCTACCCTGGTTAAAACATATGTGTTGTATAACAGCTTCAAAACTGAAGGATTCAATTTATGAAACATGTCATACAGTATATGCTTCTCCGATTGCATAATCTATGTTTTGAGAAAGTTCCTCATTCATAAACTTCTTTAATATTGTTCCATTAATTTCCATTTATGATGTGCATGACAGAACGTTTGTTGATTTCAAGAGAATTATCCTAATTAGCAACCAAACAAGCATTTTTCTGATAGAACTTTTGAGGGCCAACTGAACCACTAGGGAATTATTGATATCGTAGTTGCCGTTTACATCATCAGCGTATATCTGTACTCTGACTGAGGATGAGTTTTCCAATATCTTACAAGGAAAAGATACTCGGTGACCGTAGCCAGTAGGAATGGGATCTATACAGTAAGATGCACCTGGAAACGCTGATTCTAATCTGTGCTTGATATCTGCGAAACGATTTTCTGAAGGAAGATATGAACTTTTTCGCGGAAATTTGCGTACTTCTGAGTAGTTAAAATCACCAAATTCGTTCTAGGTTACCGTTTGAAGCTATTGAAAGAAATTTTGAAAGGATTACTGCTGTATCAACCTATCTAAATCATATTCAGCATTTGAGAAGGAAAGAAATTTTTCCAATAATTTTGACCCTAGCAGTATGGTCATGAGAGTGACAATCTAATCTTTTCGAATCCTGAGGGTATCAACGGGAATAAAATGAAATCCACGGAATGGCCGATTTTTGAATTTCGGCAATTTATTTCTTGGTTCGCGATCGTGTTGGGGTTATGAGTAAAGACACTAGCAAAGTGTTATTAGGTTATCCTCAAAGTAACTCCTTTTCAAATAATTTAAGCTCATATGCCATTATATACACAAGCCTTACTAAGTATAAATCCAAACCTTACCCCACTATGTGCTCTTATAATCAAGAAATACCAAGTTTTAAAAACGCGAAAAAATGGCATTTTGGCATTTTTGGCCATCTTCTCTCATTGTCAGTTTTGAGCTCTGGAAGAAATCCGCCAAATACATTTTTAGGTACTACTGGGCTGTTTCAAAAGCTCTACCCGTTTTCGATACTTTTTTTTGAATGCCGGTTGAAGAGGAAGAAACCATGTTTCATAAACAATGCTTATATCATTTGAACGCTCTTTTTTTTCTAGTTTTTCAGGGATATTTTCGTTTTCATAGATTTTTGTTCGCTGTGTGGTTGCGTACTTTGAAAAAAAAAGCAAAACAAATGTGAAAATTTTCGTCTTTGCTCTATCGCCATGAAATCCACAGCCAAAAGAAAAAAAATTTCTTTTAAAACAAGCATAATGTTTGCTGGAGACTTGTGCTAAGAAACGCTCATCAAGATATGATTCCAGAAAAATTTTGAACCTACAAATTTTTAGCTCAAACATAACCTGTTTTTATGGTCCCTTCGAGTCGCATAAAGATCATAGACATATTGCAATCGCGGAACTTTTACTCGATATAGTAAGATTAGAGCTAGAACAACTGCTACTAAAAGAACGAAAAGATTTCCTGATTTGTTAACGGCGAACAAAATCAAAAATATCAAAACTGCATTTTTTGCCGCTTCAGAAAGAGCAAAATAAGTGGGTCCCATCGGATTTTTCAGCACAAAATTTTTGAAAGAGTTCGATGAAATCCAAAGTTAGCGGTACTTCTCAGTCGACTATGGGCTACCTGTGAACAGTGCTTGTGCAACTCAGCTATATTCCAAATAAAGTTATGCTTTTGCAAAGTGAAGGTTTCTATAGTCGTCCTCACCCAACTAGTCGGTCGGTGGTCGAATTTGAATTCGAACTGGAGCAGGCCGCCCGCGGTAGAGCGCGGCAGACCGCCTCTCAGCCAACCGTTTGCACATGAGCTTTCCTCTAATTTTTTTCGAGTTTCATTGCTATCGCTCGTATTGCGGCAATGTTCTTGATCACTTTTTTAGATTTCGTCCGCTAACTATTGTTTTGTGCAATTGTGCTCGTTTGTTTTACATTTTTTTCAGGTAAACTGGGAAGAAGGATGCGAATGGAGATTTTTGGATGAGAAATATATTTTCCGGTAAGTGAAACAGACACAAATGTGATTTGATGAGATTGCGACGATTTTGTCAAATTTTTCGTCAAAATGCGTACTCTAAACTATTTTTTTGCGATAGGGCTGAAGTTCTCTCAAAAAGTGTTGTTTCAAAGAGTTAGCGGCAGGAATGTGAAAATTTGATTAAGAACATTGCCGCAATGCGAGAGATAGCAAAGAAACACGAAGAAAATAAGAAAAAATTTTTGCAAGCGGTTGGCTGAGAGGCGGTCTGCCGCGCCCTGCCGCGGCCGGCCTGCTCCAGTTCAGGTTCAAATTCGACCACCGACCAACTATTGGGGTGAGGACGACTATACAAGGAGGAGTTCCTCGGTTTTCGCCTATAAAATCTTCTCCACTGTTACTGCAATAATCTTGAAAAATGCGCAGAATAGCCAAAGATCTGCAGATTGTAATACAGTTTAGCCCGTAGTAAAGCTCGATCAGTTGAGGTGAACTCAACTTATCCCATCAGTTCACCTTAGGTGAGGTGAACTGATCACCGTCCACCAGTGGCGTACCCAGGATTTCGGCTCGGGGAGGGGGGGGGGCGCGACAAAAATTTTTTTCTAAAGAAGGTGCGTGGCGTTAGCCACGCACTCCGAAAAAATTTTTGGGGTGCTTCTCAAAATTTTTTCGGGTCCCCGACCCCTAAAATCTGGAAAAAGGGGGCGTGGCTGACGCCACGCCCCCGAAAAAAATTTTTTTATAAGGCTAAAATGAATTTTTAAAAAATTTTAAAAATTATTTTAATTATTTACAAGTAAAAACAAGTCACTTGCACATTTTTATAACCCATGTAAGTAACTTTCAAAAATTTCGCGGCCCGTTCTCGGGGGGGGGGGCGCCCCCCCCCCCCCCGCCCCCCCCCCCTCGGTACGCCACTGCCGTCCACGTTCCCATGCTATAAGATGGTCAAGTCAACTGATAGTTGACCATCTGTCCACCTGCCGCAGTCAACTCTTCCACATCAGTTCACGTTCAAGTCACCTCAACGTGAACGGATGTTAGAGTGATCCAAATAGTGTGTAGAAGAGGAGACGCAGACAAGAGGTGACTGCATCTAACATAAGTTGCTCCTGAGTAACTTACGATACACACAACTTTGCCAAAAAATGCAGAAAAAATCGGCGCAAAACTGCACAATACCGGCGCCCGAAAGGAAGGATCGATGAACAGCTGATTTTGGCGACAAAAGCAAGGATAAAAGTTTTCTTCTTTTTTTGCAGAGAAATCTTAGTTTCTTGTAAAAACTACTTTAGAAGAGAATCTACTTATTTATTACGTTTTATTTATGTTCCAAAAATTTTAGTTTTTCATGAATTCTCCGTCAAAATATGTCAGTTTTGTTTTATCTGTCCATTTGCTAAGTGATATCCTTGTTAGCGGTCATCATCGATTTTTTTCGACAGTGGCCGCTATCAAAGATTGTCCGGCGATGCAGCAAAAGTTGTGGCGCTAGCCGGTGCCGAACCACGACCGCGCTCGTGTGATTCCAATCGCTTATCCGTTTGACCAGACCAGCTCAAGTGGTTGGTTTTTTGAGAACACATGTGGTTATCATGTCTAGGAAGTGATCCACATCCAAATCAATAGCTCACTGGATGCTGAACTAAAGCGCGATGACCTCAACTCCGGTCCGCGTCGAGAGAGATGCTCGGATGGGGGTTTACTACGGGCCTTTATAGCAGTTGCAAAGATTATATCTGAGAAGAGTTGCAGCGAATCAAAGTCAAAGTTCGAAAACGTGTAGAACTTTTGAAACAACCCAATACTTGTGCCGACTATATAAAGATCAAGATGGTCCGTAGGAATTCTCTGGAAGGAGATCTGATTTTTAGGGTGGCTAAAAAATCTTGGTTTTTGGCCCCAAACTTTACCTGGATTACGAATTAGGTGGATATTTGGTGGTCTCTAGAGCTTGCTATTGCTCTATCGAATGGTACCTTGAGTTTGTTAGGAGAACAAGAACAGCTTAATTTATTTGAAAATGGAGTTTACTTTTGGGACAACCTAAGAGCTAGGGCTTTACTTGGTCAGCGTCAGAACAGAAGCGTTTTCGTGTGAATTTTTGATTACTGGTACACAAGGACATACTTTCGATTGTCTGTTGATGTGACGAAATAAGTAGTTGGACGGCTTTCTGGAAATCAATCTATGTTCACAACTCAAAGATTCTCTTTCAGAATGAGCTCGTAGCAAACTTTCTTAGGCCCCGGACAGACTTCACGCGATTTGATCGTCGCGACTCAATCGCCGACAATCCCATTCATTTTCATTTCACGTTCAAAAATTTCGGGCTGGAAAAGTTTCACAACCGATATGCAAGTTGATCGGCATGGAATGATGTTGTAACAGTTGTCTCGTCGCGATTCAATTGCGACGATCAAATCGCGCGAAGTCTGTCCTGGGCCTTATAGGGATTAGCTGTGTAAAAAGACGGTATTTTTGCTTGAGTAATTTTCGAATTTGCTTAGCATATCGTATTTTTGTATGTGAGGGAATTCAAAAAGGCACTTACCTTCATAAGTAACTCCGCAGAACCTCTAATAAACATCATTAACTGATAAATACTGGTTACCCACCCAATCAACGCTGAGAAGTTGTGCATCAAGAGAAACAAAATCAGTTTGAAGGAAATCAGGCATAGGAATGAGTGATGGAGAACATGCGTTGCTATCAATTTGAGCATCTAGAATAATCACAAGTGCAGGAGGAACTAGTATTCGTACGTTAGATATCACTGAAGTAGAAAGGATTGAATCGAAAGTGTGACCCGTGTGGGTTCCTCTATCTACATTTTGATGTAAGAACAATTAATTGTATAAGAAAAATATAACGAAATATCCGTCTTGAGGCTCAATATTGTTCCAGTCGTTATGTATGACACTCAATACCCCTGTATCAGTATTCGTACTCGCTAGATCACTCAAAAAGTTGCAAAAGGCGGTCATCGTCAGGTTTCTGACAGTGAGGAGGTCGGTAAATCGATATAAATCTAACTTGAAGAATTTGTGTATTGAATATAGTTCTACATCAGTGGCGGCAGATTTCCATTGGGGGCGGGAGGAGAGAGGATAAAAAAATTTTCGTGTAAAGGTGAATGACGTGAGCCACACACTCCACTCCACAGCCACAAAATTTTTTTGGCATACTTCCAAAAATTTTGTGTGACCCGCAATTTTCCCTCTTTTTTCGAAGATTTTTTTATTTCAAAAATTATCTCAATTATTTACAAGTGCAAACACGCCACTTGCACTTTTTTATAACCTCTGCTGCGTAACTTTCATATTGTAAGCAACCTTTCACGCGCCTTCCCTCGCCTCCCTCCTCCTCGGTCCGCTACTGGTCCACACATCATACATTGGCTTTCATGTTTTCGGACACTAGCCACATTTTACAGGACTATTGTATTCGCATGCTGAGAAAAACACTCCAACACCTTTAAAAGTATTTTTTTTTCAAATAACTCATGTTAAAAGTATATCTTTTCAAATGAAAACTCTGTACGGCGTTTCTGCTATGAACTCGCCGTTGAAAGTTTTGCTTATAAACCACTAGCTGGCATACCCGGCTCCGCCCGGCATCACATACACTTCGGTAAAAAAACGAAGTTATATTCCTCAAGAAGAGAAAACTTTGGCTCTTTAATTGTGGTTGTCCCCAACAGAGGCAACCGATGGTTGTCCTCAACAGAGGCAACCGATGGTTGTCCTCAACAGAGGCAACCGACGGTTGTACCGATGGTTGTCCTCAACAGAGGCAACCGATGGTTGTCCTCAACAGAGGCAACCGACGGTTGTACCGATGGTTGTCCTCAACAGAGGCAACCGATGATTATACCGGTGGTTGTCCTCAAGAGAGGCAACCGATGGTTGTACCGATGGTTGTCCTCAAGAGAGGCAACCGATGGTTGTACCGATGGTTGTCCTCAACGGAGGCAACCGATGGTTGTCCTCAACAGAGGCAACCGATGGTTGTCCTCAACGGAGGCAACCGATGGTTGTACCGATGGTTGTCCTCAACGGAGGCAACCGATGGTTGTACCGATGGTTGTCCTCAACAGAGGCAACCGATGGTTGTACCGATGGTTGTCCTCAAGAGAGGCAACCGATGGTTGTACCGATGGTTGTTCAACGGAGGCAACCGATGGTTGTACCGATGGTTGTCCTCCAAGTGAGGCAACCGATGGCTGTCCTCGATAGACATCCGATGGTTGTCCTCCGAGTGAGGCAACCGATGGCTGTCCTCGATAGACATCCGACGGTTGTCCTCCGAGTGAGGCAACCGATGGTTGTCCTCCAAGTGAGGCAACCGATGGCTGTCTTCGATAGAGACAACCGATGGTTGTCGTCGATAGAGACAACCCATGGCTGTTCTCAACAGAGGCAACCGATGATTGTCCTCGACAGAGGCAACCGATGGTTGTCCTCAACGGAGGCAACCGATGGTTGTACCGATGGTTGTCCTCAACGGAGGCAACCGATGGTTGTACCGATGGTTGTCCTCAACAGAGGCAACCGATGGTTGTCCTCAACGGAGGCAACCGATGGTTGTACCGATGGTTGTCCTCAACGGAGGCAACCGATGGTTGTACCGATGGTTGTCCTCAACAGAGGCAACCGACGGTTGTACCGATGGTTGTCCTCAACAGAGGCAACCGATGATTATACCGGTGGTTGTCCTCAAGAGAGGCAACCGATGGTTGTACCGATGGTTGTCCTCAAGAGAGGCAACCGATGGTTGTACCGATGGTTGTCCTCAACGGAGGCAACCGATGGTTGTCCTCAACAGAGGCAACCGATGGTTGTCCTCAACGGAGGCAACCGATGGTTGTACCGATGGTTGTCCTCAACGGAGGCAACCGATGGTTGTACCGATGGTTGTCCTCAACAGAGGCAACCGATGGTTGTACCGATGGTTGTCCTCAAGAGAGGCAACCGATGGTTGTACCGATGGTTGTTCAACGGAGGCAACCGATGGTTGTACCGATGGTTGTCCTCCAAGTGAGGCAACCGATGGCTGTCCTCGATAGACATCCGATGGTTGTCCTCCGAGTGAGGCAACCGATGGCTGTCCTCGATAGACATCCGACGGTTGTCCTCCGAGTGAGGCAACCGATGGTTGTCCTCCAAGTGAGGCAACCGATGGCTGTCTTCGATAGAGACAACCGATGGTTGTCGTCGATAGAGACAACCCATGGCTGTTCTCAACAGAGGCAACCGATGATTGTCCTCGACAGAGGCAACCGATGGTTGTCCTCAACGGAGGCAACCGATGGTTGTACCGATGGTTGTCCTCAACAGAGGCAACCGATGGTTGTACCGATGGTTGTCCTCAACAGAGGCAACCGATGGTTGTACCGATGGTTGTTCAACGGAGGCAACCGATGGTTGTACCGATGGTTGTCCTCCAAGTGAGGCAACCGATGGCTGTCCTCGATAGGCATCCGATGGTTGTCCTCCGAGTGAGGCAACCGATGGCTGTCCTCGATAGACATCCGACGGTTGTCCTCCGAGTGAGGCAACCGATGATTGTCCTCGACAGAGGCAACCGATGGTTGTCCTCAACGGAGGCAACCGATGGTTGTACCGATGGTTGTCCTCAACAGAGGCAACCGATGGTTGTACCGATGGTTGTCCTCAACAGAGGCAACCGATGGTTGTACCGATGGTTGTTCAACGGAGGCAACCGATGGTTGTACCGATGGTTGTCCTCAACAGAGGCAACCGATGGTTGTACCGATGGTTGTCCTCCAAGTGAGGCAACCGATTGCTGTCCTCGATAGACATCCGATGGTTGTCCTCCGAGTGAGGCAACCGATGGTTGTCCTCCAAGTGAGGCAACCGACGGCTGTTCTCAACAGAGGCAACCGATGATTGTCCTCGACAGAGGCAACCGATGGTTGTCCTCAACGGAGGCAACCGATGGTTGTACCGATGGTTGTCCTCAACGGAGGCAACCGATGGTTGTACCGATGGTTGTCCTCAACAGAGGCAACCGATGGTTGTCCTCAACAGAGGCAACCGATGGTTGTACCGATGGTTGTCCTCAAGAGAGGCAACCGATGGTTGTACCGATGGTTGTTCAACGGAGGCAACCGATGGTTGTACCGATGGTTGTCCTCAACAGAGGCAACCGATGGTTGTACCGATGGTTGTCCTCCAAGTGAGGCAACCGATGGCTGTCCTCGATAGACATCCGATGGTTGTCCTCCGAGTGAGGCAACCGATGGTTGTCCTCCAAGTGAGGCAACCGATGGCTGTCCTCGATAGACATCCGATGGTTGTCCTCCAAGTGAGGCAACCGATGGCTGTCTTCGATAGAGACAATCGATGGTTGTCGTCGATAGAGGCAACCCATGGCTGTTCTCAACAGAGGCAACCGATGGCTGTTCTCAACAGAGGCAACCGATGATTGTCCTCGACAGAGGCAACCGATGGTTGTCCTCAACAGAGGCAACCGATGGTTGGTACGATGGTTGTCCTCAATAGAGGCAACCGATGGTTGTATCGATGGTTGTACCGATGGTTGTCCTCAACAGAGGCAGCCGATGCCGATAGTCGTCCTTCCGTTTCGTTCCTCAAGAAGAGGATGTACCGTTTCGTTCCTACCCTCAGACGGTTTGGCTAAACAAGTCCTAGGCTTTCCCCGGAACTCATCAGTAAGGAGGGAAGCTCGACTGGATCTGTCCAGCTTCTTATTTGTCCCACCCACCTGCCCTGACCGCCGCTGGCCTCCGTTTTTTTGGGTTTTCGTTTTGCCATTTTTTTGGGTTTTCGTTTTGCCATTTTTTTGGATTTTGTATTTTCCAATTTTTTTGGATTTTCCAATAGAATGGCATGCAACAAATAAATACTGTACTATACTACAGCATGCAATTATGTTAGCGCCCTGGGATACACTACGTTAGCCGTGCTCCCTTCGGGCGCATATATGTACAGGTTCGCCGGACTCCCGACCCTCGAACACGCCACGTACAGTTGACCATGCGAAAAACAGGGAGTTTCCAGGTCTACTCCTACTGTTCGTAGAGACTGTCCTTGCGCTTTGTTGATCGTCATAGCAAGTGCAGGCCTGACCGGAAACTGCACTCGCCTGAACTCAAAGGGCATATCGGAGGGGACGAAAGGGATTCGTGGAACATGAACGATTTCGCCTTTGAACTTCCCCGCCAATATGGTCGCTACTATGACGTTTGGCATGAAATCCCTGATGCAAAGCCTTGTACCATTGCACATCCTCGGTGGGTTGATGTTACGAAGGAGCATGATTGGCAAACCAACCTTCAGATCAAGTCTGTGAGGTGGTATCCCATTGGGCTGGAGTGAATTCAAGAACTCAGTGGGGAAGTAAACAGCCTGCTCACGCTGAACCATGGTATCAAAGGACGTGTACGTTGATACCGGTCCAGGTAGGCTGTTTAAAATCTGAGCATTGATAGAATCCACTTGCTCATTTTTGGGTGCCAGAATTGCTCGCTCGCAAATCCAGTCCCCATTGCTGAAGTTGGTGGCAATGTTTGGGAAGACCTTTTCGATCAGTTCTCCCACCGATTGAACCATATTGCAGAAGTCTGGAGGAAAGGTAATCCAGCCAGAACTTGGTTCGACCGGAATTCTGCCTTCGCCAAGAAGCAACAGCTGTTGCGCAAAGTTTTGGGCAGTCTCATCGCCAAGGAGGTGGACTCGCATGTTCGTCGTGAGATTCAGCGATCGAACATGTCTCCAGAGAGGAGAAGCTTTGAGGCAAGCGTTCAGCTCATCTGCTGGAGTCGATCGCGGAACCACTGGCAGAGTTTGACGAAAGTCGCCTGCCAGTAACACGACGACCCCACCCATTAGCGTGTTGCTTTCTCGTATGTCCCGTAGTGTGTTGTCAAGGGCTTCTAGGCACTTCTTATGCGCCATGGTGCATTCGTCCCAAACTATGAGTTTGGCTTCCTGTAGCACCTTGGCTTCCCCTGTGCCCTTGCTTATCCCACACACTGGGTGCTCTACATGAGCAATATCCAGAGGAAGCTTGAAGGCTGAATGGGCAGTTCGGCCTCCCTCTAGCAGTGTTGAGGCAATCCCCGAGGATGCCACTGCTACTGCGATTCCTCCTTGTCTGCGAATCTCGGCAAGTAGGAGATTGATGAGAAACGTTTTCCCTGTTCCACCCGGAGCGTCGAGAAAGAGTAGCCCACCCTTGCCACTGGAAATCGTGTCCAGAACAGCACTGTAAACCAACTCTTGATCCTCCGTAAGAAGAGGTCTGTTAGACTCTACAAATGTGGTCAGCTGAACGGCATCATAGGACCTCTCTCGGAGAACATCGCTCTCGAGTGCCTGGTCATCTCCGCGTATTGGCGACTGCAAACCGAGGTCTCTGAGAGTTTGACCGGTCATTGACACGCACGTATCCTCAAGCAGTATCAACGCTCGGTTGAATATCTCGGGAGAGTAACCGACGTCTACAGAGGGTGCCTCTCTGCGACATTCCCTGAGTACGTCTTCACTCAGAGCCTCTTTGTACTTCTCCCAGAGTGCTCGAGGATTTGACGGTTGACAGACTGTCAAGATGATGCCGAAGAGACTTCGCAGTTGAGCAGCGAAACTTGTCGTAGCTGCTTCTGCGAGAGTTCTGTCCCATTGCTGATCATCTTCAAGCAAGCCAAGTCTTTGGCATGCTTCTCTGTAGGTCTCACATTCCTCTCCATCGATGGTCTTCAATGCTGCGAATGACGTCGGTCCTCGGATTGTGTGAAGCAACATTCTGAGGTAGAAGCATTCGGCTTGGTTAGGGTGTACAGTATATACACGCGCTAACACATCCGCTTCTCTGACGTCATATCCGGGAACTGCGGCTCCTTGCTTCCTTCTGGCCCACTTCTTTGTTGACTTGTTCCAAGTATAATATCTTGGAACTTCTGAGTACAACAAAGTCCGTGCGAACGGATCATGTTGGCACAGAAGGAAGAATGCCGTCAAAGTTGTTTGAGGTGGCTGCGCAGCTCTTTCCCGCGCATTATCAGCCGTGAAATAGACGCGTTGTCCATTCTCTAGATGGACATGTAGATGGGTGACAGGTGGGTAATGTTCGTGTATCCTGAAACCCAGGATACGCCAAACTGCCTCGTTGCTGCTTATGTACCTGCCCGTTTGATATCGTTCGATCTCATCAAACGGTGCAGTGGCATGCTCGAGGCCGAACGTTGCCATGTCACTTCCCTTGTTCACATATTTGCAGATGTACTTAATCGACTTCACCGAATTACAGTACTCCACATTAATATGTGCTCGAAACATTTTCGAGAGCAAGGGAGTGTATGGCACAACCCAGCTGTTGTCCACCACGACGTCTACGGTCTGATGGTCCACCTTCATTTGAATGACGGCGGTATGTCCTCCATCATCAGGCTTTCGCCTTCTGTATAGAGGATAGCCATCAGTTCCCGTTTGGGTTTCGCGGATCAGCTGCCGAGGGTACCTTTTGGTGCATCTGCCGTCCTTCATGCAAGGCGACCTCGGATTTAGTGGTCCGCATGGCCCATGGATCATGTTTTTGAGGACAACATCGAATAGAAGAGGATCCTCTTCTCGACTGGGAAGCTCCGCCGAGATGATGCTGTCGATCTGATCTGGGCGTATTTTCTCCTTCAGCCACACTAAGATGTGGGCATGCGGAAGACCGCGCTTCTGCCATTCCACGGTGTACATCCAGCAGCGAGTGTCTCCGTAGACGTGGCTCTTCGTTAGCACGTCTATAAGCTTCGTGAGCTTCTGTTTGAAGACTCTCGCCGTGATGTCGTGGCGGTCAGAAGGCGCTTCACCAGGGAAGAGCTCTTCCGCAATTTCGGTCCACGCCGGGTTGCACGTGAACGTGATGAACAGATCAGGACGCCCGTACGCTCTAACGTAGGCCATTGCGTCCTGAGTGTACTCGTGCATGTGGCGTGGGCCGCCCGTGAAGGAGGATGGTAGTATGACCATTTGCCCGAGGTCAGTGACATTTCCATCTCCGGCCACGGCATCCCGCAGGTGGATGTAGTCGTCTGCACGCAGCTTTCGCTGATTGCGTCGAATGAAGAGGAGCCGTTCACTCTCAATCTTGGCGTACATGTCCACGATGAACTGGTGAAATAGTTGGCGACATTTCACGACGTGGTTGAAGGACGTGGACCTTATCATCATGCGATGCGCATAGAAATCCATAGCCGATACTCTCTTATTGGTAGGGGCACCAGTGCTAGGATTCCTCTGCCATAGTTCGAAGTGATACCCGTCTACCCCATCCCAGAACATGAGTGGGTATTGCAGGGCATCGTACGACCTATGGGTTTCAGAGATGCGCTGCAACGTTTCGGAACGTTTTTCGATGATAATGTCACGCCCGTCGCTGTCGTCTTCGCCAACCAAGACCACCGCCATCTCGCTTACAGACGGAGCGTTGAAGCGTCGTTCATGCTGACCAGCAGGCCTCCTGTCAGCACGGATAACGACCTTATACTCGTCTGTAGGCATTCGGTCCAGGTTGGTCTTGAAGTCCTTCACCAGCTCGTTGTGCTAATGTAGCATTCTTTGCAGCTCTAGCACGACGTCCGGCCTTGTGCCACCGATGATGCCGCAACGTTGATCCGCTTGCAGCTGCTCGTCGCAGACGAAGTACAGCTGCAAGAACTTGGGGCTATCATTGCCATTAGGAAGCAGGGATCCAACTCTATGATAGACCTGTCCCTGCACCTTAAACGTTGGCATGAAGCCCTGTTCTTCAACGTCTGGCGTGGCAACTGTAGTGCCAAACGACGTCATCTGGAAGCACGCATTGTACTTCCTGATGTTCTGCAAGAAATGCCTGGACACAGCACTGGTGCCGGACATGTATGAGCGAAGCGGTTCAGGCGGCTCACTTAGAGGCGGAAGATCGACCTTGCCGCTGGAGCAGCACATGCCAGGAGGTTCGGCTCTGAACTTCTTGGCTTGACATTTGCCACATACGACATCCATCCTTCCGATTAGTACCTTCGGATGGGTCGAGTAGTCTACCTGGGCATCGTAGTTGAGTGCCGCGAGGTGAAGATCTACTCGCCTGGATGTCTGTCGAGCGTGGACTTGTCGAGCACGATCACGTTCGAGCCTAACTGAATGCGCTGCACCAGTTTCCGCTCTTCGTGAGGCCTCAGTCCTCATTCGACTGCTGTCGAGGCGAGACTCGCGCTGTTCAGCCGTCTCCTGAGATCTGGCTTCAGCGTTTCTCGACCGCATGTCTTCGAGTCGAGATTGGCGCTGTTCAGCCGTCTCCTGAGATCTGGCTTTAGCGTTTCTCGACCGCATGTCTTCGAGTCGAGATTGGCGCTGTTCAGCCGTCTCCTGAGATCTGGCTTCAGCGTTTCTCGACCGCATGTCTTCGAGTCGAGATTGGCGCTCTTCAGCCGTCTCCTGAGACCTGGCTTCGGCGTGTCTCATTCGATCGTCATCGAGTCGAGAACCGCGCTCTTCAGCCGTCTCTCGTGATCTGGCTTCAGCGTTTCTCGACCGCATATCTTCGAATCGAGAATGGCGCTGTTCAGCCGTCTCCTGAGATCTGGCTTCGGCGTGTCTCACTCGATCGTCATCGAGTCGAGAACCGCGCTCTGCAGCCGTCTCCTGAGATCTGGCTTCGGCGTGTCTGACTCGGTCGTCATCGAGTCGAGAACCGCGCTCTTCAGCCGTCTCCTGAGATCTGGCTTCGGCGTGTCTCGCTCGGTCGTCATCGAGTCGAGAACCGCGCTCTTCAGCCGTCTC
The DNA here is from genome assembly GCA_958299035.1 of Cylicocyclus nassatus. Lineage (NCBI taxonomy): Eukaryota > Metazoa > Nematoda > Chromadorea > Rhabditida > Strongylidae > Cylicocyclus > Cylicocyclus nassatus. The sequence continues at coordinate 81,289,506 of CATQJL010000112.1, forward strand.
CTGAGATCTAGCTTCGGCGTGTCTCGCTCGGTCTCGTCGAGTCGAGAATCACGACTTTCTTGTGACTCTGAGGCTCTCAGAGCAGCAAGCCGCAGGCGAGTTTGCGAGAGACTTGCTTCACGCTGTTCAGGCGTTTGCGTTGCTCTCGCCTCGGCTATTCGGGCACGATTGCCTTCTAGCCGTTCCTGGCGCTGCTCCGAGGTCTCAGCCTCTCGTTGATCCCTGGCCTTTTTGGCCTTGGGATCAACTCTTCCGATGGATGCACGCTTCTTCGGCGGCATCCTGTGATGAGAGCCTTTAGGCTATAAGTTACTCTGTACCCGAGATATGGGAGCCTGTCGGCTTCTCGGTACTCGAGGTAAAGCCTTTAGGCTTCTCGATGCTCGAGGTGGAGCCTGTTGGCTTCTCGGTGCTCGAGATGGAGCCTGTTGGCTTCTCGGTACTCGAGGTAAAGCCGTTGGCTTCTCGGTACTCGAGAAAGAAAGAGCCTTTAGGCTTTGTCGCTTGGTCCTCAGATCCTTGGTCCTTTATCAGGTCCTCAGGTCCTTGGATCTTCGGTCCTCGCTTGGTACTCAGAGCTCTCGGTGGTTCAGTGGCCGCCGGCTAGCAGAGGTGAGTGACCGACAATGGCGAGATCGGCCGCCTTATATACCCCTCGAAAAGGGGCGGGGCCGGCTGTGATTGGTCACACCAACTCGGAAGGGGCGGATAGTTTTTGTATGGGAAGCCTATGCTTAACCACACGAAGTGGACCGCCCACTTTGGACCGCCCCTTGCCCCGCCCCCTTGGAGGGGTATATAAGGCGAGGCGTCGCGGCACCGGTCATTTCCGGTGGCTGCCTCGTGCCGGACGGTTGCCTCACTCGGAGGACAGCCATCGGATGCCTCACTCGGAGGACAACCATCGGATGCTCGGTTGTTCTCCTCCATTCGGAGGCATCGGATGCCTCACTCGGAGGTACAACCACTCGGTTGTTCTCCTCCATTCGGAGGAGACAACCACTCGGTTGTTCTCCTCCATTCGGAGGAGACAACCACTCGGTTGTTCTCCTCCATTCGGAGGAGACAACCACTCGGTTGTTCTCCTCCATTCGGAGGAGACAACCACTCGGTTGTTCTCCTCCATTCGGAGGAGACAACCACTCGCTTGTTCTCCTCCATTCGGAGGTACAACCACTCGGTTGTTCTCCTCCATTCGGAGGTACAACCACTCGGTTGTTCTCCTCCATTCGGAGGTACAAGCACTCGGTTGTTCTCCTCCATTCGGAGGTACAACCATTCGGTTGTGAGGACAACCATCGGTTGCCGCTGTCGGACAACCGAGGTTGTGACAAAAATTGAACCACTGGCTCAACACCTCCGTCGAGGTGAGCCATTCGGCCACCTCAGTCGAGGCGGAACCCGCGGTTCACTCGGTGAAAACGCACGGATATATCAACACTTGGTGAAACCGGAATTTTTACAGAAAAATCAAAAATGCTTGTATCTCGTTTCAGAGACATCCTGGGACCTTGCGTCAAAAACACGTATATGCTAACTTTTGATGGCCAATCCAGCGGTGCTACTCAAATATTTTTTCTCTTTCTCATTCGAAGACGCCATCATGATTTCCTCCCAAAAATTTAAAAAATTCTGAAAGAACTGTCTTTTTCCGAAAATATTTATGGTATGTTGACCCACATATAGACTGTGTGCATGCAAAATTTCAACAATCTAGTCTAGCTCTATTAGAACCTGATCTAAAAGAGTGTTTCATAAATAAAACATTTTTCAGAATAGTTTGAACCTCGCCAAAAAATTAAAATTGTTGTGAATTTATAGAGATCACTGTACTCTTTCAGTACGTTTGATCGTGATCATTAGCATTCGAATTATTTCAGGAAGGCTGTTTTTTAATTAGCGCACTTGCTCCTTACCGAAATCCGGTCTCAGATGATAGGAGAAATATTTTGATGCAGGATTGAGGATGAGAGATAAAGATTGCCTCGTTTAAATCAGCTTAACCAAGTACCAACTTACACCTTTCTAGTCCGAGGTTCTAAACAAATAAAGTATTGGATATTCTCGCAAACAATTACTACATTCGTAATCAGCATGCTCAGTTACCCCATTGTGCCAACTCCCAGCACCGTAGGTCAAACTTTGCAAAAAATCGATAAAATCGATAAAAGTAATGCACGGTTTCGAAAACTAATATTGTATTCGTAATCAGCATGCTCGATTACCCCCCTGTGCCAAATCCCAGCCCCGTAGCTCAAACTTTGCAAAAAAATCGATAAAATCGATAAAAGTAATGCACGATTTTAAAAACTAATGTTGTATTCGTAATCAGCATGCTCGATTACCCCCCTGTGCCAAATCCCAGCCCCGTGGCTCAAACTTTGCAAAAAAATCGATAAAAGTAATGCACGAGTTTAAAAACTAATGTTGTATTCGTAATCAGCATGCTCGACTACCCCCCTGTGCCAACTCCCAGCCCCGTAGCTCAAATTTTGCAAAAAATCGATAAAATCGATATCGATCGATGACGAAAAGTAGCTTATGACACCCGCCGGGGCCCGAAGTGTATGTGTGCCAAGTTTGGTCCGGATCGGTTCAGAAATGGAATTTTCTATTCGGAACATACGTACAGACAGACAGACAGACAGACATACAGACATACATACATACAAACAGACATTCAGCTTTATACAGGGTGTCCCAAAAAAATGTATCGAACGTTTGATCGTTAATATCTCCCTTCCAAAGAATTCTTTTCTTTTGCTTCAGGTACCATTCTGTAGAGCTGGCTTCAACTTAGGTTTGGATTAAAGAACGAATCACTCACTTCTCTTCATTACTGTAGGATTACGGTAGAAACTTCAAAGAGGGTTTCAAGCAATGAAAGGCCATATTTTGCCTCAGAAAGGAAACAAAACAGCCTGAAAGCTTTTATACTGGGCTAATTAGAGTTGCTGATTATAACTGTAGAGTTCCCAACTTATTATGATGCTTCATTGAAGAGTTATGCCAGGTGAGAGGTAGCGGCCATTTTTTCAATGTTCTTAAAAAGTGCGGATATGCCGTTTAGAAAGCTTCGTAATCTTGTGAATAGTTGAGTATTGAACTCAGCGTCCACAAAAACTCTATTACACAAGTTTTCACAATTTTTTGAAAACTTTGAAACGCAAGCTTTTTCAACAGTGACACCATATGTTTCAAGTTTCTACCGTAATTCTACAGTAATGAAGAGAGGTAGGCGATTCGTTCTATAATGCAAATCTAAGTTGAAGCCAGCTCTACAAAACGGTACCTGAAGCAAGGCAAAAGACTTCATGGTAAGAGAGATATTAACGATCAAACGTTCGATACATTTTTTTGGGACACCCTGTATATAAGATGATTCAGTGACGAAAATACTGTCTGCTTTAACCTCTGCTCAATTAGAATGGAGGTGAGCTGAGTAGAACTTTGATACGCGTTGGGTTTTTGTGATAAACGACCCACTCTTTTCCCTACTTACCAATATTCCACTATTTGAATATAAGTTCTTGGTTGAACTTCCTAGTGTCATTATAAGCATTCTGTAAGCACCGATTCATGTTTGCTGCCTTGGATAGAAGTTGGAGATCAAGTCGGATGGAAGGCCAGTGGTAAACGCGTGGTTACAGTTTTGTACCAAAATTTTTTCGCTTTTTCAAAACTTTTTTACCGTAATGATCTAAAGACTGACTGACTTAAACGATCAAGTTACAAATCGCGATTCTAAGATATTTCATCAGTTGCATTTTCTAGTTGTTAGTTGTAAGCAATGTGCTTTTTCAAACAGAGATCAGAGTCTGCCTCACTTTATCACTACGAAGATAATTCTTTTGTACCACATGTTCAAAACAGACACGTAATCCTTGGAATGCCCGTAAATTAGAATGGGGTAGAAGAGAATATGACGCCGAAAGATACCATTTGCTCAAATATTTGAAACTCTTGCATCTCAACAATTGTAGCCTTATCAAGCGTCATGGTGTGGACCTCATCGGCGATGTCAAGTCCTCTACCAACAAACGTGTTAAATTATCACAGATCTTTGCCTAAAGAAGGTTCAGTCAAAGCCTTTCGTTAATATATCGAACAAATGGAGAATAGGGATGTATCACGCAATCACAACATGTTCTGAGGTCAATAGATTCAAGACGCCATTTTGGACATTGATCAGTTCCTTCGTTGTGCAGAATCTGTAACTTTTACTATTAACTTCACCGGTTGTACCTTTCTTTGTTGAGATATCGCATATATTATAAGTATCCTTGAAGTCGAAAGACAACAATGGCAATTTATCATCATTCGCCTATAAACGAACCTTGAGAGGTAGAAATTTCTGAGCACATCGTCCATCACCACTAACGCAGGAGCTTTCACCACAGATAATTTCGTTGAGGACGCGCGGAAAATACGAACTGGGTAGATGTCGCACTGCTCGACAGGACGAGCATAGTTGATAGCTGAAAGTATAGTTTCTGCGATGACTACCTTCTTCCATTTTGAAATGGACAAGGTTTACAAGTCGAGGAAAAGCCAATGCGTCTGTGAGCTCGCATTAATTCAAGCTTTCTCACTTGGTCGTTTCCGTGGAGGGTGATAAAGTTTGAATCACATTCACTTTCATTTTTTACTTTCTTTAGGTGTAGGGCGATTCGCACAACCGTAGCGCTTTCCACACGAGATCGCCGCGCGCAAAAATTACTCTGCGGCGGCTTCTGCCTAAGCAAAGCAAAGAAAGTTTTGCATCGTGCTTGACGAGTTAAGACAAGTTAATTTTAGGGCGGCGCTGGAGACCGCCCCTGCGAAAAGGCCGCCTCATATTTTCTTTCCGCTTATCTAGTGGAGGGCCCTGACCCGAGCTTTGGTCAAGCGGCAACTTATTCATGGTCAGCCCTAGTCTGGACTGCACTTAGCGCATAACTCCGCATATTTGTGACACGTCTTTGCGCAAAACAATGGTTGAACTCCTAGGACCCATTACGATAATGCAATCGTTCGTTAGATGAGATAGGAAAGGCACATGGTTGGGGGTGAATTTTGCCATAGAGGTAATTCGTTTACTAATCAATTCCTGAGTAACCCTCTATCAGTCTTCACATGGGAAGTTTACTGCCAAGATCCGCCTGGAACTGCTTTCGGCTAGCTCACTTTACAGTATGTTACACCCACACCGTCAGGAAATTGCAATAAATGCAATAAATTCAAAACATTGGATAACACAGAAACACAGAAAATAAAACTGGTTTTCTCGTTTCCCTTGGACTATGAGGCTATAACATGCCTTTGTGTTCACAGCATAAGTGTTGCAATTGTCAAGCCGTTCTCATGTAGTTTGTATTGCAAAATAACGATGACTCAAAGCAATAAGAGGGTGTTATCATGTATCATAACAAAGCGTATATTGCTTGATACGATGATTTATTCTGGAATGCGATATCATCAAGTGACGTAATTTTCGAGCGGCACCTTTTTCGCTAGTCTGGAAGAAATATTGATGAACGGTGCGGAGAGCTTGAACAGAGGTTTGCAGAAAGTGTGGTTATTGCCATTCAAGCTCGTCGATAGGAAAAGTTTCTCTATCTGGCGGCACTGCCCCGATATTTAGAGTGCAGCATACCTTGTCTGGGGCACCTTTCCGACTTCCGGTTGTCTATATTCTTTGGAAAGGAAATGTATAATCGGCGAATAGATTGGAAATTTTCCTCTTGAAACGAAGGCCAGAGATGCGAAAAATGACTTGTATCCAAAAGGGTAAGAGAGAAGCACATGGATGGAGTATCTGCTGTACATCACCTTAGAACTTCTGCCCAAGCCACACCCGCTAAGCCTATTCAGGCACGAAGGAGCGACATTTTGACAAGTTTGCTAGTTGTGAAAAATTACACAATTCAGCTATGGGAACGTCACTAATTTAGAAGGACAAAACCTTTAGTAGATGCTAAGTGTGTTTTCAAACTCCCTCCCCCACCCCCTCACGCTATGGTCTGCCGCGTCAACACAGCGCGTGAGTGACATGAGTGCAGAATACGGAATACATGAGTACAGCTTACGGATACCTTTAACTGGTTGAAACTAGGTGGAGTATTAAGTAAGTTCAACATCTCCGGTGAGGAAAACTTGGAAGATCTTGAAAATTACCAACGGACTGCTCTAGATAAAGCATTGAGATGGGTCCAGATACAGCTTATCTTGACCGTGGTAGCTAAGCGCAGCTGCAGATGATGTTTGCAAATAGATATGGACAATATTGGAGGCAGCCGAAAATAGACAGTCTCAAGAAGTGCAGAAGGGAGCTCTGTCAGTATTAGACAGAGATACGATAGTGAGAGCCGATTCTCCCCTAGCTTCACTTTTGAGCTGGTACAGAGTGACCACCTTCACTTTTGGAATAAAATTTTTTTTCGCTGGATGATGAAGAAGGAAAATAAGCAAAACAAACGCAAAAAAAGATTATTGAAAGCATATTTTTTTGTATACTGCGGCATGTATATTTAAAATGAACTGGCTTAGTAAATAGTGTATCTGGAGGTAAAAGTTAGCGGGAATAACGTACTGCGAAGAAAGTAGGTCGATCCAGGAAATAACCGCCGAAAACCAGAATTTTGAATAATAAAATAGCGATAAATTATGCAGAATTTTCACTTTTATAAATCCTGCGCTTTCGCCCGATTTTGGACTTTTTATTTTCAGACCACCCACTTTGATGAACCGAGAGCTAACGTGTAACGTGTACCTTTTGAAGCGGTTTTCTCGCTTCGGAATTCATCTTTTACAGCGAAACTTGGTCGATGCTTAGTTAGGGTCCTCTCCATTATATATCATTAGAATCTCATTATTTTTAACTCGGGTGGACGGTGCCTTTGAGCATTTTTGATTCACTTTTGTTCGAAGTTGATACCCAGTTGTCTCGGCTTCAATTTTACAATTTTTGAACTTTTATTAATTATTCGTTGAGCTCACCCTGCTTGCAAAACTTCGCGCCTGTCATGACATTCGATTGCGATTGTTGTTCCTAAAGCTAGCACTAATGTAAAATTGCTATAACAAATGTCTAGATTCTCGCTAAACCTATCACGTCCTTGGCAGTGCCAGAATTCTTTTCCCTCAAAACATCGAGCGCGCTTCTGCTTCGTCTACTTCGTCTACTTCGCAGTTGTAGAAGCTCTGAATGGAGTTCACTAGTGAAGAAGCGATCAAACCTAGAAGCTTGGATAGGTAAATATGTTAATATCAATAGCTAAAAAAGTAAAACCCACTCTTCTTGCTCGTCGTCTTCTCCAGAGCTTTCGATTTCGTCATGATCCATACGTTCCAGCTCTCTGAGTGCGTTTCGCACAGTTTTTTGGAGTTCTCTTTTTCGTTCACTTTTCGAAGTCAAAGCACCCATTATCGACCTGAACTAGGCAAACATATATGGGCATCAATTCTATGTTAATGAGAGGCTGAAGACGACGGGGGAAGAAGAGAGGGTATGAGAATGGGGTGGAGTGCGCGGGAGGATTTAGGTTGAGTTATAGCCAGAAAAGAAGAGAAAGTTTTTTGAAATTGGAGAAGGAGAAAACTGAATTGGCTATAACATCTACCTATTTGAATTGTCTTCCCGAAATTTTACGGTTTGTTCTAAATGTACAAAAATTTGTTACAAATTTTAGATGCTACAGCAATTCTTAAAATAAATTATGCCCTGAGGGAGGTTCCCAGACAGCTTCAAGTACCTGAGACACTATCGTTGTTCCCACCGGAGAATTACCACCAAGGATTTTGCCTGCTGAAGTGCGTATCGCGATACAGACTATGAAGACGTCCACCGCTCCATGACCAGATCATCTTTCCGTCGAACTTCTGCAAGTCGGAGGACACCGTCTATACAGGCTCTTGCGTCGCATTTGGCGTCTTACCTCCAGAAGGAGAAGATTCCCACCAATGGAGAACGTCAAGAACCGTCCTCCTCTTCAAGAAGGGCGCCCGGGAGAACCTTTGGAACTACCGTTGCCTGCTGGGTGTGCTCTACAAGCTTTTCACAGATTATCCTCGCTCGCATATCTAGGACACTGGAGGAAGCCCAACCCCAAGAACAAGCTGGATTCCGCAAAGGATTCAGCTGCATGGACACATCCAGACGGTTTCGAGAGTCAGAGAGAAGTCTGCCGGGAGTACCGACTGCCTCTCGTCCTAACCTTCGTCAACTACGAGAAAGCCTTCGATAGCGTCTAAACCAACGCCATCCTGTCAGCGCTAGTCGATCAAGGAGTGAACACAGCCTACGTGAGGACACTAGCCAACTGCTACAAGGACTGTACAACGACGATGCAGCTATTCGCCCCCTAACCATTCCAATCGGGAAGGGGTTCGACAAGGTGATACTATTTCGTCGAAGCTGTTCACCGCGGTCTTGCAGTGGATGATGAAGTCACTGGACTGGGACGAGAGAGGATGGGAGATTCCTGTCCAAACTTCGTTTGGCGGACGACATCGTTCTTTTTTCGAGCAGTATCACTGAAGCAGAGACGATGCTGAAGGAATTTAACGAAGCAGGGAAGAAGATCGGACTGCGAGTGAATCCGAAGAAGACTCAGTTCATGAGGAACGCCTTTTGCGAAGATGCAGAAATGGAACTGGAAGGCACCCCTATTATGGATCTTCTTACGTGTATCTCGGATGTTCGAAAAACATAGAGAACGACTTGAGTGAAGAACTTAACAGGAGGAGAAGAGCAGCCTGGGCTGCCTTCGGACCTCTGAAGGAAGCCACCGACCAACTGACGGACCCAGAGCTTCGTGCCCACCTGTCCGACTCAACAGTTCTCCCGGCGCTCTGTTACGCAGCTGAGACTTGGTCTGACACAGTAGCCACGTCAAAAGCCCTACGGACCACCCACAGAGCGCTCGAGCGCAGTCTTCTGAAGATGACCCGACACAAACAACATCTAGTCAGACTTCGCAGCACGGATATGAGGAGAATGTCCCGTCCTCGTGACCCAGCGGATTACGTTGCGTAAGCGAAGCATCAATGGGCCGGTCACATCATGAGAAGAACAGATGACAGATGGACACTAAAAACATCTGAGTGGATTCCTCGCGAAGGCAAACGTCCCCGAGGAAGACTACCAACGAGATGGGCAGACGTGTTCGTGGAACGGATGGACCAGCTGAGAAATCAGCTGGATACAATTATCGCACCTGGGACCGTGGACGCAGCCACCGACGACAACCAAGAAGATCGTGGATGTCGGAAGCGAGGGACAGGGACAAATGGCAACTTTTGTGCTGGGGCCCTCACGTGAAGAGGGCCATCTAAGTAACTAAAGTTAAGTAACTGAGTAAGAGACACTATTCATCCATTTCCCGATCTGTCCGGCAGAGTTTTACAGGTAACGTTCGTGTACGCCCATCACTTGATCGGGCCTGGTGAAACAATGCCCAATCAGGGGCGGTATTTATCAACTTGGACGGGCGCTGCTCCACCGTCATAAATGAGGGCCCTATTGGGTAATGGACGTCTTTCATTCGGTGAAAAAGGTTCTCAACCAGAGAACAGGAAAATGATAATTACCGTTCCCAACTGGGCATTGCTTCACTAGCGCCTGATCGGACGATGGGTGTTTTTCTCAGGTGATTGCTAAACACGTTGCACTTCTTGCGTTGATACTGGCTGAGAACTTAGCTAGGCATTGCCCAAGTAGCTCATGTAATTCATCGGCTAAGAATTCAGCTCTAAACTCTAGCCCATACCGTAATTTCTTTGAGTGCGGAAGTACCATCAAAGTGTTATGTATCAATTACTTACAAAGCTGAATGTCTGTTTGTATGTCTAAAGAACTGAGGATATAGAGATATAGGAGTGCGAACGGAGAGAGGGGAGGGGGGGGGGGGGGAGGGCAGTTACGTAAGAAAATTTTGTTCCTTGCGGAATTACCGAGTGTCTCGCTTCCAATCGTCCTCACTCCACCATGCTCGTTCGGATTCTTTTGGTTTCGGTAGTTGTTCATCGCCGGTCATCACCAGGCGAACTAACTTCGATTTCCTGCAAGACAAGAAGAAAGTAGGGTAAATTTCCATACACATTCATGCATGTCTTTATGGCATTATCCACTACACCAACACATCATTTGTTCTGCAACGAAGCGGCGCATTAAATAATTTATGACAGGTTGTGGTTGAGTTGATTGACGTGCATGCGCTTACGTATGTATGATTTTCATGTCCTAGACAAAAAAGTCATGAGAGGAAAAGGCTTTTAGATCACTCTGGAAAAGTGGTCTTATATGGCAATGATCACACTTTATGTGAATCGTTGCATTCAAGAGAACCGCGTCATCAAGTTCGCATATAAAAGCGGTGCGGAAATTGGGACCTATGACACCAACAATCAAAAAGGAATGAAGTCTTTTTGACAGATTAATCTTTGCATGGAAGTATTTCATATTTATGCCATCAGCAAATTTTGAAATTGCCGCGCTTAGCACGTTTTCCATATGGGACCCACGCTCTAGCAAATCGCGTGTGGAGTGAAAAGAATATGATTTGACACTCAACAATTCTTAACACGTTGATGACGAGCCATTTTGATGATGTCTGTTCCTGTGAACAAGCCCTTTCCCTGCATTTTTACGCCTGGCTGCATGTATGTAAGCATGCATCTATGCGTGAAGAATAAAATACAAGTGGGCAGGGCAATTCCGCCCCCTTTTGGCAAGCCCGCCCCTCGACAAGAATTCGTGCGAATTCCAGCATTTTTGAAAAATAGGCGGGGCCTGTCGAAAGGGGTGGGGCATACCTAATAAGGAGCGGGGACTAGGTTGAAGTCGAATGAGGTTCCCTGGTCATTTATGACATCTTCTACGCGCTTTGAGGACGAAAAAAGCCTCTTGTAGAAGGCAACCGAGTGGACGAAGTTTGCCAAAATAGGGGCATGGCCAATATGAAATACCCCTTAGCCTAAAGTGAATTATATGAACAAAAATTAGGATGACCGATACCTTGAAATTGGAGTTTGAGGTGCCGCGCACCATTGCGCGGCGCTGTCATCAATGTACTGATATCATTCTTGCACGAAAAGACTGCATGTTTTTCGCGTTGCCCATTTTGCGGCGCATTCAGGTTGGCTGTTCGGTCCCGCAAACAAAATGGTAAAGCAAAAGTGCTTTGATACCTATCAATTCTTAAATACATATTCTTGCGTGGAAAGATTGCACGTTTAAATCCTTAAGCAATCGCTACACAATTGCCACGCTCAGAGCTTTTCCATGTGGAACCTACATTCTGACAAATCGCATTGTTCGTTTTGCGGCGCACTCATTGGTCGGCTGTTGGGTCCCGCAAAGAGAACGTTTGAAACGGAAGGTTTTGCGATGTGCTTGCAGTGAACCCAGCAATTGCCTATGGGGCTCTTCCACGGGTGCTCTTGGAGCTCTTCTTGAAAAGACATTTTCTATGCAAAGCTACTGCGAGAAATTACGTTTGCGATTTTTCTATACGTATGTTCGCGTACCTGCTGTGTCATAGTTGTACTAGCTGAAGCCTTCCTATGCCTTTTCTAAAATTTATCTCTAGTCCCTGTTCATAGATCCAATTTAATACGGCGTTAAGTGTTTTTCACTTGACCAAAGCTATAACGCAATGGCATTGTTTATGAGTCTATTAAAATTAATGAGTTCTCAAAAGCGCGCAGATCTAGTCGGCTAACCATTAATTATGCGAGGCTAGTACTATGGTGAGTGGTGGTATTTCTTTGGAATGAGTAGGAACAATTTTTGATCCACGAAGCTCATGTGCCGCAGCTTGAAAACCATTATGTGATAAGTGGTTCTTCTAAATTTCCAAAAAAAAGCCCGGAAAAAAACCCACTTTTCACATTTTTCATCGCAGTGGTATCTACTTTTCGCTTTCATAAAGTTTTTCCCTCCTAAATCGGGAAAATGGCGGCTCGCAGTGATTATATCCGGAGCCATGTAGATCTCATTGTAGATACCACTGTCCTGCAAGTAGTTATAAATCCACGGGTTCGAAAAAAGTTTTGGGTAAAATAAATGGAAGGATAATATACAATTTTTCTTTTTATTCTGGACTTGCTTTCCCTACACTTGCCATCGCTCCACGAAAAAAATGCTTTTTGAACAATAAATTGAGCTCAAAAAATCAAACACAATAAATAAAATCATACTTTAAAAGCCGTAAGAGACCTCCCTTATAACTAATCTTTAATTCAACTTGCTTGGCGGTTGGAAGGCGGGGCTCTGTAACTCAATCAAGGCCACTCGCACCTACTACGCAGTCTGCGTCTCTCTCGCGCGCGTGCTCTCTGTTCACTATCTAGCCTTAATTAGGTCATACAGCCCCCCCCCCCTCCAGCCGTCAAACCAGTTGAATCAAAGGGCACCTAGCATTACAGATGAGCCCTCCCCCTCCCCCGTTAAGCCCCTCTCCCTTCCCAGTCCCAAAAAAAAAACAATTACTTCAAAAAATACATTTTTCATTCTCACGAAAATTAAACACATAAATAAAAATAAAATCTAATAATAGAATAATCAGTTTTTCTTACCTTCATTATCTTTAGCAAAGCCATTGGATCCGTCTCTCCACAAAGATCCGCAGTAGTTGGCGCTGCCCATTCGACTGTAGTGGGAATAGCATCAGCTGCAATACAAAGATGATTTAGCAAATTTTTACCAGTTCTTTGAAATATTGAATTTTCGTGGTTTCAAGCATATCTAAATGCTGCGTCTAAAGAGCAACACGTGAATTTTTGTCTACTTTCGTTTTTTCTCTCGCTAGAGTCCAAGGCTTTCGCAAACCGGTTTCGTTCGCTAGGCATGACAAGGTGGGTGTGGCAGAAGAGGGATCAAAGATCGCAGAAATATTTATTTTGAGCAAAGAACTGCAAATTATTTATATCATGGATATTTGTAATTCAAATGCTACAGCAAGAAAAGATAAGTAGAGGGACGAATCCAGGAAGAATATGCCTTTATTTTGAAAGTTTGCGCTTTGATTTTCATGTCAGCACTGCATAGTCGTAGAGCAAGAATTGATATTTTTTGACTTTTATGTCTTTCGGAACCCGTGTGCGTCATTTGCAAGCTATGGCCTCTTTGAAACAAAATAATAATATAAGCGAATTTCGTACCCACATAATTAGTTCGATGCGTAGAACTTGCAAGGTATGAGTTAGTGCGTAGGCTTACAAGAAAGAAACACCAAAAACTTGCCTTAAAAATTTTCAACACATTCACAACAATACGACCCACCGGTGGGTCGTACGTGCTCTTCCATTTTGGACACGACCCGCCGGTGGGTCGTAAGGTTCACAAGCTCTAGCTTTGCCAGTTTACGATGGAAATTTAGGGCGTTCTGGCACATAATTGGGGGCACTTAGGCGAAGTTCCATAAGGTCTGGTACTGTAATATAATGTTACGGTAGGTATACCATAGATAGAGATAAGGCACAGACTTAAGCTCAAATTCTTCGTAAAATGATGCTGTTTTTGAATTCAAGTGTACATGCATGCGAAATACGGCAAGGGCAAGAGACCGAAGTTAGCTCATTAAAAATATCGGTTTCAATGATTTTATTGATTTTTAGCAATATTCATCTCACAAAGTTCAAATCTTACAACATAGCTTTTATGGCATGCTGATACGAAAATGATAGCCTCAAGTTTTGATACCGCCTTCTTGCGTCACTTTCTTGATTTTTACAAAAAATTCTACCGTAGTGTTACCGTACCCCACTACCCCACTATGGGACAGCACTAAACAAAGTGGGCACTTTGATTGTGATCAGCACGTGAACTAACCCCAAAACACAGTTTTTAAAATTCCATGTGTTAAATTTGTACAGAATGATTACCGTAACTTTACCATATGGGGCTAAAAACTAAATTGAACTATATTTTGCTAGTCAACGTCTTAGACAACTCCTTTGGGGAGATTCTCGAAGACATATTTTGAGTTTTTACCAAAAAGACTTTCTATTTCGGACAGTAGGACCCACGGGTGGGTCGTAAGTTTGACAGAGCGAAAAAGGCTCTGGCCCGAAACGGCAGTAATCGAAAAATCGGCCTTGTTGTGAATGTGGTAAAACAACCCTCATACACTCTTTCTAGCTAACAAGTGTTCTTTTCGACTATGCATGTCAAAAATTATAATTCAAAACGTTGGTAGCATCAAATTATTAGTTCTAGTAATTTTGAAAAGAAGATTAACTTGTTTTTTTTTATATTTTTTTATCAGAATGCAAAGAAGTTACGATCAATGTTCATTTTCGGCAGCTTGTATCGCCTTGATATAAAAACACTGAAGCGCATGGTTTTTCTCTTTATTCTATTATAAAACAAACTTCGGAGGATAGAGGAAATTAGTACCTATGAAAATTTGGTACCAGACTTGAATCAACGTAACAATTTGAGAAAAAACACGAAAAATTTCATAAATAATAGATGTAAATTCTCCGCTTACTTCTTGAATGCTAGACCCATGAAATCAGATAAAGAATGACTTCTCCATATTTTTTTCAAAGGTGTAAGAAATCATACATCATCGTTTTGTGGATAACTAGAGATAATCCCCCTTCCCCTGCCCGCCCATGTGCGTATTCTCCCCACTGCCTTCATGCTTGTTTTAGTTTTTCTTTTGTTTGGAGCATCATTGAAGGGAGCATTTGTGCAGAGCCTTACCCCCTCCGATTGATACTTATACTGGTTATAGGCCCCGAAAAAGGGGCATATGCGTTGGCCCGCCCCTCCAATGTGGTCTCTAAATGCAAAAAGTAGACCTGGAACCCACGAAAGTGCTACCAAGCCACGCCCGTGCGATCAAGCCCCGCCCATCCAGGCATCTGGACGTTATCCACGCTTAAGTGCAGTTTTCGCAGAAATCGTTTTTTTTTTGAATTTGCACATTGCGTACTTCATGGCTGCAATCAGGGCCATGGAAAGGCCCCAGAATGACAAAAATATAGAAAGCGAAATTTTGGGTGGATGCTGTTTTTAGGGAAAAGAGTGTGCAATTTCGTTGTGAATTCTAACAAAACTGGCGTCGTTTGAAGAAAATTTTTTCTACTTTGTAAAGGAAATTTTTGCCATGGGTCCAGACACTTGAGGTGATGTTTACTTTTCTTAGAATTAGTGTGTGCTGTAACCAGAGCACTTCAAAGCCCTCATGGGAGGTCTTTTCGCTTTTTGTCTCGTCTGAAACTCTTTGGCATTGATTTGTTTAGTTGAGAGAACAAAGTGAAGTTGATTGAGATGTATGTATTGATGACATCGCGCAGGAAATCACTTGAACAGAACTTGAAATCATCGAAACCACATCGACACGAAACTGTTAGTGGAAAAACTGTAAAGATCATTTACTTTGTTGGGGAGAGTTCAAGGCTGCAATACCAGCGTTTTTGTTAAGAGTTTGATGAAGAATTGGCAGGAGGTCAGAGATTTTGCAAATGAGATGGTCTTTTTGAAAGAGAGCAAGGAATTGGCTACTCAAGCACTATCGTTATATCAGGGCCCCTCGGGTCGCGAAATTTCCAAGAGCTTTTTTTTTGCAAAAGTTATAGAAGACGCGAGTGACTTGTTTATACGTGTAAAGATTTGAATTTTCTTATTTTTTATAAATCAAATTAGCCTTGTGTTTTTTAAGATTTTTATTTTTATAAATCAAATTAGCCTTGTAAAAAATTTTCGGGGCCTAGCTTCTCCAATGCCCCGTTTTCCACAATTTTATGGGCATGGGCAGGCAAAAATCTTGTCAAGAGTCGCAAAAAATTTCTTGGAGTGCATGGCCAATGTCATGCACCTTCATTCAAAAAATTTTTTCTGTCCCCCCCCCCCCTCCAGAACGGAGAACCTATAAAGGGTCCGCTACCGATATGTATGTGGCATTTTCTCAGATAATGAAGCCATCGTTAAGAAAATGCAAAAAATTTCTCCTTCGTTTTTTTTACTCGCGTTTTTTGCGTTGATAAAGCGAGGAAGATTTTTTGGCGTTTTTTTTTCAAATTTTCATCAAACGAAATTATTAAAATACATGGGAAGGCTCGATTAGTAAATGAGATAAGAATGAAATAGCGTAATTATCAGAAAAACTGCAATAATCAAAGGTATTTGTCCCATTTAGTTTTTTTAATGAACAGACTTCAATTTTTGCTCTCCAAGAGCGTTTGATGTTACTAAAAATTTAAAAATAAACACATCCAGAAAATTTTACCTGCAGATTTTTTGACGGTTAAGAAGGTGCAGCGGAAATTTCCCACAGTCACATACTTGCAGAAATTCGTTCTTCAAAGAAAATCATTTTTTCAGGAAAAATTCCCTTTCAGGCAGTCTTCATTGTCATTGCTAAAGTTCAAAATTTACAGAGAAAAGGCTTTTATGAAAGAAACTTCTCAATCGTAAGAGTCTTAATTCTGCAAGCCCTGATTAAGGAAAAAAGGATTCTTATCAAGTAGCTCTGCAACTCTGCAAATTTTGCAACGATTGCTCGTTTTTGAGTGTATTTCTTTTTTGACAACTGGTATGCAATAAAGTGAGAAAAGTTTTTACGAGGCAAAGAACAAAAGGACTGAACTAATTACAGTAAAATTATTCTTGCGGAAACAATATCTTTTAAAAAGGTTAAATCAGAATATTCGAACCCAAAGCTTCACATGACATTCTTCTTTCATTCCATTCATCGGAAGCGCTTGAATAGAATGGAATTAAGAGAATTCTGTAACCTCACGCTTTTCAATGAGCAAAAAAAAAAACGATTTAACGCCTAACTATATTGTTTTTTGTCAGTGTAATTACACAATCGGAAATGAAGCTTCTATCATTTGTAAAGCAAACTATTTTTTTGTATATACATCCTATATGAATTTATGAATCTAAGCCTCTAGCTGAGGGAGAATACAAAGCAGGGCGGAAGGAAGTAGGAAGGGAAAAAAGTAAAATGTTGGTAAAAAAATTTTCTGATAAGTTTCAATTTTGAATCGTGATTTTGCTGGTTTTTGAGTACACTGCCTCAATTGTTGGAATCCTGCAAAATATAAAAAAATATGTAAATTGAGTCCTGTGAATCATAAAAGGAAACATCGTGTAACAACTTCTGAATATTGCTATTTTTATATTTCAATTGTTCTAATTATTTCGAATATACATGACATTATGGTTACATGCTTGATTTACATATCTGCTACTATTTACCATTTATTTGTTATTATTATTACCAAAAAGGTTCTTTGATAAATTCCTCATTAAATTTTGTTCTATTTTTCATTTAATTTTTTCATTTTTACTTCAGCTCTTTAATTTTATCGTAATTTCTCAGAATTTTCAACTAATTTTCTAGTTATTATCGCTTCGACAGGCAAGGATCTGCAAAAATATTTTGAAAGAGTAAAATCGATCACAAAAGAAAAACTTTGGAACTTTTTGATATCATCGTTTTTATGTACATTTTATGACAATGCAATCATATAGATCTCTTAATTACGTCATTGCAATCATTGCTTCCTCTTCGATAACAAAAGAAAATTTAAGAATGTTCGAGAACATCATCCATTCTTTCGTCACAAGTGATTTCCATAAATTATGTGAGAACTGAACAAATGACTTCTAAAAGGCAGAAAAACCAAAGCGCAGAAACGATTTCCCAAGAGCAAAGTACAACAGAAAGTAATGGACAGGTTACAAGGGAAATTGTTCAATTATCTTTTTGTTAGGAGGAAAAGATGTCGATAGATGGGAAGAATTATAAGGGAAGAGAACTAATAGGTTGCAAAGTTTTCGAAAGTGTTCATGAGTTGAAAGCTGAATTGTAGATTTTTTGCAAGCAATTTGCGCCTGTTTTTAAGTGGTCGGAATAATGATTTTTTGACCTGTAAAGAAAATTCAAATTATCTTAGCAGTGACTGCTAGTATCCCCTAATTACTCGAGAGTTATTTCTGTCGTCCCTCCCCCTCACATTCTTCCATAAAAATTCTTCAGAAAGTAATTGTGGGTAGTTTTTATTGGAGGAAGAATACTGCGAGAGTTTTTAAGAATTTTTTTTTGTCGGAATATAAAAATTTGAAAATGTAGGGATGCCCGTTGCAAATTATTAGTATTCTAATTGAGTTAGCAGTGGGGCCAAAATTTCGGGAAATATTTCCAATACAAAGGAATTTCCTTTTTCGTTCCCCCCCCCCCCTCCCCCCTCCCCCGCTTCCTTCACAAAAATTAGCCTACTTTTTGCTTACTTTAATGACTATTAGACTACTGCAATGTATTTTGTATTTTGTATTTTATTAGATTGCGTCGTATTTTATAAAATGCAAAGTTTTCCAAGCTATGATTTTTTATCATATTTTTATTTATTCAATTTTCACAGTTTTTTTTCAGTGAAGCTTCTCTTTGAGCATTCGTCATCTAAAGAAATATGACCTGATGTTCTCTCTGGTGACGATCACGGCTTTCCAATTTATCCGAGATTAGCTGCATTATCGTCAGCTGATCTCGTTGCATCCTCTAAACCCTTCTAAATCCGCTAAAGAACGCGGTAGTAGCAAAAAGGAACGTAAATTTATATATTAGAAAGGGATCATAGGGTTTTTGACGTATGTAGGCTGTCGTTTTGCCTCTCCTCTCTCTCATAGCTTTGGAAAACATTGATATTGTGAATTCCGAAAATATTATTTTTTTCGCACAACATTTTTTCCAAAAAATGCTTCAAGCTTTTCCTTTTACAGTGCCCTTAGGAAATTTTTTTCTTGCTAAAGAAATTCTTGGAGCAATAAATGTATTCCATTTAAGATTGATTAGATGTCCTTACAATATTACGTATTCTAAAGAATCCCCAAAAGTCACAAAAAGGGCATTGGTCTCAATAGAATGCCAAGTACTTCACACTCATAAAAATTTACCTAAATAACCATAATGAAGGGGTTATGGTAATATTATAGGGCTGTTCTCAACCTTTTCGAGAAAGCGGTTTAACTTAGATGTACACATTACCTCAAAGATTATCCTAACCTTTGAATAGAAAGATGAATTAATCCACATTTTTAAAGTAACCCCCCTTTATTCCTAAGTGCTATTTCATTGTTTGGGATGACCCGAGTTGAATGATATCTTATTAATAGACTGAATAACAACAATAGAACTTAGGAAGAGTGCAAGGTACTTTGGATGGATATTTTTAGAAGAAATAGCGAACCATCCCCCCCCTCCTCCTATAGGCGGCGAAATCTTTGAAAATTACTTACATGGGTTATAAAAATGGAGTGTCGTTTATTTTTTGCAATGAAAATTGCAAATTCAAATTAGCCTCCAGATAATCTTTTTATCTTAAATTTTTTGGAATGCCTGGCGCTTTGAGAGAAAAAAGAATTTTTTGCGAGAAAGAAGAAAAAATTCAGACAGAAATTCTTCCTTTATTTCCCATCTTCGTTCTTTTTTCTAACCGGAGTCAGTCATAATTAGATAAAAAAATGTTCCCAAAAAACTTATAATTATCAATGCCTAAAAGAAATTTTTTCGCAAAACGTTAATCTTAAGAAACATGTAAAGTTTCGTCTAATACAGACGCTTACGAAGTCAATAAGTTTTCAATCTTTCAACCCATTCATATGGATTTTTCACCCCCCCCCGTCCATACGGAAATTCTAGGATTGCCACTGCCAGAAAATCTTAGGGGGTTACAGTTTTGAGAAAAATCCAGTGTGTAGACGAAATATTCGGCTGTAGATCACTTTGGGCGCGGCGCCCACCCCATAAAACAAAATAATTTTTAATTTCATCAAGAAATACTTTCTCCAATTGGATACCTAAAATGTACTTACTGGGTACGGTAGCTGTCGTAGAGGTAGTGCTAGTAGTGCTGGTAGTGCTGGTAGTGCTAGTAGTGCTGGTAGTGCTGGTAGTGCTGGTGGTGATAGCTGTCTCATGATTTCCTGCCTTTGTTGTAATATTCGTTGTCGGTGGTGGCGGCGGTTGCGGTGGCGTTGGCGGTAATGTGGACGAAGTCGGTCGCATTTCAACCAACTCCCAGAATCGGATTGGCTCTTTGATCTTGCTGGAGTCGATGTTTGGCTGCCATATACGTACACGAACTTGAGCTTCTGCCATTCCGTAGAGGCTGAGCAGTACGATGAGAGACAGTGGCTGCATTGGATGCAGCAGGCAGGCTCGGGTACGTGGCGAGACAGTGTGCCTGACCAGGAGGGAGGGGCTAGAGGGTCCGGAAGGGAGACGGGGAAAGTGGGAGGGCGACAGGCCAGGCAATGGAGAGGGAGTGTGAATGTGTCTGAGGGATGAGTGGTGAGAACTACGCCGAAATTGTGCGTAATCGGGGAGAGACCGCGGCAGACACGCATTAGAGAGTATATGCCTGGTCGACGGGGGCGGGCAGACACTATGCACGGGGCGTAGATGTCAGGCCAGCTGCAGCTGACGAGACAGCCGCCCGCGGACGGTTAGCGCACATCTTCGGGGGGTCGAGAATCGATAGTCGGTATGCGGTGGTGCTGCGGGCCGGCTGGGCCCGCTACGCCCCTGCTCGAGGCCCCAGCAGAGGCCCTAAACGACGCTTTTGGGCCAATGAGTATTCGCCCACATAATACGGTTTGTCAAATCTTTATTTTCTAGAATTTTCCCAGATTTTTTTGAGCCATTTTCAATTTTTTTTCTTTCGCGCTTTTTTCGTCTTCGGATACAGGTTTTCTATTGGTCGCGCATTCTACCGTAATGCGCGCGCTCGCTACCGTAACCGCACCATGTCCAAAGTTGCGCTTGCACCCACACTTTGCAAAACGAGCACGAGCATGACTGATGTTCGTGTTGGCGGCTCATAGACGCTAAGTCAAACGAGTCGCGCGTCATTTCCTCAGCCGAAACCAGCAAAAAATGTCCAAAAGAGAAATGATTTCAACACGAAAACGAGACTAGAAAATTTTCAAGAATTTTGCCAATTTTTAGGCGCTAGTGATTAGCGAATCCGAGCCGGAAGGCGCATTTTTGGATCGTCTTCGTGCTCTCGGTTGGTCCATCAACGTCTCACCGGTCTCGCAAGCCGTCTGTTCTGTACAACAACTTCGACCTATTCTTTTGCTACTCGATAATCGTATTCCGGAACTTCCGACGCTGTCCAGGTTTGTGACTTTCGCTAGAGAGTATTTTTCTCGCTAGATCAGCGCTTTTCCTCTTCATGTTTGTCGAGTGTCTCGTATTTCGTAGGGGAGAGCTCGACTCTCATGAGCGCCCCTCTCACCCCGTGCATGAGTGTGTATTTATTTGTCCTTGTTTGTTCCTCTCGTTCACACTGATCCATATATTTCGATTATTTTTGTATTTTTGAATTCACGAAAATTTCCTCTGCAATTTTTCCCTTTTTTCTCCCTCTCTTTCCATCAATCCTATCGTTCGTTGAATCGTTGATTGCTCCTCTGCCTTCTCTCATTGTCTTTCTCTCTTCTCCCCACCACAAAGTATGTGCGGGGTTCGAAATTGTCGCCAATTTTCTCAATTACAATGTGACAGTCTTAAGACCTCTCTCTCCCTCTTGTCTTACTGTAGCTCCACCACTTTTTCTCCTTCGAGACGTAATTTCGCGAAAAATTCTGTGTATCTTCTCAGTGCGAATTGCAAAAGCACGGGGTCGCAAGTGCTCTATTGTGTGTGACGAAAGCGTGGCATATTTTATCTCTCTCTCGATATTTTATCAGCCATTCGCTCTGATGACGTAGTGAAACGTTACACGTAGTTATGCATGGGAAGTGTATGATGTGTGTGGCTTTGTAGGGGGGGGGGGAGGGTAGGTAGGGGGGAAGAGTGAGAGAGTATGTGTAAATGTTAAGGGACGCATGGGTATCATTTATTCTGGGACTAGGAGGCAAGAAATCGCTTTGCACTTGTCTATGCAAGCTTGAACTTGTTCTTCCATGGTTTTAGGCAGGAAATAATACTAGACGAGATAGATCACAAGTGTAAACTTGTAAGGACACAATCAGGCATTTTTATACCATGTTCTTTCATGATTTTGGGCAGTGCATAACAGTAGATCAGGTAGATCACAAGTACAAATTTGTTAAGAACACAACCAAACTTGTTTTTCCTTTGTTTCTCCCTAATTTCACGCAGTAAATAACAAAAAAGAGGTAGATCACAAGTAGAAACTTGTTTAGAACATATTCAAGCTTGTGAACTTTGTTTATCCCCGAAATCATGTCATAAAGATGAAGTAGCTCACAAGTACAAACTTGTTAAGGACACAATCAAGCTCTTTTGGGACTTTGTTCTTCTGTTCTGAGTTTCTTTAGTAAATGTTAATTGATGAGTAGATCACAAGTATAAACTTGTTAGGAACAGGAACACAACTAAGCTTGTTTGGACATCGTTTCTCCCCGATTTTACTTAGTAAATGACAATTGATGAGGTAGATCACAAGTATAAACTTGTTATGAACACAATCAAGCTTGTTTGAACCTTGTTTTTCCCCTGATTTTACTCTATAAATGACAATAGATTAGGTAGAGCACAGCATAAACCTGTTGAGAACACAATCAAGCTTGCTTGGATCGTTTCTCCCAGATATTATTTAGTAAATAACAATTAATGAGGTAGATCACACTAGATGGGGTAGATCACAAGTACAAACTTGTTAAAAACACGATGAAGCTATTTAGACAATGACATTACAAACTTGAACTACTCTCAGAATGAGAGTAGTTCAAGTTTGTAATGTCATTGTCTAAATACCCTAATTACCCTAATTTCACGCGTACAAGGCGCGGGGTGGTCCTAGCTTTCATCGAGCTGCTCAGCCGCCCCAACGTGATTTAAGAAGCGATCCTTATGCTGCACGATTCGTCAGGCAAAACGCAGCACGGTATGGGGTTCCTTTGGTTGCGAAGTCCTTTGCCGTGTTCGGGCTGGTCGATGAAAGCTAGGACCACCCCGCGCCTTGTACGCGTGAAATTAGGGTAATATGTCTGCTAAAGGTGATCTTTGGAAATTTCCTGTCAAAAGAAAACATCCTTCCCCCCCCCCCTTCAGACGCGTTCTTTGCGGGAGTAATGTGTGATTCTGTTTATGTGCTCAAGTATTCGTCGTGAATATTCTCCCTCATTCTCTCCCTCTTTCTTGCGCGCGCGTGCCCGCCCGTCCGTCCAGAGGATGTGTGAAAGATGTTGGCGTAGTCGTAGCTAATTGAATTCAACACACACCCACCACCATCTCGCATTCCTCGAGCTCGAGCTTACCTCGATGTCTTTGAGAATCGTTGAAGATGGCGGTAGAAACCATATCAAGAAAAAGCTTGAAAGAGGTATACCGTAGCCATCATGGTAATTGCCGCGGGACCAACATGTCATGAAGATAATGAGTGAATTTACGCAGCGCGATATAATCAGAGCTGGAAAGCATAAAACGCTCAGAGATAATAGCAGAAAGAGTAAAATTTGAAAAAAAATCAGTGAACAAGAGGATAATAACGAGTAGTAAGTCACAAAATTAATGAATAAATAATGGCAAAAAGAGAGATGTCTTTTTTAGAAAAAGTACTTTTTACCAAGTTTATTTTTCTTTCTTGGTTTAATACCGGCTTCCTAACAAACAAGGAAGACCTCTATTACACAGTACTATTTGTGGAGGCGGCTTCGTATGTAACACTATAAACGGGAAATTCTTTTGGAAGGCGGCATTTCACATTTTTTTGTTGTTTTGTTTTTTTTTGGAAACTTTATCTTTCAAAAATTTCCCTGTTTCAGTCACAGCTTATAAAACCGCCTCCGAATGAGTGACAACGTTTTTTGAAGGCAGCCAGATATTCAAAAATTGAAACGGGAAGTTTCCTGAAGGCCACTTTACTACTACTTGAAACGGGAACTTTTAAAAATGAAAAAGATCTTTTTAACATACTATAAAGAAAGAGGTAAAATGCGCACGTTGGACTATGCATCCTCCCTTCTCCCTTGAACAGTCCAGATTTTAATCAACTGAATTCTCAAAAAATTGAGTAAAATAAACTTTCCGACATCCAGTAATCATTTTCGCTTTTTATACTCAAAGAAATTTCAGAAAACCGCATTTCACCTTTCCATCGTTCTTCTAATTAATTATCATTAATTCTTTCAAGATTCGGTACGACTTTGCACAAATTGTCAAAACAAGTTCCTAATGTGTCTAGCATGTTTATACTTGTAAAGTACAAACCTGTTCAAGAATGTTTAGATAATGTGTGCAAAGCGTTTTCGAGTCTCTTAGTCCCAGAACGAATGATAAATAGTCTAGGATTTTTATCAGCAAAAATCTGAAGAACCTCGAACCACTTCACCTCAGAGACCACTTTGCACAGTCAAAACAAGTTTGATCATGTGTTCAGCATGTTTATACTTGTGAACTAACTAACTAATTTATGAATTTTGCTATTTGGAATAACAGGAAGAACATGTTCAAGGTTGTTTAGACAATGTGTGCAAAACGAGTTTTGGAGTCGTTTGGTCCCAAAACGAACGATCAACAGTCTAGAATTTTTACCCAGCAAAAATCAGAAGAAACTCAAACCACTTCACCTCACCTTGTTTGCTCTAATCCTTGATGTTCAACCTGAGGTCTTTTTCTGCACCCATGCTTGCCATTCATTTCGCATGACAGTGTTTTTACCTTCGGCTACGTCATCAGCTGCACGCACATCGCCACGACCTGAAAACCTAGAACCGGAATTCCTATTTGCTGGCTTCCTTGAATCGGGTAAAAAACCCGACTAACAAGGAAAAGCAAAGTGGGTGGGAGTAAGCGTAGGTGGGTTTTGAGTCATTGAGTTAGTGCAGACAAGCTCATTAGTTTGAATAGATACTAGAGTTCTTTGAGGGGGAGGACAAGCAGTTTGGAGTAATTTGGAGGGGGCGGAGGAGGAGGGGGGAGGCTCGAATAATTTCTATAGAATCTGTCGGATCAATTATGTAAATTTCTGAAAGTTATTACAACTATCTGTCATTTGCAAATTTTGCCGAACACAAGCAATTACTGAAATTGTAGCTTGACGACAGCAATTTGCACTTTCCGTGTTCTCAACGTCTTTTTCTTTTTTATCTTTTTTCCCCTGCTAGACTTGATAGTAAGCTTTTCTACGTAAATGTTCGTCGATTACTCATAGTGCATTCGTTTGCCATTGAAAAGAAACTCAAAAGTAAAGTTCAGCTGTCTGAGACTTAACGCAAATAAATTTGCAGAGGGGGGAGGGGATTTAACGAGAGAACGAACTGGGATTAAAAAGAAATAATCTGTTATATAAAGAATCGTTAGCTCAATTCAAAAATCTTCCAATAGCGGGAAACCGCGGCGGGTCCCGAAGCGAACGCTCTTCCATGTAGCACCTTTAGATTACTGGTTCACTAGTTTTTGCAGAAAATCGGGGGGGGGGGGGGGGGTTTGGGTGTAGGGGATTACAGTTAAACACTCTACGTGCTTCTGTAAACACGCTAAAAAATTCTAAGATTTTTCCTCTAGGATATATGTTTTTTGCTTTCGTTCAATTTATGCCTCTGCAACTTGGAAAATACGCTGATTTGTGGATGTTGCTGTAGTCTAAAAAAGTTAAATCTTTTTATTATACACTCTCTAACTGATATATATTGATTAATTTACTTATTTGCTTATCTATTAATCTCTTATTGATTTATTTACACTTTAAAGCATGCCACAATAGCTTGAATCAGACAAATTAGAGAAATCAAAGAGACAAAAACCAAAATTGAAAATAAAAGATCAATAGTCCAAGTCATTATTGATCAATATTTTTCAATACTGTTCGTAATAACTATTCTTTATTGAAAGTCTCTCCTTCAGAAGCCAAGAAAGAATTTTTGAAACCAAAAGAATAAATAACTCAGCAATCAGCATCACATAAATTTCGATATTTTGCACAGTCAAATTTATTATTCCCATTCGCAATGAATTTCCAATATTTGTTGAGCTCTATCATCGGAAATCCCATACTTTTCAATCACTCTGTAAACAGTGCTCGACATTTTGACCCATTCAAAGTCATCTTATTAGGTCCAAAAAGCAATTTCGATTATTAATGAACACCACATTTTGTGGAGCAAAGGTTTCTGGAAAAGCATTTCAACCTTTTTCTAATTTTTATAAAATCCTTACAGTACAATCAATGAGCTTTCGAAAAATTACCAAACTTGCGACTCATGCTTTTTGAGATGCTCAAAATTCCCAGTTTTTCCAAGCTTTTATACCAACCCTCCGAAGAATTTTAAGTAAAGATTCGATAGAGCAAACCTCAGAGGATACGGTATTTTTTCTTCTTTTTATATCCCGACATAATTTTTCAGAAAAACTTTATTTACTGTTTATCTGGACATTTATTTACTTAACTATTGATTTATTTGCCGTTTCTTGGTCAATTTGAGTTTGTTAGCATATCTGAAATGGGTAATCGAACCAATCAGTATATTCACTTTCCTGTAGCACCCAGTCCAAATGCACTTGAAAATCCTATATTCCCAAAACCCCAAATCCCAAAATCCCATGTTTATCTGGACATTTACTTATTTAACTATTGATTTATTTGCCGTTTCTTAGTCAATTTGAGTTTGTTAGTATATCTGAAATGGGAAACCGAACTAATCAATATATTCACCACTCCTATAGCAGCCAGCCCAAATGCACTTGAAAATCCCATGATCGCTCTAATATTCGCATACACACATTCTGTACTAGTTGTTTTCTGCATATTCTAATAAGGACATTTTGATCAGATGAATCACATAATGGCACGTTTTTTTCCACCTATTCCTTCCTGTTTAGCATCCTATTCACAAAAGTACAGCCGTTCGTTGCATTTTCATCGTCATCGTCGTTGTTTAGTCACAGCCATCGATGGCGGCCGCGATGGGAATCCGTATCGTTATTATGCAATATACAAAGTGATTCATACCGTATATGAAAGCATATTAGATTAGAAATTGTCTTGCATATTTACACAACATGGCGCGGATAATTGCCGCCATGTTGATGTGATATATGAATGCGAACGCGTGTGTGCGGTGCGCGCACACATGCGTCACGTTCGCAGTGCTGCATGTCAGTGCTGCTGTCACTTTCTGTTACTTGACGATGTAGTCAACTACTTTTGCAGAATCTGATGGAGATTGTTTAGCGAGGAAGGCCAATGTAGAGCAGAGGGAGCTTTGGGGCTGGTTCAAGCACAAGTACAATCCGTTCAGAACTATAGAAAATACCCAGCGCAAAGCGTCGCGGCCAGCGTCGCGTGCGTGTGCGAACGTGACTGTACCTGACAAAACAAGTTCAAAGTTTGAAAGCATCAAAGACTGATTTGGCTGACTTACCCGGTTGAGTTCAGAGACCGCAGTGACGTACGCGACCGCACCGCTTTCCTCAACGCGAAGGGACAGTGCCATAAAATTCGATGACTAAGGTTTTCTTTCAAAGAATGGAGGAAGTGCACATAATGTGCAATAACGGCTTTGAATAATTCTGCTTTTTCATTTTACGGCAAGTTCTTCCCACACTGGGAACAAAATGGAAATTACTCTGGCAAGAATTATCTCAATTTTTAAATTTGGAGGCAGAGTGTTTGAAAAAAAAATTTAATTTTGAGTAGCCTTTAATGCTTTAAAGGCAGTTTCAAATGCAGTAATGAATGGTGTGCTCATTTTTGTATTTTGTCGACAAAGGGCATTATGTGCAGTAATCTCCACTTGTTTTTTTTTGATTATTTTTCGCTATTACAAGTTCTCCCTACATTTTTATATTTTTTGGCAAGACTTTCTTGAAGAGTCTGTAAAAAGAAAACCTGCTTTGCTTTGCTTTGAACTTTGCTCAGACTAAAATTGTAGCTTACAACTCTCTCACGTTCTGAAAAATAAGTCTGCTATAGGAACAATTTGTGGTTCGCCCATATACACAGGTAAAGCTCGATGTCTAGACTATACACCGTATTCTACTCGGATGGCGTAAAATAAAGTAGTTGTGGTATGGGATCACCTTCCTAGAGTGTTACGACCTTTGGAAGAACTCATTACTGGATCAAGTTTCATTTTTGAGCTTTCCTGCACTCGCATAAAACAAAACTTATGATGCAGCGCCTATGCCTTAATCCTTTTTCACAATGAGAACTCCTTCATGGATGGCGTAAAATAAAAAAATTGTGGTGCGATATGATTTATAATTACCGTAAAAGTTCTTTTTCTGGATCTCTGCATTTCAGTTCACCTCCTTACTCCCACCCCTCCACCCTCCTTAGAATGACCAAACCTAAATCCAAATTTATTGCCTTTTCTGAGCCTGTGATAGCGAAAACAAATATAAATTTGTTAATACGCAAAGCGTAGGTCAGTTTAACAAGTTTCTACTTGTGCTTTGACGGATTTAGTACTTGGATTTCTTGTAAGGACATGTTTGAGCTTAATCAACTTATGCAACAGCGTCCTCGAGTATTCTAGTCGCATTATGGACTCTACGTGGATCTACGCTATCTATGTGTATTGTGTGCAATCACGAGTATATGTCATTCGGTGTAGTTAGCCTTAGCCAAATCAGATAACGAAGCGCTGTCATCAAAGGGTAGAGGACTATATGTCGCCGAAAGTGGGAGAGTCCCACGCGGACTATGCAGCTACTCAGCCCATGAACGTAATGGAATGTGTATTTGTTGCAGATGTTCGACGGGATCTCCCACTTTCGGCGACGAGTCCCCTACTCGTCATCAAGTCCCATTAAAACATTAAAAGGCATTAAACGATCCATGCAGTTACCATCTATTCTATGACTAAGGGACGCAGACCGCATTGCGAACATTGTCTTAACAAGTTTGAGTTTGTTCCTCCCTGTTTCCAAAGAGTGAATAAACCTGGACGAGATGAATAACAAGTGTAAATCTGCTAAGTACACGATTAGGCTTGTTTAGACAATGTATGCAACGCGGTCTCGCGTCTCCTAGTCATAGAATGAGTGATATGTCATTCTGTGTTGTTAGCCATAGCCAAATCAGATAACGAAGCGCTGTCATCAGGTCCCACTGGAACGTTAATAGACATTAAACAATCCACTAAGCTATCACACTATGCAAGTGATCTCACGCCAAAGGCTCTCACAATATGTTTGTCGGATTGTCGTCGTCGTCGTGTGTGAGCTTGTGGCTCTCACACGCTCACACATACACACACAACGCCTATTGAAGGCTCTCGATTCACGCGCGCTGTCCGTCTTTCGCATAGAGTGTGTGTGTGCCGGGGACGGCTGGAGCGCGTAGATGCGTAAACATTGCAGGTGGCCATAAAAATCGTATTCAGGCCTCTGGGCTGCTGTATGGATTCGTGAGCTGTGTGTGCGCATATAAGGGGTGAGGGGTATATTGTCTCTTCGTACAATGAAACACATAGATTATCTTATCGCACTTGGGCTCGTCGCCGTGTCGTCGCCGTGTCGACTGACGCGCTTCTCTTCTTCGTAAGTACTAAAAGATTAGGAGCTCTTATCAGTGTTTAGCCAGCCGACGAAGCGAAGAAAGTGTAGGGCTATCCTAAAGAAGGGAGGGGGCATGAAATCCATCACAAATGTGCTGAATAACTTATTGAAGAAGTAGTATTGTGACGTTGTCGGCAGCTGCGTCGACGAAATGCACATCCTACCCTGCGTCTCTGACCGCAGCCGCCGTACACTGGCACTCTGCACGCTGCTCGCCAGCAAAATTTACGCGCATTGCATATCCACAAAAATGACGACGATTTGGATGTTTGGGGACAATTGTTCGACAGTCCTCCTCTTCTCCTCCTCTCTCTTCCTAAGAAGCGCTAAATACTCCCCTATCCAGCCAAATTTGAACAAATTGCGATACTCAAAGACTTGCGCGCGTATGTGGTGTTTGTGTGTTGTGCACGCGCGGATCAACACTGCCTAATTGACGCGGTATTCTAACAATGGTTTTTCCGGGCAGCTGCGACATTGAAGGGGCTCGTCGTATGTGGGAGGGAAAAGACTACAAATTGGAAGAGATTCTAAAGCAGCTAAAGCCGCTCCTTCCATACAAGTTTACGCATATCGGGGAGTCGCGAATGACGCGAGAAGTGCGTGGAGCCAAGTAGATCCTAAAAGTGCACTAAATATGATTGTACTTCACTGGCTGTGTCCAAGAAGAGGGAAAACATGGAAGGCAAATCTATAAATTTGAGCGGAAAAGGGGAAGAGTTTGAGGGCAGTATGGTCGAATTTGCTGAAGAGTCTGGATCTGACGTCATTACGCAATTACACTCTACGCAATAGAAATCACTGTAATGGACATAGTTTGCTGAAACCGTTATCGAAACCTTTGAAATAGAAAAATTTAAAATTCAAAGTTGTGCAGATGGCTGCAGAATCAGACTGTTTTAACAATCTTGATTGAGTATAATATTGGGTCCCACGATGAAACATGTAAGGGAAACGTGTAAACTTGTCGGAACATGTAAATGAAGCCTGTAAACTTGCTGAAAAAAAGTAGAAAAAAGTAGGTTCTGATTTCATGTAGCTTTTAGCTCTCTCAATTTTCTCACTTTTCTATTTTTTCTCTCCCTTTTCTCTCTGTCCCCCCCCCACCTCCTGACTGCTGGCTTCTTTTCAGCTTGTTTGACATCAAAATTAATGAGTATTTGGTACCTTCTGCTACTATTTTGTAAAACCTTGGTCCTTTTCTTCATTCTCATACTATCCCCCCCCCCCCTCCCCTCCTATTACCGTCCTCTTCCGTTCCTATCGAAAAATTCTCGAAAATTCGGGATTTAGCGGTCCATTTTTTAAATACCACATGAGTAAATCCAAAAGTCAATCCTGAGATTTTTGATCCCATTTTTTTGTTTGTGCGAATGTAATTTTTTAATAATTTTGACCAGCATTAAGCTACTAAGAGAGTCTGTGCAGCTGGAAATGCAGCCAATAGCTTTTTTCCCTTTTTCCGAATCGTAGCCAAACGTCGTAATTGATCTAGACGTTGGACGCAGGACAAACCCATTCATAACGTTTTTCCTGTCTTTTTATCTTAAAGGACATATCCGGTTTCTGTTTGAGCTACTGGCTTTCGTGCTATAATTTTTGATCCCGTAACAGGTGCTGGGGAGAAGGAGAGAAGAATAATCAGGGTAAATTCTTGCATAACAAGGATAAGGAAAGGAATATTAATTGGAAAAAAAACCTAAAATCAAAGAGAAACTATATAAGAATGCTAAAATAATAATTTTTCTTGAATCTCAACAAAATTCTCATTTTTCTTCCTTAATTTGATATCCTGCAATTTCATTCTGAGCGTCACATAATTGCTATGTGTGTTCGGATAAAAATGATTAGCTGAATTCTTATATTATTCCCTGAATTTCACTGACTGATCACGTGCAATGTGAAAATAATTAGCACTTTTTCAGAAACTTACATCAACACACAACCGAAGACGTCTTTTTTGTGGTCATCGCCGACAGGTAGGTGCTTTACAAACTCGAAGTTTTTTTTCATTTTTAGATTTTCTATTTTTTTTCTCTGTTTTTTTGTCTTTATTTGAGCGTAGAATATTGTGTTTTTACACTTGCATGAAAAAAATATACATTTTTTAGACCGATTGGCGAGAAAAGACGAAAAGCGTTAGCGCAAGCAGAGATCATACATGTGAGTAGTTTTCATTTTTACATTTCTGAAAAGCTTATTTTTCGTCAGAATGTCAGAATCAAAAATCTATTACATCAGACAAGCTATACGCTTGAGAATCTTATGGATGAAGCTTGTAGATTTAACAATGATTTTTATTCATATTTTTGAGGCAGTGCCTTAGTTTTTCATAGGATACCAAGGTATTATTTTTTATTTTCTTTAACCAAATCGTTAAACACTATCTATTCCATAAGTTTTTCTTTGCTTGCTTTCATTTTACCAAAAAAACTTCTTCATCTCTAGTCACATGCATAACTTTCGCTGGGCGTAATATTTACCCTAATTTCAGGCGTACAAGGCGCGGGAGATTTTTTTTCCAAAACTGACTAGCCCAAATACGCCAAAGAACTTTGCAACCAAAGGACCCTATGCCGTGTTATATATTGCTTAAGAAAATTGTATGGCATAGGGATCGCTTTCCGAAATAATTTAAAGCGGCTGAGAGGCTGATTGAAAAATCGAAAAAGGTGCGCTTTGTACGCGTGAAATTAGGGTATATCAAAATTCAAATATGTGCCACAAACAATGTAGTAGGGTTCAATATTCACTAATATTTTACAAAAGTTGTTTTAGAACTCTTTTGGTTCTTTACTCAATGTTGTTTGAGCATGATTTTTGCCTTCCGTACCGTGGTCTGCAAATGCACCAAACACTCACAATCGTGACCCCGCTTTCCAATTAAGAAGATTTTTCATTGGCAGCTCTGCTGTCAATTGGAAGTACTGGATTCAAAAATGTATTTTGAATTATTTTTGGTTGAACTTTGTCAGGCATTTCCTTACTCATTTTCGAAAATTTGGGTTATCATACAAAAAATATCCAAACAATAATACTTATAAGCTAGATGATTTAATAGTTGATATAATTGCTTAGAATAATGCAAAATCTGTTTTTGTGTGATTACGGAAAAGGCAACCTTCTTTTAAGGCTGTGCAATGGTCGTCTCGAGACACGTCACTTGTCGAGTTCGTTGCTCGTCTCGCAAACCGAATACGCGTCATGCCGGCACTTTTTGCCGTTTTGGATGAGGTAAGAGCTCTTTTTTGGATTTGCCAATCCCGATAATCTCCTAAACGGGTCATTAGCTGGTCAACTGCCATTACTTGCATACACAAACCACGAAATCCGAGCTCTAGCTCTACTGTCTGGTCTCTCTTCGTCTCTCGCATTTCCTCTTCAGTTCCCCGATTCGTTTCCCTCTCTTTCTCTCCAAACTGCTGATGTCTATGACGTGATGGCTGTGATTTATGCTCTGCCTGTCCTTTCATTACCCCCCCCCCTCTCGAAAAGCACCTGTTCGGGAACGTGACCCTCAAACGTTTTGCACACGAGCGAATGGGCGAGAGAAAAGAACGAGAATGTTTGTTATGATGGCTTGTTCTTTGAGTTTAATGGTTTCTAGAGAAATTTCTCGGGCGTTTGGTTAAGATTTACCGAAATTGCTACTCATACATTGACGAAAGTAGAATTTGAGAAAACCTAAGAGAGTTGATTCTGTGAAAAGGGGATTGATGCGAAAGTACAAAGCGAGTGAGGGGGGGGGGGGATTGCAGAAGTTTGAAAGTAGCTTACACGTACTAAAGTAGATTTTCAATAGCTTCAAGGAACTGAATGGTCTCAATGTTCTAGCTGTCCTAGCTTAGTATAAGTTCTAATTGGAATTATTCTGAGTCTGCAAAAAATCTATAAAAACTGGCTCCCGCCACGCCCCACTTTTCAGAGTTATTGGGGTTACAAAGACGAAGTATTTGGAAAGTATTAAAGCTTTTCTCTACTTGTTTTGAAGGTTTGGCTAACCCATCCCCTTTATATTGTGATTTTTTCCGCACTCTCATTTCTATCATCGACCAATCGATGATTCCTGATACCCGTGCCAAATGACGTCATAGCCGAGTGGGCGGGCCATGTCTGCCATGCGTCCACCTGGGAGGTCTCACCTCACTCTTGATCACACGTTGACCACCCAAGGTCACAATCTCACGCTCTCGGTTACAGTAATCCCAATAAACCACTGAACCACCATTCTTGTTGTCTATTTCACCGTAATACATTGCATACCGAGGCAAACCCCTCGAAGAGTCTACACCCGCTAATAGCTTGGTGCATCGGCCAAAGTAGCCAATTCTTCCCGCAACAGAGTGTCACAACTCTGTCTGCCTGGAAAAGAGACTAGCTCCTCGAGCAATTTCACACTCCCGTGCCCAGCACCTGGAGTTACTCCTGTACTAAACGTACCTGGAGACCTTTGCACATTACTGCAAACTCACTCCCGTGCCCTGCACCTGGGAAACTCCTGTACCTACGTACTTGGAGCAGATCACTGTAGATCAAACAACAGCTGATCAGATTCTTGCGCATTTTTGACGCAGATCACCGATTCAAACGCTACAAGCTAAGCAATCGGAATGTCTCTTTTTTGCTACAAAGAGCCAATTTTGATGAGCACAAACTCGCTCAAGAATTTGGTAGTTGCATACAATGAGTATACGCCACAAAAAACTTATTCTACCATAAATGAAGAAACCTGTACAGAGTGTGAGAAAAGAATTGCCCTTCTACAAAGTGGCATCAAATTACTGCAACAGGGAAGAGAAGATTTGCAGAAAATGTACGATGCAATCATGGAAGAGTACAAAAATTGCAAAAGTAGATCCGATAAAAAAGAGTTGCAAACCGAAATCGAACAGATAGTTGGAGAAACACAACTACACGTGACTATGGCAAAAGCAAACGATCTAATCTTCATATTACGTGGCCGATTAGACGAAAATATATGCGACAGAAGCATAATACAGGCTAAAATTGGGCAAGTCAGCCAAAAATTACAAGTCGTGACCACTGTCACAGATGAGATAGAAACCCTGAGCATAGAAAATCGAGAGTCTGAGCAAAACGGGATACAAAACGATGCTGGAACGAGTACTCCAGGCACGGCAAATCCTAACTCATACAGTTCTGAGCAAAATTACACAGAACAAAGCCATTGGCGATCAATTAAGCCGCCGCAAGCAACTTTGCCAGAGTTCAACGGCGACCCAGAAGAGTTTGCGGAATACTGGGCTGTTTTTGAAACGCTAGTTCACAAATCTAGAGAAGTGGGCATTCCGGAAAAGATCATGCTGCTCAAGCAAAGTCTTCGCGGGCGAGCGCAACTTGCCATAAAGGGCATAAAACTTATTCCAGAGAACTACAACTGGATAATTAAAACCTTGCAGGAAAAATACTGCGATCAACCAACTAATAGATCACAAATAGTGCAAAAATTGCTTAATTTGAGTCCTGCAAACAATGCTGCGGACAGCTGCTCCTCAGTTTTCGACGAAATTCAAGTTTTAGTCAATCAAATGACGTCTACTGGGTATGATGTATCGATTACTGACGACCCCATGTGGTATGAGACCATTATCGCCAAGTTCCCACAAGGCATCGTAAAGTCTGTTCTGATCTCTGGCCAAATGCTAGACAAACAAACAATTGGTGATCTTCTGGCGCAATTGAAGAAAGAGATTGCCGCCAAGTGCTTCGTCGAAAAAAGACTAAGCCATAACGTATGCAATAAGGTCAGCACTTCTAGAGATAAGCATGTCAATTAACGACCTCATGCTGCAGACAAGTGCATATTCTGCCATAGAAATAACCACGCATCAATGTCGTGTCGAACGATAACAGATCAAAACACTCGCCGCAAAATACTAAGAGACGAGAATAGGTGCTGGAAATGCTACTCTCCAGGACATACTAGTTATGACTGTAGCAAGTCAGATTGTCCACTCTGTGGTCAGAAACATCACTCCAGTTTGTGTTTCAAGAGGGAAACAAATCAACAAAAGCCTCAAAATCAAGCAAATTGGAATCATAATCGCCGGAATCCGGCTCAAAATAACTCGAGACCGGCTTTCCAAAACAATCGTGGTCAACGATTCTTGGCAGATAATACCGAAGTCAACAGAGTGGCTTACAACAACACCCATACGGGTGCAAAACTTTCACAATCTTCAGATTTGAAGACTGGTACAAACAAACAGCTCGTACTAATGACAGCCGAAGGTAACATTTGGAATGTCCGAAGGCAGCAGTTTGAAAAAGTGCTATTTTTCTTCGACTCCGGTGCACAGAAAACGGTGATTGAGGAGAAATTAGTAGATCACTTCGGACTACCGAAACAAACTACGGAAATCTGTACCATGTCGGGTATTGGCGGTCACACCGAAACTTTTAAGAGTCACGTCATACCGTTGAGAGTCGGGACCGCTTTCGGCGAGGAACTTGAAATTACGGTACAAACAAAACCGGTAATTACCAATGGATTCCCGTCCGTCAAACTCGACCTAAGTGATATTGCTTATCTGAAAGCAAATAACCTATGCTTGGCAAATCCATGCATACGTGGAGAACATCAAATTCCACACATTTTAGTGGGTCTCGATTATTACCATGACCTAGTTATCGATCCAAAACACGGTGAAAGAACTCCCTCAGGGTTTTATATCGCCAAGACGGTCTTCGGACCTACAATTTATGGTCGTGGACTGACCACAAATCTATCCACTACGGAATCTGTCAATTACAGTATGACAGCCGTGTGCGAAAAAAGTGAACAGGAGCTCCTTCAGAACATTTTTGAGCTTGAAGGACTTGGTATAGCGTCACAAGAGTGCCAAAAAGATGAAGTAACATACAAATACTTCGAGGACTACTCACGCAAAATTTCTTTTGAAAACGGAATAGTGACAGCTCCTTTCCCCCTCAAGGAAAATGTTATCGATCTTGAGGATAATTACACTGTAGCCATCAGGAGGCTCCAATCTTTACAATGTACATTGATGAGCAATCCAGAGCAGAGCAAATGGTATTGCCACCTGATTGATATGTACAAAAATGAGGGCATCATTGAAACCTTCAAAACGCCAAAGTCTCAGGCGGCTGGCATCTACTACATGCCACATTCAGGAGTTTGGAAAGCTCATAAAAAAGTTCCTCTCCGCATAGTTTTTGATGCATCTTCTAAAAGAAAAGGAAAATTATGCCTGAATGATGTGATTCAAAAGGGAGAGTCGTTTGTCAATAAAATTCACGACATTCTCACATATTCGCGTTTCAAGAAATTTATTTTGA
This sequence comes from Cylicocyclus nassatus, assembly GCA_958299035.1. Taxonomy (NCBI): domain Eukaryota; kingdom Metazoa; phylum Nematoda; class Chromadorea; order Rhabditida; family Strongylidae; genus Cylicocyclus; species Cylicocyclus nassatus. The sequence continues at coordinate 81,326,300 of CATQJL010000112.1, forward strand.
CATGCGATATCGAAGCAGCGTTTACGCAAATTCGACTGCCGAAAGCACATAAAGACCTGTGCAGATTTTTGTGGTTGAAAAATTTGGACCATCCACCCACTAAAGATAACATAGTGGAGTATAGATTCAACCGGCTGCCATTTGGAGTGACAGCCTCTCCCAGTATTTTGAATATGGCAATTTTAGCCTATTTAAAGTTACAAAATTCTGCTCTAGCAAGAGAAATAGCTCAGAATTTGTACGTAGACAACATTCTACTATTGTCAGATACTGAAGATGAAGCTGTCAGCAAGTATCACGAAACAAAATCTCTTTTCGCTCAAATTGGGATGAATTTGCGAGAATATGTTTCAAATTCAAAAGAAGTGAACAGCAAAATAGCAAAACAAGACCTGCTGACTCCTGGTCCGCTAAAGCTGCTGGGTGTCAATTATAACACCATAGATGACAGATTCAAAGTTGAAACGAGCTTTTCAAGCTTTACAAAATTGACCAAAAGAGACATAGTCAGTCAAATCAACTCTGTTTTTGACCCCATAGGTCTTGCAGGACCACTGCTCGTCAGACTGAAAACGATGATGAGAGAAGTATTTGACACAGGAGTTGATTGGAAAACTCCGCTTCCTCATGCAATATGCAATCGATGGAGTGACCTGTGCAGTGAGGTCAACCAGGCAGTAGTGTCAATTAATAGACACATGCCAGAGAATTACCACACAGGAGGCGCAAAATGCCTGTGGGTCTTTGCGGACGCCAGCAAGACCGCAATGGCGGCGTGCGCATACTTGCACCATAAGTCATCTGGCTATATCTCACCGTTAATCAGCGGTAAAACACGTTTAACTCCTAAAAAGTGTTTTCAAACAATTCCCAGACTTGAACTACTTGGAATTTTGATGGCAGCCAGATTAAGCAAAACCATCAACGATGCTTCTAAAAATGGCATAGACGAGGTGTGCCTAATTAGCGACAGCGAAATCGCTTTGTGTTGGATAAAATCGCACAAAAAGGTGCCAATATTCGTCGCTAATCAGCGAGATCGTATCCTCAAAATCAAAGAACAACTTGAAGCCATGAACATATTAGTAAAATTTTATCATGTTGCTACCAACTTCAATCCTGCTGACGCAGGATCCAGAGGTCTCACTGCCAGCGAAATCGCCAATCATGATTGGGTCTTAGGTCCACAGTGGCTGAAAAACGACGCCAGCCAGTGGCCATTAAAACCAATGGATGACCTCTCTAGTGAAGAAATTGTGGAGCAGGACAAGCCGATTGTTGTCAGCAACGTAGAAACAATGACCACAGTTGAAAACCACGATAAGCTTATTCAACTAAGTCGCTTTTCCAAGCTAAATAAAGCACTTAGGGTCATGGCCACCGTCGGCAAAATTGCTCAGAAATGGGTAGATGTAACTAATGAGAACAGAAATCGCAATATCGAACTCATTGCCTCAGTCAAACTGTTTGATTCAGCACCAGAAATTACGGCAAATGACGTTGACCTGGCTGAAAAGTTGATTATCGCACAAGAACACAAAAACGTGATTGTCGCTGACTTGAAAAAACGCTTTCATGAAAAACAAGTAGTTTTGGGTGAAGACGGCATAATTCGTCATCATTCTCGCCTTCAAAATGCGATGATCCCATCTGATACGAAGTCGCCCATCTATGTTCCAGTAGATTCGGAACTGACGAGATTACTGCTTGAAAAAATCCATGTTGACAACGGCCATTGCGGTAAAGATCACACCTTATGCATAGCTAGGCAAAGGTTCTGGATACCTCGCCCATCGCGGGCCTTCCAAAAATTGGTCAAAAACTGCGTGATATGCAAAAAATACCAGGGACCTCCTTTTGGCGCTCCCATGATGCCATCATTACCAAAAGACAGGGTGGTAACAACAAAACCCTTTCAAAATGTTGGTTGTGACTTCATGGGTCCATTTACATCGAAATCCAATGAAAAGATGTATATATGCCTATATACTTGTCTCACTACCCGTGCAGTCCATCTTGAGGTCGTTGAAAACCTCACTGCGGGTGCATTTTTGAACAGCTTCTTGAGATTTGTATCTCGCAGAGGAGCCCCCGCAATAGTTCGCAGCGATTGCGGGACTAATTTCAAGCTAGGAGAGCTGATCATTCAGAAAATGTTTGAACGACATGATCAAAGCTCCTCAGTAATGTCCTATTGCGCATCTGAAAGAATACAGTGGCTATTCAATCCTCCAGCTTCTCCCTGGATGGGTGGCGCATGGGAACGATTAGTCGGCATAGTTAAGAAAGCCTTTAATAAGTCAATTGGGCGCAAACGCCTTACTTTTGCCGATATGTGTACCGCTGTTGCACGCATTGAAGCAGTAATCAATACTAGACCACTTACAAAGCTAAGTTCTAGTGACATTGCTGCAATACCGCTAAGGCCGGTTGATTTCCTAAGAGGCAATCTTTCCTTTTCTATCCCCACAGTCGAAATTGTGGATGATTTCAACGATCCAGACTATGATCCGTTGCTAATTCAGACAGAAAAACAAGCAAATGAAGCGCTTCAGTCGACCGAAGCTATTGCTAACAAGTTTTGGGAGAAATGGAACACCGAATATCTCACTTCCCTGAGAGAAATGCAAAGATTACACCTTAAGCAACCTCGATCAATCTTACGTTCCAATCCACAAGTAGGTGAGATAGTACTGATCGAGCAAGAACTCATTCCGAGAGGATGCTGGTCATATGGTAAAATAGTTGACACCGTGAAAAGCGCTGACGGATTGATAAGATCTGCAACGATTCTCTTACCCAACAAGAAAATCATACAGCGTCCAGTCAACAAAATTTTCCCACTGGAAATTCGGAGCTCAAGTGAGGCAACAGTTCAAGCCGATGTACCACAAAGTCAACAACCTGCACAAAATGTAGAGGAAGTTGTAAGAAACCTGCCCGAAAGAGCATCAAAAATTAAAGCTCGTAATGCTATTAGAGAGCTTGAAAGGAGTACTAGTCAGTCTACTCATATTCCCAAGATTCCATACTCTCTTCTTTTGCTAGCCTTAATGTCGCTAGCATCGCCAATTATGACTCTGAACTCTTCATCCGGCATCAGCTGTTACGCGGGCAAGGTTCACATCGCACCGCAAGGCGCGCCTTTCACGCTATGCATCGATAACGATTGCAGGAAAATCGATAATTTCACTAGCGGCGTGAGGTATGCATTTCCCATATCACCAATCAATGCAACGGCTGTAGTGCGCAAAGTGACTAGTGAAGGCGCACACGAATCGATAATGACGTGTGAGAGGCCACTATTCTGTGATCATCAGAAAATACTATCAAAAACTCTTTTGGGGAATCCCCATTGTTGGCCATCAGGCGCTATTGCTACTGTAGCCATTATTTCATACATCATTATCATGCTAGCTACAGTAATTATATGCTCGATATGGAAGTTGAACAAAAAAATGCGAAATAGAACCAAAGTGAGAACTTTAGTGGAAAATCCAACTTTTAAAGTACACTTGCCAACTTTCGCACCAGCTCCTCTTCCTGGACTAAACGTAGTTACCGTATGCATTTTGGCAAGCTCATTGGCACTCAGCGCTCAAGCATGTCAAAAAGGCTACACAAGACATGCCGCAAACCTTGTCTGCACTGACATAGACAGCTGTCATTATGAATACAGTAACGAGTTGCTGTTCAATAAGATTACATCAGAGATATGCATCGAAATAATGCATGCAAATATGACCATAGGTACGGTGAAGCTCACTAAGAGACCAACACAATACACTTGTTCAAAAGTCCTGCACACTTTCACGAGAGATACAAAAATTCGCATTTTCCACGTCGAAAGGTGTGCGCAAGCAGGATCGTGCATTCAGGACAAGTGTCATACTATGCATGCAAACGAAACAGTTGATGAATTGCGGAAGTCCAAAAAATATCCAGGATACTCCGGCTGCATTAACATTTGTGGAGGAATCCCCTGCGGATGCTTTCTCCCACTACCAGCATGCCAATTCTACCGAGTCGCACATAGACCAATTTCCGATCAGGTATTTGAAGTAGTATCCTGTATAGAGTGGAAGCCTACTGTGCACATTCGCATAGAATACACAAAAATGGGCAAAAAATCAAGGAGCACTCGCTTGATCCAGCCATATGTTACGGAAAAAATCAATAATTTTGACGTAACGGTTGTTTCTATTCAGAAGTTATCTTTGCCACTGCTAAACAAACGTTTCGCCCTCTCTGGAAAAGAGTCATTTGTCTTACCAGACAAATTCCAAATTCCAGTGGAATGTAGCAGTGAATTGCAAGCTAAACGTAACTTCTCATCATGCACAACAAGTATGCGATGCCATTGTGATAACTCCGTTCATCGATGTCTGTGTCCGGATGATTCGATCAATGCCCTTAGAAATCGCTCATCTTCGAAGTTACCATTGGAAACCCCAGTTTCCACTTTAACACGATCAGGTAACGACGTGGTAGCACTTTCAGATGAAAGCGAATTCACAGTATCAATTGCATCTTCAATATTAGCTGAATCAGTGGAAGAGATATTCTTGGCAGAGTGTGAAGTTCGTCTTAGCAACCTGACTGGATGCTACAGTTGCTTGCATGGCGCTACTGTCGTTGCACATTGCCAATCTTCGTTCGATAGAACAGTTACGGTTTTGTGTGAGACTCAGAATTTTAATATACAATGTTCATCAAGTAACGAATCTACTTCTGTAAATCTAGCAGTTGAACGAGCAATAATTAATGAGAAATGTACTGCACAGTGTCATCATGGACCAGTGTCTATTGCCCTTCGAGGTGCTCTTCATTACCACATATCAGCTGATCCATTGCCGTTCGATGAAGATTCCCACGCAGTGCCTTTGCACCACCAATGGTTTAGCGATATCAGTGTGCCAGACATCACACCGCTAATAGAGATCATACGCAACCATTGGCATCTCGCTATTGCAGCACTCACGTCTACAGCAATTCTCGCAATCGCGACCTACCTAGGTGGTCCTATTGTTCTAGTATACGTTGTCAATGTAGTGATCTGCGTAATCAAAGTAATGATCCGCATAATCATATGGATGCTACGCTTGCTATCAGCTCCAATTGCGTATTGCTTGCCAAAACTAGCAAAATCCAATAAACATGAGCGGATTCCTACAGTTTCAGCTGTTGTAAGCAACTGTTAAACAAAAAGGAGAGGTTTCGCACTATATTTTGCTACTGTGCTGTTTTTTCCCAGAAAACTCCTCTCCCGGAGCGCTACAGTGCCTATCAGCCTTATGATTTCGGTCATAATCAGCTGATAGGTTCCTGTAGCACTTCTTTCTCGCCTGGATTCTTCAAATCGCCAATTCGTCAAACAATTCGTCTACAATCGCCGTCGTCTTCAACAAGCTGCACCTCAACAACTGCTACTACCGTCACCGTCTACTTCTACTACTACCAGCCTCTTTTCGTCATCAATCCAATGGTTCACCCTCAACGACTAGCCGCACAACTCACTCAACGCCACAACCAACCACAACAAGCCGATTATCATCATGCTACTTGTAGATGCAGTTGTGAACACCTAGTCATGTATTTAACTATTATCATTATCCATACGTATGTATCCCCTTGTCTGGCCGGAGTATCATCGACCAATCGATGATTCCTGATACCCGTGCCAAATGACGTCATAGCCGAGTGGGCGGGCCATGTCTGCCATGCGTCCACCTGGGAGGTCTCACCTCACTCTTGATCACACGTTGACCACCCAAGGTCACAATCTCACGCTCTCGGTTACAGTAATCCCAATAAACCACTGAACCACCATTCTTGTTGTCTATTTCACCGTAATACATTGCATACCGAGGCAAACCCCTCGAAGAGTCTACACCCGCTAATAATTTCCTTGTACCTTATCATTCTGTTAGAAAAAAATTAACAATTTTTAGAGATGAGAAGGCAATTTTTGTAGCATATCCCATTAGAAAACTTATGGGCAATTTTATTCGCATCTGCTGGATTGAAATTTTTTCCACCACGACTGTCGCACTGTTTTTTTTAAACATTATTTTGTGAACTAAGAAACTGGTTTCAACAGAAGAGGCTTTCTAAGTTTTTTAAAGGGGGCATTGGTTTAAATTTGGAAATATAATGCGTATTTTAGAGAAAATCTAAATATATCTTGCGTGTTCTTTTTTTTCAGTTCAGTGGCACATAAGTCCTTATGGATTTGTCAAAAAAACCATTTTTTGCAAGGAAATCATAAATTGATGAATTTTGATAATTGCGAAGTTTTTGGGAGCTAATATTTGCGTTAATTTTTTTGAAGCTCAAGGGGGTGGTGGGGGGGGGGGTAAAAAATTACATTTGGCTCTTTTGGCACTTGAAGATGTGTAGACAACTCAATTATCTGCCTTTGTCTCATTATTAGCCCGTATAGCAGCGGTATGGGCTCGCTGACCCATGACCAAAACGTTGCCCATTATTGGCCCATGGTCGAAATTTGTTTCTCAACTGTTATATGGGATGTTTTCACATCAGGAAAATCTAATGCTTTTGATCTTTCTATGACCTCTGGACTATAGAACAAATTGTGCAATATCCCGTCGAAAAGTCTAACATAACATTGAAATCGCCATTTGCTGTCACGAATTGCTGTAACAGGGCTCTTTCTTGTTTTTATTTGCGTGCAAAAGTCCAAAGGTTTTCATTTAAATATGAGACTTTCTGCATATTCTCGTATGACAAATACGGCTCATTATCGTTGACAAGCACGCAACGCTTAGGTGTCTACAACGTTTTTCATCGTCTGCACTTTTATATGTCGTGTTCTCTGCGTTCAAAGGCAATAGGGGCCTGAGATGGCATGAGGAAGTTTTGTCGTCTGGTCAATGTCATAAATTTTAGCTGTTCATGAGAGTCTTTACGAGTGCTTTTGGTTTCGGGGAGAGGAGTGGGCGGGGCGGGAGGGGGGGGGGGGGAGAGAGAGAAAAGATTTTGAGGAACGTCAAGAGCATATACACCCTTTGATTCAAATTGCTTGACGGCTGGGAGGTGGGGCTTCGTGACCTAATTAAGGCTAGATAATGATCGGAGAGCACGTATGTGAGAGAGGTGCAGGCTGCGTTACGGGCGCAAGCGGCCTTAATTAGGTCACTAAGCCCCACCTTCCAGCGGCCAAAGGTGTTGAATCAAAGGAGGTTGGGTAGACGAGATAAAATAAGTTGAGCACAAAAAGGGAATTGCTTGAAAGAATGTTCAGGGATACAACCTTCTTAAGTGAAATTAACTGATAATGTCTATTGTTTAGGCGACAGTCCTTGAGATTTATTCTTGGGCAAGAAATTCTATTCTAATCTTGCCCAGTACCGTAATCTTTACGACCAATTAACGTTGTGGGTACGGTACTGGGTGAGGGTTTAGAGTTGCATATAACGGTCACGATTAACACATATGAGCTGCGGCTTGGGCAGTAGCTTGAGGCTTTCCAAAGTGTTCGTTAAAAGAACTTAGGCACTCATAATTGTTGGGACACTTCCTTCAGATGCTACCTTTTGTTGGAGGACCTTATGGGTGCTTGTGGAAGGAGGCAAGTGAGGAGAACGAGGAAGCTAAAGCGTGTGAAAGATGGGAAATATAATAGAATGATGTGGAGAAGAGGGAGGAAGTAGGGGAGAGGGGGGAGTAAAGGCAAAAAATCGAAAATTAATGTAGGACTCTGAATCTGTTAACAAGGCTTATGTCCACTACATCCTCAGATATCTTTCTAAAGAAATTTCTGGAAAGATGCGGCGGGAACGAGCCAAAAGAGGGAGGGGGGTACATCTTGATTCAGCTGGCTTGGCGGCTGGAAGGCGCGGCTTCGTGACCTAATTAAGAATAGATAGTGATCAGAGAGCACGCGCGCGGGAGAGACGCAGACAGCGTCGCAGGCGCGAGCAGCCTTAATTAGGTCATAAAGCCCCGCCTTCCAGAAGCCAAGCCGGTTGAATCGAAGGTTAGATTTTACAAGGCCTATAAGCAACTCAAACTACTCGGCGATTGTTTGCTGCAATTTTTGATCTCAAAGGAATACATTTTGACGTAAATTGTTCGTATTGCGCATTTTTTTGAATAATGTCAACGTCATTCTGTCGTCGACTACATACGCTCGAACAAGGCATGACAGCTAGACGACATTTCGTAGATTTGCTTACTTTTTACACTGTGACGCTATCTCGAATGACAACACTAAGTACAAGAGATGATATATAGAATGTGGTGCGACTGACAGGGAACGATATCACATGAGTATTTCTAGGGGGTGTGAAGAAGGGAGAAGGGCTAGGGAGAGTGAGAAGCAAAGGAAGAGGCAGCCTTTCATAGGCCATAAGTTAGGGTTCTCCTAGAGTTATTCATCACCTTACTGCAGTGATGACGTGTTATTCCTGTTTTTTATTCAATCAATGAAATTGATTTTAAATGTAAAAACTGTCTAAGTTCAATAGAAGGAAGAATTTTTTGAGTTTATTCTGATTTTCGACTTGCACTCCACGTAATGTTTCTTGTCATAGCGACGTAGATGGGCCAAAAATTGTCTTGATAATGAATGGGGCCTAGCAAATGAATTGGGACTTTGCCACGCCCATTTTTTGCTGATTGAAACTTTTGACCTCTCACTACTTTTGGCAAGCGAAAAACAATACCTTCCGTTATTCATACACCTTTATGATCAATACTTTTGATGTTTTCCTAGAACCTCTGAATATGTACAAATGTTTTCAATGTTTTCAAGAAAGCCACATCCATATCCTCAAAATTTTGTAGGAAAGACATCATCTTCTGCAAGGATGATGAATAGTTTTCTTGCTCCTCGTTGAAGCCTTTTACAACCCGTCTACTTTCGACTTTTGGAAAATTATTTTTTATTCCTGGTTTTTCACAGAAAGCTTTCAGGCGATTGTGCAGTTGATTTGCACCTTGGCATCACCGAAAGAAAGATTCTATTCTTTTCTAATTTGTATACAATGCGTGTTCTCCCCCCCCCCTCCCTTCCACCCCAATAATTTGTGTTATAATATTTTTTTTCCAGGCTGATCAAGCGGTTGAGGTATGCGATGAATCGAAAGTGGTCCAATATGTAAATCGCGCCTATGAAGCCGTTACCGGCTGCCTCAGGGGGGAAGTTGTTGGTGAGTTTTGTGTGATAATAGAATAAATTTTGTTTTGCATGTACCAATAGGAGATATTTAAGATATTATTGACGTCAAAGCTTTTAGCAGCGCTCACATCAAAAAACTTTATAAGGGATATTTCAATTTTTTTTAAAAATTATCCACCTTTTACATCATTTTTCTTTTTCTTCTTCTTATTCTAAATAAGTTATCATTTTCATCGACACTGATACTCAAAATAAGCATTGACGAAAAATTTGCCTGTTCTTTTTCCAGGATAAAAAATCTCGAAAAGACACTTGTAATTCGTAATACTCAACATAACATGCCATCAAATATATGAGTAACAATACGCTAAAATAGCAGATTAATCGTTTTCGTTGCATAAAAAAATCTAGTTGTAAAAATACTGATTACCCCAGCGTAAAAAAATCTGTGACTTATCAACTCGAAATAACGTTTTGAAAAACAGTTTGATTTGTATGAGAAAATTGTTATGTTGGTTTCTCTGCTGTCACAAGTTTTGTGCATTTTTGCATTCAAAAATATGAGCGTGGACTTTCTTAAATCGAAAGGAAAAACTTGTCGAAGAAATCTTTGAATAATACTATGCTGAAAAAAAGTACTTGGGATTTTGTTGATCTGATAGTTACCCTTACAATCAGGGCTCGGCACAAGATGGCTTTAGAAAATGCAAAAAAACGAAGTCCTTTCGAAGTTCGCAATTTTTAAGAGGCTCCTTTGACCCTAAACCCTAAACATAAAACCCTCAAAAAACGAAACCTCGACTAAAAGATGCGTCTTTTCGGCTTCAAAACAAAACCCTTTTGCTTTTCTTCCCAAAAGAGCCTTGCTTACAACTCCTTTTTACCATTCATTTTGAATGATTATGGAGTTATCTCCAGGCTGGTTTTCGAATTTTGCTGCTCAAGCATAGTTCCTTGGAGAAAAATGCGTTAATTGATATCCACTTTTACTGCTATATGTCCTTCGTAGTCCATTTGAGAAAATCATTCATTATTAATCATTTTTATATCATATTTGCCAAATGCTTAAAGTGCATCGTAATTGTTGGAGGAAAGGGCGGGGGGGGGGGAGGGGAAGGAAGGATTATAATGAAAGTTATTATCATTTCGTTTACATAAAACCAAAAACTTGTTGTTTGAGCTGCTTGGGCAAAATGCGAAAAAAAAAAAGAATTTTATTGTCAGCTCTGGGATGACGTTATGCCAGAGTTCAGTTAGAATTGGAGATTGAGAATTACAAGGAATAAAATTTTGGTTCTCCCCCTCCCCCTTTTCCACTTCTCCCCGGCTTGATCTGAGAAATTTGGTTTTTCGCAAAAATTTAAGCCTCAAGCGACCTAAATTTCTCCCCACCTTTGACATTTTGTAGATCTCGCTAGCCCATGCCAATGTTGAGACAGCTATCCCATACCTTGCTTAGGGAGTAAGGGGGACGGTGGAGGGGGAGGGGGGGGGGGGATATATAGACGAAGCATATTTTTTCGACTAACCTTGAATACTAGATCGTTTCGAAAATAAGTGATTTTTGGATTTCCTCAGTCAGGTGTATCACAACCGTGGCTCTCTCTCCTTTTTTATCTTGTAATTTTAATTGCTAGAATTTTCAGAATTCCTTTTTTTCCATTCATATGAATCTGCATTATTAATGTCAAAAATTACCCAACAAAAATTGATGCATGCATCCACTTCGTGACTCATTGCTCGTTCTATGCATCAAAACGCAATACCATTTGCAACGATTAGGTTCTCACGAAAAATCACAAAGAGATATGAAAAATAATTGGGACACGTCACGCATTGTCCGCATCACGGACTTACGTCATTACAATCAGCATATCCGTCTAGCGGGTACATAATGCACTGAGTGACGGGACCCTCTTGTCGCTTTTCTCATAATTTCCATGTCCCTAACGACTATTGGCAAATGAGAGTAAAGTACGATTGAAATACAGGGGATAAATCGATCAATCTATAATACTATCAAATGGATATCAAATGGATGTGTAGGAAATAAAGTGAAAGATACAGTAGACCCCCCCCCCCCCTCCCCTACCCGCAAAGAGGGGTACCGAGGAATTCATGGTGGTCTTCATGAATTAAGGAAATCGTTTGGGTCATCTTGATTGATGATTAATTTTCTATAAAGTTCATGTTTTTCAAGCCACCTCCACCCTTCTTTCCAATATTTTGTTCTTCTTGGGGACCTAAATTTTGGATGACAATTTTGAAATTTTCTTGGTGGGCGTGGTTACTGCCACATTCCTACACCGAGAAAGTCCGTCTTCCCCCCTCTTCCCCCTCCCCCTTTCCTAAAGAAAGCTGTGCGCTCATTACTGGTAAATAAATTTTAAAAAGTTCAATAATTTGACAGCATAATAACGGGGAGATGTTCTGAGATACACAGGTCAACATTGTTCTAATGGCTAGCTCCGCCTTCATCTTTTACCAATTTTCTACTATTTTTTTCTGATTTGTTTCTGCGAATTAATAATGAGCAAATACATCTGTACAAACTCGCAATGTAGTACTTAGCATAAATTTTTTAGAGGTGTAATTTTTGCACGAGAAGGGCAAATTTCATATTCCTGTGATCTTTATCAGAATTATTTCTGAAAATACTTTTTTCATACCTTTTTGATCAGGGTATAGTTTTTATGCTTTTATGCTGATTTCTTCGCGGATATGCGCTGATTCTAAAACACATTCACGACAATGCCGATTTTTCGATAGCTGCCTCGGACCAGAACATTTTTCCGCTGATGGGTCCGATGGTTTGGAGTGTTCATCTTCAGGGTAGTATTCCAAGAGATGTATACAGAAGTTTATTCAATTGCTCAAAATTCCATCGTAAACTATCAAAATCAAAAACTCCAGAAAGCATATGATCCACGGTAGGTCGTATTGTGAAATGGAAGGACACGTACGACCCAGCGGTGGGCCGTATTGTCGTGAATATGTTAAATTTCAATTTTATAGCACAGCCTACTGTTTACAAAGTATTGTATGTATATCCATGTACTCATATTATGTACTTATTTGCTAAGATAAATGTGGTAAATTAAGGTCAACCCGAGTCGGACTTACGGCGGAAATCGTTGCCAAAACCTCGCGACGACGGGATGATGGAACGACGTCGTAGCAGTAGCGATTGGAAATGTATTCGAGTGCCTACCAGTTCACATAAGTGAGTTTTTGCTAAGGCTATTACTGATAACCTTTGATTCAACTGGCTTGGCTGCTGAAAGGCGGGAATTCTGTGACCTTATTAAGCCCGCTCGCGCCCGCTACGCAATCTGCGTCTCTCTCACGCGCGTGTTCTCTGATCATTAGCTAGCCTTGATTAGGTCACGAAGCCCCGCCTTCCAGCCGCCAGCCGGTTGAATCAATGGGTATTCTACCTCACCTCCTCCTCCCCCCCCCCCCTTACCTTTACCATCCTTCAACCATCATCATTTTGCTTTTTTGAATTCATTCAACAAGCAATTTTTCTATCATGAATCCTGCTAGCCCTCCTCCCCCCCCCCCCCCGCGCCTCCCCTCTGGCCCTCCTTCGCCCTCCTTTTCGATTCTTTTCAAGTTTATTCCAATTTCTCTGCCTCAAAACCTCCTCCTATCGCTTAGATCTCATAAAAATAATATAGATTTTTGTGCTAACCTTCTAAACTCAATCATCCAGCAAAACCTCATATTATCTGCCGTCCCGCTGTAGATGAATGGGTAAGAGAAAAAAGATAAATTATCATTCCAGGCATACATAGTGTATAACATACTGCCATTTGCAACCTTTTGCCAGTCTTCTCTCTCTTTCCCTCGATGTGCTACACTGCGCTTTAGAATTGTATAAACTTCTCGAATTTTTGAAAAATTTCGCGAGACTTACAATTTTACAAGTAGGGCTAAACTACGATCAAGTTTCACGAAGAAATGTGGGTTCTTATGTACTTAACCATATTTGCGTTGCGTACGTATGCAGACGCTGCATAGATGGCGTCTACTGCTGCGGCGCGACTGGAAGCGTTACAGTAAGACGGAAATAGCCAGTGTACGTGCCACCACAGTGACTGCAGCTTTTTTGTCTTTGCAACATCGTAGGCTTAAATGTAGCATATTTGCCCCCTCATCCTCTTATTTTTGAGAGGTTGGTTAAAAATACAGTAAGTATTCATACCAATACAATACGTCGCAGGATTTTAGTTCGGGGAGGGAGGAAGGAACCGCTACGCACCTTTACTTGGAAAAATTTTTTCAGGTAAAGGTGCGTAGCGTTAGCCATGCACTAAAAATCATTTGGGTTACATCCCAAATTTTGTGCGCGTCCATAACTCGAAAAAAAGAGCTTCGAAATTTTTACAAGATCGAATTGTTTCTAGAGATCTTCGAAAATTGTTCTAATTATTTACAAACCTATATAAGTCGATTACACATTTGTATGAGTCATGTAAGTACCGTCCAATAAATTCGTGACCCGCTCTTGAGCGGCACTCCGTCTTCCCCCCCCCCCCTCGGATCGCCACTATATAGTGCTCTGTAGCTTTCGTGAAATTAGATTGATTTGTAGCCTTCGTTCTTCCAAATTGGGATTTCATGAATTTTGCAATTTTTGAATTTAACACAAATGTGGCTCAAGCCACTTGAAGAAATTCGTTATTTTATCGAATTTCTTGCATCATCTTTCTCACATAAAAAGTGAGGACTTTACGACAAAATTTTGGGCAAGGGGAAAGTGTACTAATATTTCGCTGTCATAATTTGCAGATATATGAAAGTTAGTTTGTCCACCCGCGGAACAGCCGTGCTCACGCGGATGTTTGGATCAGCGTTGTCATAACACAAATTTTTCGGGAGTCTCAAAAAATTCAAAGCTGTCAAAGCCCAGTCAAAACCTTCCTCTTTGCTGCAAGCACACAGCTGTTCATCTCCGTTTCTTTCATTCTGTTTGCGTCGTCGTCGCTTACTTTGCAATAGAATTAAGCTTTCTCTATGCGAATGCCGCACCTCCAACGAAAATTTAATCAGAAAAACGGGTGCCGATGACATCAGCGGTGACGACGAGGTCTTTCCCTTCCCCTTCCTGCCCACCCCGTCATTTGTGTCTTGTGTTCCGTGTTCGTGAAAAAAATTGTCAGTCGATGGTTCTGACGACCACCGCCAGCACCGCTTGCGCCATGCGGCCGAGTTTGCATTGCCTCAATCGTGACGTAGCGATCACGCAAGCGCTGGTCATGTCACGACACATGCGCATATTTGACGTCACACTCTCCCCCCCCCCCCCCTCTCTCCCTCCCGCCACCCTAGTACCTCTTTTATCTCTCTCGAAAGAAAATTTTTGAAAATTTCTGGCTATCATTAACATTTCTAGTATTTCTTACCCACCTCTTTCCTTTGTCCACCCAAGTCTCGCTGCAAAAGATGAATTCGGGAGCGAGTAAAATGATTTGAAAGCCAGGAGAGGCCCAGGTCGCTCCGCCCATCAACCTGGGTGGTTTGAAGATAACGTCTACAAATGGGCTTTAAGATATCTGAAGTTGTTATGTATGCGCTCCTCATTATGATTATCAGATTTTCGACGTTTCCATCTACCTTGAATCTTGCTTTCGAGCTCATTTTTCCAGACCACCCATGCTGATGGGCGGAGCAACCTAGGCAGCTTCTACCTTCTGGAGCGATTTCCGCTTCGAAATCCAAGTTTTGCAACGGGACTTGGACGATTACCTAGTCAGGAGCCCTGCTATTAGACAGCATCAAATTCTGAGGGCGCTCAATTTAGCTGGACGTTATACTTTTGAGCACACCTTTGAAACTCTCCTGTCCTATTCCTCTCCCCCTCCCCTCTGCTGAACGAAAAGCTTCTGAGCTTTGCTAGCCATAGAATAAAAACCTTTTTCCCACTTGCATATGAAGCCATATGTCGCCAGATGACGTAAATCCTGAATCCTGCACAGCATATTGCTTACAACGCATTTCTTTTGTCTTCGAATGCAATAAAATCGTAAACGATTGGCTGAGAAGCTGGCAGGCAGAGAAAGTGTGCGAAAATTTCGGGGGTATTTGCTGAATTTTTTTATCAAATTTTGCTGAAATATTTGAAAATTCTTGGAGTTTAAATCATGGTATGTGTAATTTTCTTTTTGGAAATTAGCATTGTGCAAATATGGCTCGTTTTTAACTTCACTTAAAAGCATTTGTAAAATGATTTGCAGGTCACCACTGCTCGGGTCAGCTTAATTACATCAACAAAATTAGAGAAGTAAGTAAGGAAAGGAGAAATGTATCGAAACTATGAAGTGAAACAAGAAGATTCCGAAAAAAATTTGAAAAAAGTCAAACTTTACCAAAAATTTATAAAAAAAAACAATAAGCTTATCGAAATAAAAACAATTTTTACTTAGGATTTTCTATGATACAAACCACAGATTGTGTAGACGGGAAAGAAAATCCTGGAAAAATAGCAAGTTTATCAATATTTATGTTATCCGATGTATAATATATATTTGGAAAGAATTTACAAAAACTTTCTGGAGAAATTCCCGCAAAATTATTTCGTAAGGCATTTTACACATTTTTTGTTTTCTTCTGTAAATTTGCACAAATATATCTTACTTTCAATGAGGATTTTGACAAATTTCGAGGGGAGGGGGGGGGAAGCATTTGCACAGATTTTTGTTTTTTTTCGTTGGAAATTTTATGAGGAATTTAACGCTTTTTTGTTCTCCTTTGTAAGGAATTTGTCCTCCAATTTATTTTCAAATGGGATTTCTGCATACTTGGAAGCTTTTTTCTGCTAGAGAGCACGAATTTCCGTTTTTTTTTCTGAAGAAATTTTTCCATAAACTTGGCATAACTGTTTTCCTTTGCAAGAAATTTGTACACAATGATATCTTACTCTAACAAGGATTTTTGACAGATTTCTGGTTTTTACTAGAGAATTGGCACGCAATTTCTGTGTTTTTTGCAGGAAATTTGTTGCATTTTCGTTTTTCTTTGTAAAGAATTCGTGCATGAACTGGAATGTGAGAATTTTTTGGCTCAAATTTTTTCTTTCCAACACGCTTTATTGTTCCTCCAACTCCACTTCCTGTTTTTTCCTAATTGAACAATAGAATCAAATCAACGTCAGTCTGGTTGCTTTGTGTTTTTCATGCAATACACTTAGCCCTAAGGTTACCCGCATATCCAATGCATAATGACGAAATTACCCGCCCCCAAAGGTCTCAATCATTCATTTTGCGTGGAATACGAAGTGAAGTATGGCGCAAATCTACGTAAGCGATGTTTTTGCACCTGCACCAGCTCTTGTCTTGCTTTTTGAACCCGAATTATTTGGGCCGTTTGACTTCTTAGCCAAAAAATAGGGAATACATTGGCAAACAAGGTAAATGTTGTTTTTCTTGATTTTGAAATTTTTACTTCATCAGATTGGCTAAATAAGTTCGTTTTATGCAAATCTTCATAAAAAAATTTTTCTTGTTGTTTTCTATCCGTGATTTTTTGTATAAAAGTAGGTCAGGCTTCCTCTCCCACATATCAAATATTTAGGATTTTCTATCATCAGTAAAGACAGTTATGCTTCAACATGGCCAAACTTCCAAAAGCTCATTTCTCGAATTCCTAAGAATTTCCGAATTCGTGAGCCGTAATAGCGACCAAACTTATTTATTAGCCATTCTGATAAACAGTAATTTTCTTACCTTATATTTACATACCGTTGCTCAGAAGTTGCTCATTGTGAAAATTGCGTTGCTGTAGAAAAAAACCAAACTATGTGGGTCTTAGAATACAATTGGGCAGGAATACTCGTTGCTGAAGATTGTCATAAATTTTTGTTTATCAAATGAAAACGACGAAGTAAAGTAACGAAATGATCCTTACCCTCTTATTTTCCTGTTTTACCTCTCATCACTTTCCTTCCTCTCATACTGTAATAATCATCTTGAAAGGCGCTTATAAAAATTGAAAAAAATTCATTTAGTAAACGAATTATAACTGAATTTTTATCTTGTCACGCAGCGATCTCGACTTTCTGTCAACGGCTTTTTGTTGTGAGTTCCTGTAAAAAGGCTTTTTTGCACCATTACAGTATGCTATCCAGCGTACATACAAGCAAAGGTGATATATGTCCACGTTACTAAAATTTACAAGCAAAATTTGCCTTTGGAAGCCTTTCGAAAAAGATAGAATGCGCCCTGGGCTCGATTTTTTTACATAGATTCTAGGGGAGGGGTTGAAGGGCTTAACACATTTACGACAATACGACCGACCGGTGGGTCGTAAGTTTGACAAAGTGAAAAAGGCTTTGGTCCAGACGGCAGTATTCGAAAAATCGGTCGTGAATGTGTTAAAGTAGTAAAAGTAAGAATTCTGACATTCTTAATTCTCCCCTGCCTAATTCCTCTTCCAGTATCTTTCGGACAACCTAACATTCTACTATGACTTAAACTACGTCAAGACTTGCTCGTGCCAGCGTCGTGCCTCCACCGCCGTGCTAGTCGATCGATTAGTGCGGGGCGCATGCACGTCGATTGCCGCAGCGCTAGCACGGCGTTAGAACGGTGCCGGCACGGCGCTGGCACAGTGAAACACAGGCAACTATGAGCGTAGTCTCACATACCAAAAATCCACAGTTCCCCTATCGCGCACACAATCTATCAAATCCCCATGAATTCTTTCAAAAGTGGTCTACACCCCAATTTGAATACATGACGATTTGTTTAGCTTCCAGCTTCCGCCAGTCTGCGGTTTTTCATTTTTCATTTTGAAATTTGATCTGCGTTTGAGTCATTTGAGCTCAAAATGTTCGTTTCCCGTTGTTGTCCAGCATGTCGGTCTCTAATTGAGCCACTGAGGCGCAACCATCAATGCTGGAAGCGGGCTGGTATCGAGAGAAATGCCCAATGTTTTTCCTTCCCCCCCCCCTACCCCCTTCTTCCTCCTTCACCCTCTTCCCCCCATCTTACGAACATTCATTTTTTAACCAAAGATCCCAAAGCCTGTCTCTTTCATGTCAGAATTTCCGTTATCCCCCCCCTGCTCGTTATCTCTTTTGCATTCGCAGTTTTCTGTAAACCTGTCTTCCTTAGCGAGAATTTTCAGGGCCTGCAGCTTCCCCCCCCCCCTCCCCCCAACCTCCCCCTTCCTTCTACTTCCTACCCTTCATCTTTCTTGAAGTATCTGCTGTATCTTTATGAACCTGTTTTTTTTTTCGAACAAAACTTTCAAACTACTCAATTTTTATTTTCAGCAACCAATACGTGTATATGAAGAGGCGAAGTACCGACAGTAAGTTTTGAACTTTTTCTTCCCCCCCCCCCTCACTTCCTCCCATTGAGATTATTTCATTTCAGCGACTATGTATCGAGATGTATCATTGAAGAGTGTTCGATCACAAGCTGGCCTGGTCGAAGCTCCAATATCGGAAGTAAGACATTTTTTTACATTTATTTTCATTGTTTGTTTATTAGACATTTCTGTTCTTGTTCTAATAGTAGTCTCTTCTATTCTTATATCTCCTTTCCTATTCTAGCACTTTTTCAAAATTGCGCTTTTTCTAACACCTGAGGCGTTCGTAATGATTTTTTTCGTATATCTTTAGTGAAGTGATTCATTCTACTCGTTTGTCGTCACTCGCTAATATCAACTCAATTCCTCGTTTTTCGCAAGCAAAATCGGGTTTTCGCAACAAAACCTGATTTTAAATTGTATGAAAATCTGAAGAAATTTGGGGTGCTAAATCGAAATCTTTTCATCGTCTTTGCGAAGATCATATCATCTGAATAAAATTTAGGTGGATCGGTGCATGTATTGCTCGAGTTTGGCGTTTCTGGCTAACTGCCCTTCTATAGTCTAATTTGGAATAAAGTCCTTTCAAAGTTGCAATGGACATGGGGAAAACTTCGAGATTCCTTTAAATTCTTCAGAATGAGCCTCACAGTCTTTTTATGAAGTGGGAAATGAAATTTAACCAAAACTGTCGAGGAAGATTTATTGTCGTTCCTCCTTCCCTCTCCTCCCCTATTTTTCTACGAAGCAGCTTTGTAAAACTTCGGCTTTTTCCGCCATTTTTTCCCTTTCTGGTGTATTTTTTACACTCATGAAAGGATGCTTTTGAACCGTGATGAGTTGTTTCACATAAAGACAGTGTCCAGGCAGATTCGCACGAGGGATACTGCTATGGTGGGGTTCCGTCTTCCCACTGACCTCCAGGCAGTCCGGCTGGTTAATGTTTCCCCTGGGCCGAGAAAATACCCCCCGAATCGGCGCACGCAACCCCCATCGGCGCGCACTCGGACGACTTCGCTTACCGGTCGGCGCGGGACCCCACGACCGCTCTCTCGCATTTTGCACGCTATCCAGAGCAAAAATCACAGGCAGCAGGGTCTTTGTGCCAGGGCCTCCCAATTATCCGTCGAAATTCTCGTCCGAGCTGCCTTTTGGAAATTGGGTAAACGCCCGGAAAAGGTTTTTTTTACCCACTTCAAGGCTCAGATTCGGGGTCTAAAAAAGGCCCAAAACATGCAAAAAGATGGAAATGCAAAATCTGCCGAGGCACTGCTAAAGTTTGAGTTTTCGGGTTTGTGGGAATTTTCGATCAACGACTGAGCATCTAGGTCAAGTCAAGCATATAACATGTAGAAATAGGGGAAGGGGCAGAGGGTATATGTGGGGGGGGGGGGGGGGAAGGAAGCAGGCGAGTGGATCGTTTATCGGTTTTTCCTTCTGTAATCTTTCAGACACTCTTATTATGTTTCACTTTGCTCAAGGGCGAGAGGATATAGTTAATCCTCCCCTTTAATGACTATTTAATTTCACCCATAATAAGTCTTGTTCATTTTTCTTCTAATCATTCCAAATTCCATTGCGATCTATAAAGCTTCTGTACTAGCGTGCCATTCGCGCTTCTACAGTATCCATAGCTTTTATACATCGTATTGTATAATGTGATGAGATTCAATAGCAAATGGCATTGCACTTTTGCTAGGAGAATTCAAATGCAGATGTGCACATGGATGGAAACGCGAACGCATCTTTAGTATGGCATAAGGACTGCAAAATAAATAGGAGAGGCATTTTCGTACATTGAACATGCAGCTGTTGATAATAAAAAGGGAATGACGAAGGAAGGGGAGGAACGGAGGAGGGGCGGGGGAAGAGAAAAACTGGGATTGAAATCTTTTTTTAAATCCTTAAAGCATACTTAAATGTTAAAAATTCCTTTTCCACTGCTCAATATGCCTTCATAATCTTGTCTTTTCGGCTGTTTTTTTATTTTTTATTTATAAAGCTTTTTTATTTTTACATTTTCATATTTTTTGAATTTTTTAATTTTTTTGTTTTTCAAATTTTTCATATTTCTATTTATTTTTTACATTTTTTCAAATTTTTTTCAAAAACTATTCGATCAATTGAGTGTTCATGTAAAGTTTATCGATTTTTTTCGAAAATTCAAAACAGCAATTCCTGTCCCAATTTATCACTTTTTTCGCAGGTTCTTTCTTTGTTACGGGACGCAGCCGCACGGGTGGAAGGTGATGCTGCACAACTTGTAAAGGAAGCTGTCAAAGTGAGCAGAAACGTATTTTTTCAACTAACAGCTAGAATATCGCTATCAGTAATATTTAGTAAAAAGTAATTCATTGTGCTTATGTGGCTCACACCTAGCTGATTTAGTTTCAAAATTCATTATAATACTTATTTATTGATTGATTTGCTATACGCATAGCTATTTTGAAACGGCCGCATAGCTGTTTTGAAAGTTATTCTTGGAATGCTCGTTTTGCAAGTCGTAATTCACAGATTTTTCGGAAGTGTATACGGTAGCATACGGTAAGAGTACGATAGCCAATATCAACGTAAATCTACCTTTTCAAACATATAGAATAAACATCGCACAGGGCTTATTTGCCCATTACAGTATGCCTACCGTAACCCCCTTTAAGCTGCTTCACGCGGACTTTTTTTTCTTACACCGCTCATTTGCTAGCGCTCCATAATCTAGTAAGATTTTCCAAAAGGTAGCTACGCAATGAAATCTTCTTTGGAGTCTCATCGTCGCAACTCACATGCGTCGCAGCAGGCTGAAGTCTTTGCTTACTGGGCTTTTCCTTCTTTGTAAAATACTGCAATCAAGATCTAGTGGTTCAAACCAAAGTATTTTTATATCTCATTTTATTATGTCCTCTAGTATTTTTAAATAATTTGGCCATTGCGACCCCTTCAGTCCTTCAAAAAATTTTAGGTTCTATCTGCACATGAGCTCTATGCACCATCAATAACACGTTTTCGTGATAATGACAGAATAGCAACGCAATACTATGACGGCCTTATTCGGCTACATCATCCATCGAGACAACGAAAACGAAGTGTTGTCGATGCTTATCGAGAGAAACGAGGTTTGCATCGCTTTTTGTCCGTTGTAGTGCATTTGATACAGTGATTTTACAGGTTCCCATGAGCAACAACGACGACGCGTATCAGCAGATGTAAAAAATGCACTGGAGAACGATAGCGATTATACATTTGATATTTTACAATTGGAGAAAATCACTGAAAACCATGCCCTCACTAATTTAGGAGTTAAGGTTCGTTTCTGGACCTTTTGCACCGCTATGTTATGGTGCAAAACATTTTCCTTGCGAAATCTGCAGTGACGGTTGATTGATTATGACGAGCTGATTGAAATTTGAGTAAGACCAGCGCCAAAAAGAGAGCCTTTTCGGAGTCTATAGTAAGACATATGGTAGAGGTGCCAAAGGGGACATCACTTTGGAACAGCTGGGAGACGGCCATTTCGCACTACAATACCAACAGCCACCCTTTACTTGACGTGTCGCGCACGTGGAAAGCTCCTCCCCCCCCCCCCTCCCCCCACTTGCTCAGGCAAAAGCAGCAGCAGGCGTTTTGAACGCGATGCGTTGTATATAAATGCCCTTACAGCATTACGCGAATTGGCGTAAACCCAAAACACCCATCTCAACCAGTTATCCCTTAATTCTGTTCCATTTTAGATTTTCGAAAGGTGGAAAGTAGCTGATGCGCTTAGCTGTAATGAAGATATCCTCCATCGATGGCTATGCACTATTGAAGCGCATTATCATGCTGGAAATGCCTATCACAATGCTACACATGCAGCCGATGTTCTACAGGCATGTATCTTCAAGTTGAAGTTTTTTTTTGAATAAAGAAAATCTGGTATTCAGGCCACGTCGTACTTCTTAGACTCACCTGCCGTAGCGGCTCATATATCTGAGCATCATGCTGTAGCTGCCATTCTAGCTGCAACTGTTCACGATCTTGATCATCCAGGTATTCCATTTACAACATTACACATTACACTTACACTTACATTTATTCCATTTTTTCATTCATCAATCCAACAGAGAAACGATGACAAAGTAGCGTTCTGCTTCCCATATCTCTGATAAATTCAGCAGCGCAGTTCGTCGCTACATGAAAAGAGCTGGTGTAGCAAGTGCTGTTAGGGTCATCGACATTTCGGTCACCGATCTCAAAAGGCGCTTGATAAAATCGCATATTGTACTTGACCCCAGATTGCGTGGTTCGTCCCTTCAGCAAAGAAGGTGATTGCATAATTTCAGGTGTGGTTTATATCATTACATGTCTATCATGTGGTGATATTTACATTGGTGAAACAGGGCGCCCTCTTTCCTGCCGGATAAAAGAACAAGTGGGCTACAATAATCCAAGTCGAACAATCCTCTGGGCTCGCACCTCATGAAGCGGCACGATAATGTGGCATTTCAAATTGGAGTCAAGATCTTATCTTTGAGCGTGATACTCTAACACGCAAAACTTCAGAGGCGTTATGGATTTCGGCGAAAAACCCAAAAATAAATGCTAAAGAAGAGTACATTGCTATCACGCAAGAGCTATCGTGCTATCAGTCCTTATGCGGATTTGATACAGAACCAGCACATATAAAAAGAGCGGAGGAATGATCTTGTTAAAACGTGTTCAATGCGGCTCTCGAGCTGTCATTCAAGGTTGCTATCAGCTGGGGTGCTCTTTGATGTTACCGTATCTCGATCGAATATCATGGCTTTTTATTGACATCCGAGAGAAGAGATTACGTAAATCTTGACTTTACAGGCTCTGACAAAGACGAAATCGCCGAAACATTAGCCAATAAAGGATTAATAAAATCTTGGTTGTCGCTGAAACATAGCATACACGAGTATTTCATTTACGTTTAGATTAGATGTAGTATACCTTTTGTTGACGCAGAGAAAGCAATTGGGAGTCCTGGGATTGGGAAAGCAATTGGGAAAGTAAAGTTGTTCCTCTTGATTCAGCTATACCAAGATTATTACAGCATTTATTCGACTAACATTTCGGCTTAGTCGTCTTCCTCAAATATCATGAAGTGAAGATTATTGAGAATTAACCTCTCAAACGTCTCGTACTCGCGCGAAAAAGTCCTAGAAGTTGATGAGATTACTGCTAGAATCTGTCAGACGAAGTGAGAGACTACTGCTAGTAAGCGCTTAGCAACTACGCAAGTCTCTGAAGGTTATGCGGAGATCAAAAATTGCATAATGCCAAACATTCTTGTTTTCTGTCAGCTTCGGGAATTCTGCATAAAATTCAAGGACAGCTTGGGGTCTTTCGCGCCTACAACTCATCCCTGACAGAATGTTGACCGAATTATCGAATTCTGTGTCTTGATAGCAATCAAGATGTGTGCCCAAGGGCTGGTAATCTTGATCCTCGCAGTTCAAAGGCAGCGTCCAGGCAGAATCTCAACTTCTATTTTTTGCTCCAGTCTGTTCATGGAGCATTCCATATGTAGCACTCAAACTGCCTGAATTCCTCAAAAAACCCCATTTTTGAGGCAATTTTGTAAGAACGGTTGATCGCTCCTACTGCTATCCTTGTTGAACGCAAGCATTAAGAAGTAGACTCTATGTATTTAATTGTATTTGCCATGTGAGAGCACGTCAAGAGCTGGAGAGAGTTTGTTCAAGGGGCGGGCGGTGCGAGGAAGTGGGCGTGGTCCTCGAAACTCAGCGTTTTCTGCGCCGATTTTCTTCTTTTACAGGGATGTGCAAAAGTCTGAGTTGTGTGGTAGTTCTAAATCGAGGAGGTAGTAGACGGGGTATCTAAAACGTCCAAATCTGCCCGGACACTGCCTTCAATGTTTTCCTTGATCCTGACACAAAGCGGCATTTCCGTCTACATGATGCTACCCACATAGCTTACAAGTGATTAGGTATAAGTTTCAGAGCACATAAAATCGCCGTAATTATATGTTGCTGAAATGAATGCGGCTAGACGGAAACTTTGGCGGGATGAATGCTATAATAATGAGCTGATGGGCTAAGTCATTAGAAACAACTAATTGACATGCCAAGAAAAGTCGAACTTGAAACATCGTGCAACATGTAATTTGTTCAAAAGATGATGTTTATAGTGCACGGCCCTTTTTGCATCTCACACAATCCGCAAAATACCTCTGGGAAAAGCGAATTTATAAAACTTCCGGGGCGTATGCTCCTACTGGGCCTTGTGGGTGGACCCCGCGCTACCTAATTGCGCCCTATCTAGCAGTTCCAATAGGAATATCCTCCCGGAAGTTTTAGAAGTTCAGTTTTCCTCGGAATTATTTTGCAGATTGTCTGAGACATACGCGTATGTTACTGCACTTTGCGCAAAGCTTGCGAGCAGCATTGCATCTCTGCCCTCTACGGCGCTATTTACCAAGCAGTCACAAGAAGTTAATATAAGGGCATCGCGTGCTTTTTACAACTGATGTGTAGCGTATGGTAGCGGTGCAAAAAGATCCAATCAAATTTCAAAAAATTTAGAGAAATGAGAGTCATAATCAGTCTGTATATGGATTGTGTACTGAAGTCATTAGTTTGTAGTAAAGTATATTTGGTGATTATGCGAATTTTTGTGCCATTAGAAATGATATGATTAAAATTCTAAAAACTTAAAAGACTCAGTGGTTGGACAAGTTAAAATTGTCAATCATAATCCAAATTAATGCCCCATGTTGCATTTTGAGGTCATTCAAATTCTTGAAAAAAAAAATCTTTGGTTTTTTCTTATTAGTTTGAGACTGATCCAACTTCTACATTTCTATTATAGGTCGAGGTAATGCATTTCTAATCAATACCCGGCAATCGCTTGCCGTTTTGTACAATGATCACTCGGTGCTTGAGAATCATCACGTAGCGTTGGCCTTTCAACTTACTTTACAGCAGAATAATAATGTGAGTCATTATCTGGTAAACCCCTCTCCCCTTCCCTTCCGCTTGGAATGAAAGACAGATCTTTTAGGTCAATATATTCTCTAATCTTTCACGTGAAGAATTCACATCGATGCGACATGCAATGGTTGAAATGGTGCTGGCAACGGATATTAGTAGGCATTTCGAATATCTCGTCAAATTTAATAAGGTTTGTTTGCTTTTTTATCCTTATGGGGCTGTGCTAGAAAACATCAAACGCTTTAGATGAATGTCGTTGATGTGCCGGATGATGCAAGGGAGGGTAATTCGATGACGATATGCAATATGTTGGTGAAATGTGCCGACATCTCAAATCCAACCCGGGAATGGTCGCTTTGTCAAAAATGGGCTTATCGAATCGTCGAGGAGTATTTTGATCAAGTAGGTTGAACCTGAATATTAATATGTGCCTTGGTCCCAGCACAGAAGTCTGGGCTTCATGATAGAGTTCGATGCAAGGGTGGCAAATGTCAACTTAAAATCGTGAAAATTATGAAAAAGTTATGGGGAAAAAGCAATAGGGGTACCGTAATTTCACAATCATGGTATGCACATACCATTTTCTGAACGGGCTACAACATTATCAAATGGCATTTACAAGGCCAATGCAAGCGTGAGGAGCGAAGCCTCCAGCATTCATAATTTTCACATAGATCTGTTCTACACCTTGTTTACTAATAGTGAAAATGTGGTTACAAGCTAGAATTCAAGATCCCAACGTTAGCAGCTGATTGCAGACGCTAGAAAGGAACAGCGCTCCAATCAAACGCCTTACGCGATTGATTGACACAATCAGGCACAAATTTTGAAATCTGAAGTTTGGCAGTGTTGTGTACCTACTTCCTTTCCCGTAGGTGCAACAGCTGTGCCAGAAGTAGCGCTAAGCACGTTTCTGGCTTGAGCATCCTTACTAGCTTCTTCGACCAAAAATTCTTATGCAAGGCTCGCGTAGCTCCCAGACAAAGAAGTACAGTCACTTTCAATTTATTTGCAAGGACGCTAGGTTGACTCGCGACCGCCACGCAAAGAACAACAGAATCGTTCTTTTTACAGTTGCTGCTACCCTTGGTCTGCGTCTCTGATTTGAGGCAGACGTGCCCAATATGTAGGGACATGAATAACATTTTGATGTTAAGATTGATAGCCAAAATGTTCTGCCAACAAGCGTTGTACATCGCAAACATGTTGTTTCACGTTACCAGCTTGTTAGCCATGCGGCGGCAGGTCAGGGACGCGGACGAGAGCACAGCAGCTGTAAGGGCTTGAGACTTCAGGCGTTCAGACCGCGCACAAAAGCGAACAAAGGCGCACGAAGGCGCATGGAGGCGCACAAAGGCGCACGAAGGCGCGTGTGAGTGTGTGTGTGTGTCGAGATAAACGAGACGAGACAAGACGCGCCTTCGTGCGCCTTTGTGCGCCTTTGTGCGCCTTTGTGCGCGGTCTGAACGATTCCTAACACGGACGATATTATCGTGCTAAACCCGTGTCTCCATCTCCTCATTGTCCTCTGTCTTTGCGGTGGGACAGTGATCAGAGAGTATGTTTGTGTACAAGGTGCAGAGTCTAGGCGAAGCGGCCGCGCGGGAGCGGAGATGCTGGTGCTGACACGTTGCAGTTGGAAGCCCTGTATTAACGTTTGAAAATTTCGCAACCCATTCTTCGGGAAGGGGGGGGGGGACTCGCGCCTTCGTCGCCACTGTTATGATATACACCATGCATATACTATACATATGACTAATCCGTATCCTATTGTCCGCAACTACGGCTAACACAGCGTGCGCGCTAATGAGTCGTAGTGCGCAAGCTAGTTTACTGCGTGAATTGTGCATACGACGTCAGCAAAAAGCGTTTTTATTAATCACTACCTTTGCTTCAAAAATTCAGTACTCTGAATCCTGACTAAATTGTGTTCAGACAAAAGAAGAGCGTGAAAAAGGCCTACCAGTAACTATGGAAGTGTTCGATCGAAAAACTTGTAACGTTCCTTTGACACAATGTGGTTTTATAGGTAAGCGGAACATTCATACTCCTTCGCATACCCTTTCACCAATCAGCAAGGCTGATTTTCAGATATGTTTGTACGCGAAGCCTTTGTGAATTTTGCCGAGTTTGCTAACTTGGGTCATCTGTCAACACAACTCGAAGCTAACTATGACCAGTGGAAGAGCCAATCATCATCATGGACGCCGTCCAACAATCTCGCCTTACATATCTGATATTTTATTCTCAAAGCATGTAACGCTATGACTCACATATATTGGGACAGTGCCAAAAGTATCTGGCTAATTTCTTGAATCGCTGCCAATTCTTATCACTCGGCTCATGGTTCTCTCTTTCGTCTAGAAAGCTGTGACTTAATCTATTCATTATTTACTTACTCAACCTCTAGTGTATATTTAGTTTTCCAATTTTCACTCGTACCTGTTCTTTTAACTACTAATCAAGCGTCCCGGATCCCGGATGCATTCTGCGTCTATACTCACACTCACTTTGTCGCTTCATCTCTTTGACTCTATGTGTACTTCTCTAGCCAACATTCTCTCATTTCACACCGAGAATCCTCTCCCCTCTCCTCATCTCATCTGTATCCCTTTTATACGGTGAATTGTTGAATGATGGCTAAAGAGTGGTGTGAATTAATAGTAGCCGTTATATACGACTGTTGTTTGGTTGATTTATTTTCATTGCAAATCAGGTTGTTGTATAGTTTTTCTTATCTAATGATATTGCTTTCTCCAAGGGTTTTTTCGTCTGTCTAGCTTTACCGTTTTGCCTTTATCGTGATAGCTTTTCCTCGTATTCGTTGTTTTTCTCATGCAATACTCTGCGCTTTGAATCAGCCTGGCTTTATCGAATCCTCGTCCTACCTTGCTAGTCCTGTGCGCTTCTATGCAAGCATGTTCACTCTCACTGCCCATGCTTTATCAGTTTCTTTTAAGAATTGTCAATGCATCTAGTCATCGTTTGAAAACAACGACTAAGTCGGTTCTGGTCAATATCTTATCATTTTTACAAACTCCCGATAATATATTGTCAGTCACTAATTCAGTCTTGCTAGTCGTCCTCCAAAAACTGTCACCACCGACGCTCATTAGGCGAATTTTTTGAAAATCTGAGGAACAGTAATCTTGCCAGTGGAACGCTATTTTATCCTAAATGTGATTTAGTGAATTACTGCATGATCTTGATTACTAGTTTTGTCTGAACTTAAACTGTTAAGTTATTTTTATCCTCGAAGTAGTCAGAGGCTCGGCTTTTTAACGAGCTATCACCCCATTTTGCTCACTGTTTATCATACATTATCGAACTTTTGTTTGTCTTGCCATGCATCATTTTTCAGAGAATGTACTTTATCTTTAAGTCTGTTTCAAATTTTTGTTAAAAACTATTTATTGAATTGCACTGGATTGTTTCATCTACCGTGTCAACTATAGAAATTGAGAAATTAGGCACAAGAAAACTCATACACAACAACTTTCAGACACAACGCTTCTTTTATTGTATTTGCGTAGGTCTAGGTGAAGGAAACTAAAAAGACAAACTTTGCAACGCAAATTGCAAAAAGTGAGTCATTAGGTGAGAGACTACTTGTTCAAATAAGCAAGCAATAAGCACTGAAAGTAAAGATTTTAAATCTACAGGCCGAAGGCGCAAAGGCAATATCAATTAAGCTGGCGCGAACGAGGCGCATATGTATCTTTAACGTTATAAACCTTGCGCTTCACGCACTCTGCAGCTAATGAAATTGCCCACCCCTGTCTTTGTTATAAGAATTCTCTTTGAAAAATTTCCAGATGCGCGCAATAATTCGTGGAGGAATTTTGGCCGAGGTTCTCATCAAGTTTTCTTTTATCAAATCAAGTAATGATTCCAAAGAGCGTTTTTTCCTTTTAAATAGGCTAGAGAGAGAAACTGTAGGGTCACCAGGGAGTTGGAAGGACAAATATTATTTGTTTGAATATGTCCACCTGAAGTTTGACGTGCTGCAAAAAAAGCAGGTTTAAGTCTATTTTATGTCATGCTCCAATGATAGCTTTTCCACATTTTCCTGTTCCATTGTAGCCCTTTCGACTTCGGCTCTTACTCAGACAATCGCTGGGGGCAGGCGGGCACAGGAAAAATAAACTGCCGATTTCTCGCACCCCGCTCGCGGTTTTTTTGGAAAGCAATCAGAACTTTTCGGAAGACCGCTTGCTGAGTCAGCGGATTTTTGAGAGACCGCCTGTTGAATTTTTTTCGCTCTTATTTTTTGCAGATATATTGCTGAATCTCTGAGAAATCGAGAACTCAGCAAGCGGTCTTCCGAAAAGTCCTGACTGCTTTCCAAAAAATCCGCGAGCGGGGTGCGAGAGATCAGCAATCTATTTTTCCGGTGCCCGCTTGCCCCCGGCGATTGTCTGAGTAGTTATATTTAGTCTAGCTCCTTAACTAACCGCAGTCGCTAAGATCCGAAAACAGTTGTATGAGATTTTGAAAAAAGCATTGGAAGTAAACTTTGAAGGGTTGTGGTACTTTCTGGGTTAAAGCAAACAGTATAGATCCTGTCTAGAATTGCAATTTTGTAAAACTCACCTTCTGGACAGTCAAAGAGAATGATGCTTCTTCTACTCGTTCAATCTCAACTTCACCAACTCTTTCTTTCCCTCTCTGGTCTACCTGGAA
Organism: Cylicocyclus nassatus; assembly: GCA_958299035.1. Classification (NCBI taxonomy): domain Eukaryota; kingdom Metazoa; phylum Nematoda; class Chromadorea; order Rhabditida; family Strongylidae; genus Cylicocyclus; species Cylicocyclus nassatus. The sequence goes on from CATQJL010000112.1 coordinate 81,356,390, forward strand.
GCAATAAGTCTGTCCTTCCAAACCCATCTCACTTGATTTGCTAAAATGTAGTTTGGTGAGGATGGAAGAGGGAATCATTGCGCGCAATTTGAAGAATATTTGGAAAAGGTTTGAAAGGGTTCATATGCTTTGCCAAAACGGAGGCGTCCCTCTCAAAAATCTGGATCAGATCTTGTACAAATTTTTTTGATCAAACAGATGAAGCTAAAGCTTTTGTATTCATTCAGCCCTTGCGCTGAAAATTTTTGTTTCGCACCACAATTCATGTGGACCACCCTGTACCGTCTCATTTTCTGAATGGGATAGGGGATTGGGGTGGATTGGGGTGGTTTTTTCATGCACATTCTGGCAAGCATGTAGATACGCTTCGGACTGCTCGTTCTTACTTGATCTTTTTGACGACAATTTGTTAACTTTGCAATAAAAAATTTGCGCTGGGACTCTGAAACTAGATATGATCCGATCTAAAACCCATTTTTCAAATCTTAGGATCGCAAAATTTTTTGAGCTCAGCCCATCAAATGCCTGCAACCTTTTTTTTTTCAAGAGTTCGTGCACTTACTACAAACCTGTTCATTGCATCCCAGCCTTTTCCTGACTTTGATTACTTCTTTCCAAAGCACCCTGCTCATGCACGCTTTAAACTCTCTTTTGGAACGCCCTGGAATGGTTTTTTTTGCAGGGAAATCTGTGCAAAAAGTAGGAAATAAGTTTCCCAACCGCGAGCATTCTTTCCGCTCTAAAATTATGGCTTTGTACCTGCAAAGAATGGTGTCGCAACCAGGGATTGAACCCAAGAATATCATCCTGGTCTTGAGCGTTCTTATTTCTTATTTCTATTTCGTTCTTATCATGAATCGCAGAAGGAAATCGTATCTGCCATTAAGAAAATCGTATCTGCCAAAACTGAATTATTGTATAATGATCGAATATAACGACTAAAGTGAATTGCTTTGTCTTTCTGAATTCTCCTTAGTTCGTATTTTGTTTATAATCCAGCATCGAGGCAGGTTACAATCTAATTGTGGGGTCAGACTAGAGTTGGTGTCCTTTTCGTCACGACCATACGCAACTGCAGTACAGTACAGCAAAATTTATTTTGGGGGACTTGCGCAGTCAATTTTATCTCCATTGTAAGACTTTATTCCTCTGACTTATGATTTACAGCTGAGTTCCATTGGCATCCTCGGAGGTGATCGTTCTCGATGCAGCTAACCGCAAAATCATGGAAATGGAAGAGGGAGGATGAGGAAGGGGGGGGGGGGAGGGGGGAGGGAAGGGAGTCATAGGAGTGGGAATACACCTTCAAGGGGTGGTGGTCATAAGAGAGGGTCCCGGATTGCATCAAAACGCCTGACCCTGGCACCAATCTGTACAAGTCGTTTGTTCATGAAGCTTATTAGCTAATTACAAAACGCGATTCCTCCTCAAGCAGCGTTGACACGCGCCAGCCACATATTTACAGGTACAAACGCTGTTGTCATCATCTTATCACGACTTATGGGACTAAAGGTCAATAAGTGGTCCTCATTCAACATTACAACACTGCCTCATTTGCTATTGCTGCTGATTATTATAATATTCTTAGCAGATTATTACATGAATAGTTTTGATGGTATGAGAAATGTACCGAAAAAGAAGCGCTATGAAACAACACAATTATCAAAATACTATAGTAGAACTAAAAATTTATCAACGCAAAAGAACTCCGAACTTTTCGAAATGAAAATCGTAGAAGAGTTCAATACCGATGTAGGTGATCAATCAAAGTTACGCGAACCTGACTTATATATTACAGCCGCTCCCAGACAGGACCGACACAAGAACCGCGGACGAAATGTGTAGCAATTACTCGGATTACTATTGCGTACCACCACTAAGGAGATACGCAGCGGATTTTCGAGTCAGTCTGACGAATCTTAGAAGCGTGCATGTAGCTACAACATGCTTCACTTGGCTGTCTTGATTCGGCACATTTGAGACTTCGTATTATTAATTTTCACCAGTTAATCAGTTGTATCCTCTTTTATTGGGAGTGAGAGTGATGGGGCTCGTGCGGCTTTAGCCCTGCGCAGCCGCCTCGCCTAGACTCTGCAACTCTTAAGCAGGCTTTTTGACCATTTTCTCAACTTCAAGCGAAGAGGTCGCCTGGGACCTAAGTGAAGTTCTCATCAAGCAATGAAATACAGGGTGTCCCAAAAAATGTATCGAACGTTTGATCGTTGATATCTCTCTTTTGAAGAAGTCTTTTCCCTTGCTTCAGGTACCAACCTGTAAAGCTGGCTTCAACTTAGATTTGCATTATAGAACGAATCACTCATCCCTCTTCATTACTGTAGGATTACGGTAGAAACTTCAAAAAGGGTTTTAAGCAATGAAAAGCCATATCTTGCTTCAAAAAAGAAACAAAACAGCCTGAAAACTTTTACACTAGGCTAATTAGAGTTGCTGATTATAACTGTAAAATTCCCAACTTGTTATGATGCTTCATTGAAGTGTTATGCCAGGTAAGAGGTAGCTGCCATTTTCTCAATGTTCTTAAAAAGTGCGATTAAACCGTTTAGAAAGCTTCGTAATCTTGTGATTAGTTGAGTATTGAACTCAGCGTGCATGAAAACCCTATTACATATGTTTTCACATTTTTTGAAAAACTTTGAAAAGGCAGCTTTTTCCACATTGACACCATATGTTTCAAGTTTCTACCGTAATCCTACAGTAATGAAGAGAGATGGATGATTCGTTTTATGATGCAAATCTAAGTTGAAGCCAGCTCTACAAAACGGTACCTGAAGCAAGGCAAAAGACTTCTTGGGAAGAGAGATATTAACGATCAAACGTTCGATACATTTTTTGGGACACCCTGTAGAGAGTAGAAGGCAGGCATAGATTTGTGAGTCAAGTTGCTGCGCAAACAGTTAGGGTTGCGAGCCCGCAATTTCAGGCAACGTTTTCGGATTATTCCCTTGTGAGGCTCCCGCCAGAGTGCCGAGACCACGCTAGCGCTGCGCCGGCGCCGAGCTAGCGCCGAGCTGTCTTGGCGCTGTTTTGATCGATACTCGTGCATTTCGTTCGGGGAGGGGCTAGCTGACTTTGTGCCGGCAAAAGGCTACCGGAGCTTTTAACAGAAATGTCGATCAATAATCGGTGCATTTATTCGGTTGAGAACGAAGTCAGCTAGTCCGGCCCAAACGAAATGCACGTGTATTGATCGAAACAGCGCCGGGACAGCTCGGCGCGGCTCGGCGCGGCTCGGCGCCGGCGCAGGCCTGAAATGGCTTTGACACTCTGGCGGAAGCCTGACATGTCTTGATGTGCGGTGCTGAGATAAACGTCGGGGTAGTCCCATGTGCAGCAAAATTTCTGCAAAATAAGCGGAAGGAACACCCGTTTGTTAGGTTTATACTTTCAATTCGCTAGCTCGGCGCTGACTCGGCGCCGGCGCAGCGCTGGCGTCGCTTCGGCACTCTGTTGGAGCCTGACAGAGTGTAGACTGCTCAAATGCGCATTTCCTCTCCAATAAGTTCCTCTTTGTCTTGACGAGACTCTTATTGTTAGCACATTCGTCATGAATTTAGATAGCACCGAAGTACAAACTTTCTATATGTGTGGTACATAAAAGCATGTCAACAGTAATGACGGCAATTTTCTGCTTGCTCTTTGATGAAGATGGCTTTCGTGGAAGCGGAGTAAAACTTCTCAAGCAGTTCTGGCCTGCCAGGTGAGGTTTTTGCAATCTCATCTCACCTAGGGCAATCACACACATCACCCTTCCTGATGGAACGATAATTTTCATTGTGAAGGAGGAACAAGTATGCAGCGGTTTTTTTATTGAACCAGTCTGCCCCAGAGCTAACAAATCTGTCCAGAAGGCGAGATGCACTGTGCATCCTTGCCCTTTGAAACTCTCGCTAAACCTAATTTGACCTGGCCTAATTCAATTTTAGAGTGAATACTTACGAGGGAATGTTCAGACCTTGGTTGGGTCAACAAACAATTGCATATCAACACGCTTACTTTGAAACGCTGACATAATTTACGCGTTTATCACTTGCTAAGCGACTATTTTAGAACATAGCATATAAAACTACTTGACTTTCAATTCTTGATTAGAGGCCAGATAGCGCATAATCGCAGTGTTATGAGTGTTTTGCACGTCCCAAAAGTCTTTAACCTTAGCTTCGCAAAGGCAAGTTTGTTGGTATACATCGCTTTCTCACATCTTGCATATGTGTTTGCCGTGCAGTTCTAATACTCCCCGAAAAATCCGTTTGACCCTTGCACGACAATGTTTTTCAGAGCAAACAGAATCATGGTTCTAACGGTACGTCAAGCGAAGTGTACCCGCTGTTTCAACAATAATAACGCTTTCGCCACAAACTTTCTTGATCATCAGGTTTCATATTGTAGAAATAGCCGGATGAGTCACTTTTCATACGATGAGCAACTTCGAGGTGCAGGATGTAAACACCTACGACCAGGTGTGAAGTCTTGCACATCCGTGTCTAGTATACTGTAGGAGATAGAGAGAGGGGAGGAGGAAGGGGAATAGAGGAGCTTTTTGTACTCCTCCCATAATATTAAATCGCTACAGGCAATGATTCAGTAAAAATTGGCACTGGGTCAAATTTAACCCTGCTGGCTGCATTTCATTAAAAGAAATATTTAAAACAGCATTGCTACCGAAATCGAAAAAAAAAGGAATTCGAAGCTTGTAGAAAGGAATGCTCCTTACTGTAAAAAACAACACTGTAATCGTAAAACGTTGATTTTTTGAGCATAAAGTGCTAGACAAATTGCCTATAAGACGGTTGAGATTAATGGTAGATCAGTGTCTGTGTCGAACAAGAATCAGTTAAAAATGAGATTACTCGGGCGCATAGTCATCCCTGCTCTCTTTTTCATCCAACACGTCTTGAGTGTTGGCTTAAGGCATAATCTTATATATAAAGCTGAATGTCTGTTTGTCTGTCTGTCTGTATGTCTGTATGTCTGTCTGTCTGTCTGTACGTACGTATGTTCCGAATAAAAATTCCATTTCTGAACCGATCCGGACCAAACTTGGCACACATACACTACGGGCCCCGGCGGGTGTCACAGTCCACTTTTCGTTATCGATCGATGTCGATTTTACCGATTTTTATCGATTTTTTTGCAGAGTTCACCTACAGGGCTAGGAGTTGGCACAGGGGGGGGGGAAGTGAGCATAGGGATTCCGAATACAATATTAGTTTTCAGAATTATCGATTACTTTTATTGATTTTATCGATTTTTTGTAAATTTTGACATGCGGGGCTGGGAGTTTGCACAGGGGGGTAATCGAGCATGCAGATTCCGAATACAATATTGGTTTTCGGGATTATCGATTACTTTTATCGATTTTATCGATTTTTTGCAAAGTTTAAGCTAGGGGGCTGGAATTTGGCACAGGGGTGTAATCGAGCATGCTGATCAACCCCAAGGGGGGTTGATAGCTAGCTCAAATTTTCAAAAAATCGATAAAATCGAAAAAAGTAATGGACGATCTTGAAAACTAATATTGTATTCGTAATCTGCATGCTCGATTACCCCCCTGTGCAAACTCCCAGCCCCGCAGGTCAAACTTTACAAAAAAATCGATAAAATCGATAAAAGTAATGGACGATCCTGAAAACTAATATAGTGTTCGTAATCAGCTTGCTCGATTACCCCCCTGTGCAATATCCCAGCCTCGCATGTCAAAATTTACAAAAAATCGATAAAATCAATAAAAGTAATCGATAATTCTGAAAACTAATATTGTATTCGGAATCCCCATGCTCACTTCCCCCCCCCCTGTGCCAACTTCTAGCCCTGTAGGTGAACTCTGCAAAAAAATCGATAAAAATCGGTGAAATCGACATCGATCGTTAACGAAAAGTGGACTGTGACACCCGCCGGGGCCCGAAGTGTATGTGTGCCAAGTTTGGTCCGGATACGGCGGAGCCGGGTAAGCCAGCTAGTCCTCCTTAAAAAGATGCTCCATTTTTATGGAATATAACTACGTTACTTTAAACCATTCTGTATTCTACAGTGAAATTCCCTTTTTATATAAAACCCATAGCTTAAAGATTCGCAGTGTTCACTGCACTTCCTTATCTTTGCTTCAGTTTCGTTACCGTAGAAAAAAAACCGTTTAGAACTAAAAGCAATTTTTTTCGGAAATTCCAACAAATTTCCCTACCACTCTTTAGCCGTAGTGCAGAACCACTCACTACATGGGACGAGAAGTGCGCAGTAGGTGTGAAATAGATGCGAATACTAGTTGCAAATCTCTGATTGTAGCCGGCATGCGTTTACTTAGAGGACTTTTGAAAAACGAAGTTTTCCATGACTCCTCAAATTTTTACGAAGTCCCCACTGACGTAAAATTAGTGATAAAACAACCATTTTGAAGCAACCACAAGAACAATAACAATTGTTGCCTGTTCAAAGGACGCTTGACAGGCATGTGATTGAAGCACCATATCTATCAATGCGTTTACCTATACTACTTTTTGGTTTGAAAAAAAGAGGAGAGGCAATGGTTTAAGTCGCTCTCTTCACTATACGATAGACTTTTGAGCGTTCTAATCGTCCAAATCAATAAAGTCCGAAACTTATGTGAACCCTCTATTATTTATGCTCCGAACTAACTCAATTGTAGTTCACTCACTGTAGTTTATGTTAGATCAGACTCTACCATTTCATTGGATCTTGGTTCAAATTATTGCCGTTTTCTGTTTGGTTTTCTTCTAGCACTTTCATGCCTCACGCGTTAGTTTGAGTCTGGTTCCGTCTTATCACCTCAGTTATGCTTGGGCTAGCTTGTTTGGGCTTGAGACTTTTGCATTGTGCATCTTCTATCGGAGTTCTGTTCTCTCCCCAGAGTTTTGGTTGGGCGGGTTTTATCAATATTATTACCAATACACCTGCTTCCAACATATGCAATTGCTTATGTTGAGTAAGAGCATTTTTTGCTAAGAGCAGGGGGCATGAGACAGACTCCATTGAACCTCTATACCTGTGATGACTTCATATATGTCTAAACAAGCTCACTCCCTTTCCATTCCCAGAAAGATTTTGCGGACTGGACTTGAACTGATTCAGTGGGGGTTTGCCTTTTTGTTTTATTTTTTTTCTTGTTGGTTGGTTGGTGTGATGCTTCGTTCTTCTGTTGTATGGGCGCGCCTTGTGCGTATTAAATAAATAAATAAATAAATAAATAAATTGGTTTGGTGATAATCTAGAAACAAATTTGAGAGTGAATATTAAGACGCATAATTTTTTGAAACTTTTCACAAAATGTAGTTTGGAGTATCATTCATACACATAGCCAAAATTCGTTGTTATATGATTGCTTGTGCGCTGTAAACAAACCATTTGTTTATTTGAGCATCATTTTGGATTTGGCGCGCTTGGTGAGAGAACACGTTGGAGCATATTATTCATTTATCATCTTGATGGTTAGCATGTCTGGAGGCCACTTTTATGTATCCTCCCCTCCACAGCTCGTGCTACCCTTGGTCTGCGTCTCACTTGCCACGTGTGGCTAAAATGTTGGCAACGTGGCAACAACATGTTTGCAACATGCCACAACATGTTGGCAGAACATTTTGGCCACGCCAACATGTTGCTGCATGTTGCCAACGTGTTGCTGCCAACGTTGCCAATGTGATATTCACACGTGGCATGTCCGCGACGCCACAAGGGTAGCACGGGTGTGGAGGAGACGATAAGTTAGCAGGTTTTACGATTTTCCTTTGTTTTTACCTCAAAAAACGAAGTTCAGTTTGACCCGAAACCATTTGTGCCGAGCCCTGCCCCACCCTGCACCCCCCCCCCCTCCCAGATAACCTCATTGATATTCTCCTAAAAACAATGAGACAGAAAACTTTGACTAGTATCTTGCCATTGAGAAGGATTATTTCTCGGAGACAAAAATCCGAGAAATTGGGAATTCTTATACCAAATTGCTCTAAATCGCTGCTTCTAGCTATAAGGCTTGCTCTTGTTACCAAAACATTTTTGGTAGTATCGCCGTTCACAGCTGCTGATAACAGCTGTTCTCTTGGTAGCCCCAGGTAATCACCGCAACATTTTGACCATGTAACGAAATGCTATGTTGCAGTTCCCTGAATTGGCGTGACTTTGAACGCCAGGACTGTACAGCCTAGTTTTTATTGTAATGACCTGTAGAGTAAAGCCTGCGCTACTCCATCAAAATTAAGATTTTTGGAGCTGCTGCATCTGCTTGAGACACTCTCAACGTCAGCTATACGTCTGCCACGTTGAGTGTTTGTATTGACCGGAGTTTTCCTTGTTCACTCAGTCAGCTTCTGCTTCTATCTGTTTCGTAGCTAGCCTACTGTCCTAGTCTGCTGGATAACTTCTCTTTAAGTATATTCCATGTTAAACGGAAAATTCCAGAAATTTTATTAGGCTTTTTAGATTATATTGAGTTGTCCCATAAGTCCCTTTTCATTTTTGAGTTTTCGCTGTAGTAAGTCATACACTTCTTATTCTGATAGACATCAGGATATTATTCGATAGAGCAAAGCAAGCTCTAGACGGCGCTTATGCTTTTGCGCAAGCTGGTCCATCTCGAGTTCTAAACCAAAATCTAAAAAATTTCGGATGCCTAGAAGATCGAAAATTTTTATATCTTCGTTCAAAAAATCCTACAGATCTCTAACTCGCTCACGCATATACATTCCACATCAAACATTCATATGTGCCGTTGCTTTATTTTTTATCAGCTATAAATAAAGAAACCGAAAATTTTCCTGTTTTTACCGAAGTGATGCTGTGCTGTTCTCACACTAACAGTTGTTTACTACAAGCACTTAAAAGTACAACTGTAAATTTTTAGCTCTGGTTTCCGAGAAATGTTGATTTAAGCGTGAAAAAGCTGAGTGAAGAAAGCTAAACTTGACATTTCTCGTGAACCAGAGCATATAGACCAAACTATGGTAGTACTTCTGAGGGCTTCTATTATACAATTGTTATTGAAAGAACAGCACAGCATTACTTATGTAAAAACATGGAAATTTTCGGTTTCTTGATTTTTGGCTGATAAAAAAATATAGCAACAGCACATATGAATGTCTGATGTGGAATGTATACGCGTGAGCGAATTAGAGATTCGTAGGATTTTTTGGACGAAGATATAAAATTTTCGGTTTTCTGTGCAGCCAAAATTTTTTAGATTTTGGTTTAGAACTCGAACTGGACCAATAGAATAAGAAGTGTATGACCTATTACAACGACAACTCAGAAATGAAAAGACTGATGGGACAACCTAATATTTTCACCCTTTTTTTGTTACCTGAACTCGATTTATTGAGTAAAGCTTGGTTTTTTGGGAAAGAAATTAACGTTAATATGTGCATTTTTTTGATTTGTCGATCGTTTCATACCTTGCCTTGAGAAAATTCTTCATTATTGTTATCATCCCTTTTTATTTCTCAATAAATTTACAAATGTAACAGCCTCATATGCTGGAGACAATCTCAGTCGTCTCTTGATCGCCTTCCACCGTTTTCTAGTGAGGCATAAGCAACAGATTCGCTCAGATGGTACGAATGGCTAGTCAAGCGGTTAAGCCTTGTCTAAGTTGATTGAAGTCTTTTGCTATGTCTGGCATAGAAGGGATGGGTAACTCTTTCTGCTCGTCTGCGTCTCTCAATGCATTTCGGCACTCTCACTTAATACATTCACGACAGTGCCGATTATTCAATGACTGCCATTTCGGACCAGAGCATATTTCACAAAATTGAGTTTGCGTAATCTTTTCAAGTCACTGATGGGTCCTGTGGTCTGAAGTGTTAATCTTTCGGGAAGTACGCTAAGAGTTGTATGCAGAAGTTTACTCGGTTTGCCTAAAAAGTTTCACCATGAACTAGCAAAATCAAAAACTCCAGAAAGCATACGACCCACCGGTGGGTCGTATTGTCTGAAATGGCAGGACACGTACGACCCACCGGTAGGTCGTATTGTCGTGAATGTGTTAACTAACCGCTGCCGCAGCGCTGACCAACCAGAGGCGCACATTAGTTAAACCACAATCCTTCCTAAAGTTGACATGGAAATGCAAATATGACATATGTAGCATTTATGTAGTGTGAATAAACATCGAAAAGAACTGAAAAATGAAAATTCACATCAAATGAATTGATGCAAATAAAAATCAATCCTCTACTTGATTTTCTAATGACCATCGCATAGACTTTTTGACTAGTCTTAGGTGCATTGTGCAATAAATTAAAATAAAATATTATTTCCGATTCTGTAAGAAACGCAACGAAGCAACATCATTGCGATCGCTACGATGGCGTTTTCGTATACACAACGAGGACAGCTGGATACATATGATGCTCACTCGAGATCCGATAGATCGGTTTCTATCGGGATTCGTTAATCGGTGCATTAGGTGAGGTGGTTTCTTGCTGGTGACTGTAAGTGTAGTATGAGTACGTTTATGGGTTGGGTGCTTGCGCGCTCTAGCTGCATTGTCTTTCCCCTTTATTGCTTGGACAGAGGTCAATCTATGACTGCATCTCTAGCGATGTTTCTGGAAAGATGATGTGTTCCTTCTTGCAGAGCTCATCAATCCGGAGAATATTGCAATGGCTGCAAGGCAAATATGACATGTTTTATAGTCAAAGAATATGAAAGAATGGTGACAGAGGTAGTCACAAAACAGGCTGACCTCTAATTCAACTTTAGTTTTAGGGTAGAAAAGATCGCTTTACCCAAACTCGTGAAGACCTGCATTTCTTTCCTCAAAATTGGTTTGTAATTTCCTTTGTATAATAGGTTGATGCAAATTTAGTGCATGTTCTTTGCGCTACTGTTGCAGTGTAAGTAATAAGATGTGAAAATATTAACTATTATTCGGTAGAGCAGAACAAGCTCTAAAGGTGGTTGAACATTGTAAAAAGATTGTTCCAAGCGGATTGAAAGTAAATACTCAACTCATAGATTTTATTCTGCTTTTTCGAAAAGTCCTTGAGTCCTACAGATCTCCAACTTGCTAAAGAGATGCATTTTCTGTCAGAAATCCATAAGTACAACTGTTGTATTCTTTCCACTGCTACAGATCAAGAAAATATATTTCTGCCAAAACTATGCTGGGCTGTTTCCACATGGATTTTCATACTACAAACTTCTTCAATAACGATCATCTATGGTTATTATGTACAAAATAAATAATCAAAATACCGAAAGAGGCACTATCTTCGTCGGACCATTTTTGTTCATTGTTTTCTGACCTCAAGAACAGATACGATGTACGTGTGAATGTCTAAGGCCCCGGACAGACTACACGCGATTTGATCGTCGCGACTCAATCGCCGACATTTCCATTCATTTTCATTCCACGCTCAAAAATTTCGGGCTGGAAAAGTATCACAACCGAAATGCAAGTTGTTCGGCATGGAATGATGTTGTAACAGTTGTCTCGTCGCGATTCAGTCGCGACGATCAAATCGCGTGAAGTCTGTCTGGGGCTTAATGTGGAGAATAAATGTGCACAAGGACGGCCTGTGGGATTTTTTTTAGCAGAAATCCGATTTTCAAGTATCTGGAATTCTGACTTCAGAACATACACAATTAACCTTTATGTAAATTTTATTGCTATCTTGTAGAGCTGTTTTGCTCTATTCGTGTTTTTGAAATTTCTTGGTACTTTTCCGTTATCCGGACCCATTTTTTCACGATGATCTCGCGAGATGCGCGCTCTAGATTTGAAATCTCTCTCATTAAGCGTATGAGGACTATTTCCTTGCTACGTGTCAAAATAAAATTTACCACGTACAGTATTCCAAAATGTTTTTCCAAATCAATTCGGTGAGGTATAGGACATTTGAAATGACTTGAAAGCTGTTCATCTGTTCCTCATGAAAGCAGAAAAATCCAAAACCCAGCATAGCAGAACATGTCATTCATTCTCTGATTAAGAGACGCGAGCCCGCTTTGCTTACATTCATTAACAAGTTCGTGAATGAGTTTCGGTCGTTTCGGTTAATGTACTATTGAAATTTGTGGAAGAACATGTTTGGGCTCGCTAAACCACGCAGTTTTAAACACGTTTTTCACGAATTACTCATAGTTTGAGCAAAACGCGTTAGAACTCATTCATGAACATGTTGAGCAGACGTACGCAAAGCGTGCTCGCGTCCCTTGGCCAAAGAATGAATGATATGGTTGCTGTCAGCAGTGAATCTAAATATCTTTCTTTTTAATTATTTTCGCCATACTAATCTGGCCGAGAAAGAAAAAAGATGGCTTGAAGTACCTGGCTGTCGCTTTTTCATCGTCTAAGTGATGGAACGATAGCCCACTTTTCTGTTTTAGGCAAATCGAAGGTGTTAATTTCACAAACGATGTTATTTTCATTGCGTCAATGCTTTAGAAACTGTTTAATAGAATTAGGGTCATTATTAACAAGAAAACAGATTGGACTTACGTTGGTAGGTAAGCTAAACAAACTTTTGGTAAAATTTGTTAAACATGTAGATGACAAGTCAATTTTTTTTGACACGTGGCAGGAAGTTGGCGCACCATCCTGTGAAGTTTTGACGAAATTTGGCACAAAGAAAAAGTAATATTCTTTTTTTGAAAAAGCAGGTGCGGGTAACGGAAAAGTACCAATTTCTTACATTTTTTATCATTTGCCACGGTAAGATGAAGAACGTGCACTGATTTATAAAACTATCAACATGGTTTGATGTTTCAAGGCGTTGTGAGCTGTTCCGTGATCCGCATCGTTATTTCATCCACTACTCTGCAAATGCTACAGATACAATGCTTGATGAACTGTTCAGAGTATTTAGGCTGCAAAAGGTAGGTTTCGAGGTAAAATTGTGAAAAAGTAAAAATCAAACAGAAAATTGAATTACAAAGCAAGCATATAGAAACATTAGTACTGTCATAATACTTTGCATATTAATTGCGAAAGCGTGATAATCTTAGCTTTCTCAAAAAGCTAGATTTGGCAGTTCTGGCATGAGGCTTCCTTTGAAAAAAATACCCCTCCTCAGCCCCTCCTCCCCCCCCCCCCCCCCTCTACCCCATAACATTACCGATCGGTTTATTATTACATTTGAGAGATCATGTGAACTCATGTGCGATTTGGAGAGCAAATAGCTGCTTATGGAACATTTTTTACTTTTCGAAAAGTGTACCGATAGAGTGCAACGGCAAATTTGACGTTTGGGGTGCAATTTCTCATTTGCTTAGGTTATCCAACACAGGAGAGTTTGCGACGAAATTTTAATGTGACAAGAGCATATTTTTATTGATGAAGGATTGTTTTTGAAGACCTACAATTTGTGAAACAGGGCAGAAGGGGTCGTTATCTTCCTCGATTTGAATTCCTTCATTTGTTTTGAAGAAAGCGAAAGTTAATAGGACAATGGCTTGGACACGCACGTTTCATTGCAACGATTCGTCGCCTTGAACTGGCGTTGCGGTAATCTATGAAGTGCAAGCCTGAAAGGGAAAGATCATGCCCTTTACAAAGGTCATGTTTGGGACGATTTTTGGAATCACGTGCTTTATTAAAGGTAGAAGGTGGTGGTATCTACGAATTGCGGAAAATTCCTAAGCAGATTCCAATTTCATCAATCACTTTAATCATTATCTGGAAAATAACTTACTAGCTCTACTTATATCACATGAAAGCAAACCAAAATCTCGATTGATTCTGGACGAAACCGCGTCGGTCTGCCACTTATAAGCCTATCAACAAAATGAGCAGCACCTTACGCTGTGACAATAAGCTTTCTCGTTTATACTAACATTGCGATAATACATGAAGTGCAGGCATTAAAAAGATCGAATCTTTTGCAAAGGGGCATTTTCTGTTTTTTTTTCTTTGGAAAAAAAGCGTTGTTTGCCATCGACAACTTTTATCATTTAGAAAAGGAAAGGTATGACAGGAAAGAACTTAGAGAAATTTTTAGTTCGCACAGGAAATATACACCGTCCGCGCAGACTGCGCAATTGCGGGCGCGCTGGCTCCTCTTTCCCTCACTTTTTTTCTCTGTTCCTGTTCAAGTTATGAAATAAATCAAATTCAAATTATGAACCCCCATATTTAAATCTGGTCCTTTACATTCCACTCCTAACCCTTTTTTTCGATTAATTTGTTGAAGCTTGAATCGTATAAGCTTTTTCCCATTTTCCCTTTTTTTGCATGAACCACGGACAACCTTGTGATGCATCGTTTGCTCAACTGTTTGAAATTTTATCTTTGAATTATAGGTTGGGAACTCTACGCTGGATTTCATACGTCACGAACTTACTTCAGGTCGAACAAAGCATAGCACGATACAGTCTTATGCAAGAAAGTTTCTTGAAGAGAGGTGTCGCAGACCTGCAAACTGAGTGGCCAGTGGTTTGTCTAAGAGTTTGTTTTTTCAGATTGCGATCTAACAATTTTCTCATGGAATATGTCATTCGAATGTTCTACCATGACTTTAGACTATTTCATTATGAGTTGCCCAAAGATTTCAAATAAAAATTATTGGTCAAACACTTTCCCCAAACTATGACATATGACATATGCGAGAAATGATTTATAAGCCAACTAACAATTATTATTATTATCTGTGGACCAGTGGCGTACCCAGGATTTTCGCTCGGGGGGGGGGGGGGGACAAAAAATTTATTCCGATGAAGGCGCGTGGCTTTAGCCACGCACTCCGAAAAATTTTTTGGGATGCTTTCCAAAATTTCTCCGGACCCCTAATCCCAAAATATCAGAAAAAGGGGGCGTGGCGGTAAAAAAATTTTTTTAAAGCTAATTTTAATTTTCAAAAATTTTTAAATGTTATTTTAATTATTTACAAGTAAAAACAGGTCCTCTGCACATTTTTATAATACATTCCACTTTCAAAAAGTTCGCAACCCTATCTCGGGGGGGGGGGGGGCCTTCGGGGGAGTGGATTTTGGGGTTAGGGGCCGGGAAAAATTTTGTAAAGCATTCCAGAAAATTTTTCGGAGTGCGTGGCTACGATACGCTACTGGTGTGGACATATTAATGGAACAGGTTAATAGTCAAGTCGTTGAGGTCGAGCGATAATCGTTTTTGCCGTTGTTGTAACAACCCACAAAAATCCCAAAACACTCCTCTGAAATTATCTTCACCTCTGTTGTGTCCCACAAGATTCTGGATACGTCTCCGAAATATTCGGCTTTGTCACCATACACGATAAGCAAGGAGTAAAAAGACGATGGAGGCAAATGATGAACTGGCTCTTGACTTAAAGTGAGCGCCTTATATAGCGTTCACTCCCGCACAGATTGAATCTCAAATAGATTATGCTAAGATAAGCCAAATCACCCTTCCCATAATGAAAGAAGATTAATGGTTTTTTCTTCTACATAAATTTACGGTAAAAGCAGCTGTTAAATATTATAGAAGCTCCACGGCTTATAGGGAGACATTGAGATAGAAAATCATCGCCAAGTGCTCGGATGTTCTAGGCATCATACTGTACGTGCCGGCATGCAAGGCTGAAGCTCCGTCACTAAAACGACGTAGAACTTACATATCCCAACCATTAACCAGTTTTCTGTCTTCACTACCAAAAGCGCCAATATCCGTTGTAAATAAGTCTTCTTGATAATTCGCCTCCAAGGACCTGACTGTCGTGTCCCATTTACCCCA
The DNA here is from genome assembly GCA_958299035.1 of Cylicocyclus nassatus. Lineage (NCBI taxonomy): Eukaryota > Metazoa > Nematoda > Chromadorea > Rhabditida > Strongylidae > Cylicocyclus > Cylicocyclus nassatus. The sequence goes on from CATQJL010000112.1 coordinate 81,372,060, forward strand.
ATGTACCTCGGGTTCAATAATGCTGGTTCCATATGAGTTGTACTATGGAACCGACTGATCGCACTTCTTCACTGTAGGATTACTGTTTTAAAGCAATCAGCGCATGCTTCAAATGAACACAGGCACTTAAACTTTTTTATGCACAGCTGACTCCTACTCTTCGATTCAACTAGATTGGCGGTTGGAAGGTGGGGCTTCGTGATCTAATTGAGACACTCAGAGAGCACGCCCGTCTGCGGGAGAGGCGCAGACGTGCGCAAGCGGTCGCTTCCAACCGCCAATCTTGTTGAATCAAAGGCTATATTAGCAAGGACTCAACGAGGTTCACATCATGTCGACAGCTGAGAAGCTTAGAAGTCAAGTCGAAAGTAAATAATCTTACTATATCTGCTGAAATGCTTAAGGAAAGGTGATTTAATAAAGCGGGAATTTTCCAAAAAACGATTTTCTAAGCTCAAGCCGATTCCCATTTTTCAAGAAGATTTCTTTTCGGCTATCCACTCTAATTTCTGAATCCAATGCCATAATGATCTAGATATCAGTGACAAAGGCCCACTCTGGCTATTTAGTTTTTTGATCTCCAAAGTTGACCCCTACTTCAAAAGCGTGCAGAATCAGGATTATGGATGCTTGCCTTAGGTCTGTTGTGGGAACACAACACGGTTACATGTAATCTTCATCTAAAATATGCAAAGTCTTTCTTATAAGTAAAGTGTTTTCTACTTCTCAGCTTTTGCTGCGCTTCATACTGTAGTGCATCGTTCATAGTCTCATCAAATAGCCTTTTTGAAAAATAAGTCCCATTGCTCAGACAAGATGTCACAATAATCTCAAATCTTGGACTGAGATTATGAAATGCATAATTTGGGTTACTAGGCGAAATCATGCATTCTGCATAGTTACCTCTGAAGCGAAGAAAAACTGATTGTGCAGCTTTCAATTCCATCGAAAGTTGGATCGGAAATCAATTAAAACTTGCGAAAATCAAAATCATCATAATGCCTTGGTTTTTGCACAATGAAATCTCGTGAGCATAGAGTAATAAAAACGTTCTCACATTTTAAGGTTGCTGAAAAGCCGATTTTGCAAATTGGTTGTAGACTAAATTACATAGCACAGGACACGTTATTTGCTAATTACATGCGTTCTGTTTAAGCAATCTTCATAGAGCGCAGATTAGTCTGCGGAACATAGACTGCAGTTTTTATAAATTTGTCCAATCCCTCTTTCTACTGCCCCCTATGAATAAAGGACCAGTGCATATATAGGTAAGAATCGTATGTCATTCATCTCTGGTATTATCAGAAATTAAAAAATTTTGAATAAATAAGTTTAGAGGGCTGCCTTTGCTTTATACTGGGTATGTTTAGAAAAATAATGTAGATCCTCATAAGTAAAAAGAAGCATTAATGGGTAGCTCATGTGCAAACCTTTCCTAAAGATTCGTGTAATTTCTTATTATATGCGTTAGAATTTTTCTGGATTCTATTCGTAGACTGCATCGCTTATCCAATCATTAAACTCTTGATTGGACAAATTTTCGAGCTAATTCTAACAACTACTATCATGTGAATCACACTCCATATGCGTCCCAGTAATCTAGTGAGGATTCAACAACCCCCCCCCCCCCCTCCCAAAACATGTAATAGAAGCCTACTTGATTTGTTAAACTCGATTTTGAGCATTCTGATAACATCCATGTAAACTGTTTAGTGTTTACTATATGATTAACTTAACTGGAGCCGAGTTTGATTTTCTTGAAAGTCGATATTTGGTGTCACAAAAAACCTCTATATTTCATGTTTGTATCAATTGAAAAAATGTTGTGACTTTTCAAAAGTATCGAAAAAACACTATCTATGGTAGTCCATGTATCGTGTAATTTCTTACCTTATGCGTCAAAATTTTTCTGGATTCCAATCTTAGACTGCATCGCTTAACAATCATTAAACTCTTCATTGGACAAATCTTTGTGCTAAATTTCAGAACTAGTAACATGCAAATCACACTCCATATCTGCGTCCTAGTAATCGAGTGAAGAATTCAACAAAAAAACCAAAACATGTAATAGAAGCCTACTTAATTTGTTACACCCCACTTTTGCATTCTGATAACATCCATGTGAACGGTTTAGCGTTTCCTATGTGGTTGACATAATTGGAGCGTCATTTGATTTTCTTGAAAGTCGATATTTGGTGTCACAAAAAACCTCTATCTTTCATGCCTCATCTTTATGTTATTCATGCAAATTATAGCCATCTTTCTAAAGACGACATCTCCCATGACTTTGATTATTCCGAAACCCCTTCTGAAGTATCAGATTGGTTCACAAGTTTCTCCTAGTACATTAAGATTAGAAAAACATTTCAAGCTGTGTTCGTTGTAGAAATCCTTCCTTTTCCTATCTCATGTTGACAATTATATGATGGATGTTTATCTACGTCGTGCCCTTTGGTGACTCCCACATCCAACGGCGGTATTCATTCTTTCGGTAAAAGAGTTTCCATGGAATAGAGGCGCCATGCTATGTGTAAGATGACTCTGTCTCCATCATTTCGGTCAATCAATCCAGATTTCGTGATTCTGTTGTCTTCTTGGGTGTTTAGGTTTTTCCTAACCCTGCATTGTAGTCGTCAATTTGAACTTGTATAAAACTTCTATTTGTAGATGGCGTCTTCGATCTCCTCATAAAACTTGTCGAGCTTGCCTTCGTCTGTGCTTTCGTAGGCGAACAAAAATTACTGATTTTCTTCTGTCGTAAAGCGGCAAGGCACAAACTACTAAAAACTACTAAAAAAAAGAAAGAAAAAGAGTTTTCCTTAGTAATGGCAGGAAAGCGAGGGGGAACGTCCGGAAGGCGACAAATGACCTAGAACAGGCGCAGCTAGTGGCCACGCCCTGTCCGAGTTTCCCGTTGCTAGGATGCTCTGGATATTTCTTACTAACTATGACTTAAAAAATTAGTAAGAGTCGACGAGATGGCTAGTAGATGAAACAAAACACAAGCCTCCGACATCGCGTGCTGCAACTTCTAGTTGAGCAAGTCCCCATTTTTCTTTTGAGAGTTCGAGCTTCTGATCTTTATTTTTTTGTGTGGAGCAGTTACATTAGCAGCTACAAAATCAAAAACATTCTCCATATTTTGTTAAGTCCGCTCTGTTAACTCAAAGTCGAAACTTCTTGGCAGACTGCGGCGTCTCTCACCTTTCCTGGTTCGACTTCTGAAATTTACCTTTTGAGGAAAATGAGAGCTATGGGGAACTCCACTACGGATGTGGATTGCTCTTTGAATGTCTCAGACAATTTACGGTACTATCAACGCTAAGCTTTGAAAAAGATATAAATTCCATAACCATCAGGAGATAAAATGCGCAAGCTTTGTGTTTTTGCAGAGTGTGACAAGTTTTGTATTGATGGTAATTCTTAAATCCGTACAATAAGAGAAAGACTGATAGGTCGCTCTCTTCAAACAATGTCGACCTGTTCTAGTTCAGACCAATTGTGCATTTTTCTTCGAAATTTGTTTTCACCAAGTTACTGATTGTGAGATGCATTTCCTTGAAGACTCGCAGTCCAAGACATATCAGTGAATAATTTTGACGGCAAAACCCGCTGAAAACGACTTTTGAATGCGTTTCATTATCTTAGGGGTTAATTGTGGGCATGACAATATCAAATCATGAAAATAGCATTAGATTTCAAAGGATCTAAATGTCTCTTTGTGAAAGACATACAACTTTAAGCATGTTCTGGGTATGTCTGGTATATTTCAATAATTTCATAAAGCTTGTTTTAGGTGAAAAAAAAACTTTTTCAACTTTGTGTAGAATGATTTGCACGATCACAACGATTTATTCATCAGTTGATGAAGGACTAACGCTAAATTAAGCATCAAAGCGCCTAAATCCATGCTAAACCCAAGCTTTGCACAAACAGCGGATCGTACTTCTAGAGGGTATGAAAATACGGGCTGCTACTAACTGAACCTCAGCTTGCTCAGACTAGTCAAAATACTGATAAGAGCTCAGCAGGGTACTTTGTGGACGTCGGACGAAAGGCCTGTGGAGAAGCTGAAGAAGTCTACAACGTAGAAGATAGGTCTTTCAATGTCTGTCGAATATAAGTTGCCCTCCTCTGTTGGATGTATGCGCATACTTCCACAACACGTTCCTGCACAAGCGACGGTTTTGCAAACGTCTGCGAATGCATAGGCATGCATGAAGGTGTATCCAGTCACATTGTAAACTTTTCCCACGTAGATTTTGCCGCCTGGAAAATGCATTCGTATGAATTTGTGGATATACACTGCATTAATGCTAAGTCTCAGCTGTGAATAAAATTATAGGCAATTTTGCTAACCATTTCCTATGCATTTTCTAAGAACACCCGGAGAGAAATCGCAGGAACTCAACTTTTACAGTACTCGCCTCAATTCAAGAAAAACATTTGAACTAATCTGCTAAATTGTAAAGGCTTCTTTCTGATTTTCTGGCGTCCTTTTTTGTTAAAAAAAATTTGAAAGCGTTGTGAAAAGACATCTACTCAGACAATCGCCGGGGAAGGCGGTCCCGGAAAATGCGCGTTGTTAAAAGTTTCGCAATTTACTCGAAAATTTTCATAGAATCAAAGACTTTTCCAATGCCGCATGTTGATCCTTTCCTTACTCTCATCTTTGCAGGCAGATCGCTGTTTTTCGGTCGAAATGGAAAATAAATAAGCGGTCTTGCTGAAGCTCGTGGTCAATTTTCAAAAATCTGCGAACAGTATGCAAAACATCCTTCATTTTTTCGGTTTCCGCCTACCCCAGCGTATTGTCTGATTACCTGTATTTTGAAAAGCAGTGAATTGCTTAATGTACAGCCAACACATACTACGGAGTAGTCAGAAAAGGAACTCCGATTTTAGTACAACGAAAAAGTTGAAATATGCAGTTTGGTATTTTGAAACTCGCGCTTGGACCTCACCTAGCGTCTGCAGTTTTTTTTCAAATTTTAGTCTATTGTAAATCTGGACGTTAAGCCATCTAGCTTCTACTATCTCAAATTCCAAGAAGTCTGTATACCACTTGTAGAATTCAATATCTCACTTGCAGTTGTGAATACAGGAAGTGATGAACAGCCTGGCTGAGGTTCTCTAGCGAAGATGAACCTGTAATAGCTCAGTTTTCGTAGTAATATGATTTTCATTGCTTTGTAATGCCGATTTGTTCTTTTACAACTACATGATGTTGATCTATCGTTTATTTCTAACTACTTGTTGCTGATGGATGATGCAAGGTTCGTATTAGAAATCATCAAAGACATCAATTTAGTGGTGAGATTATTGAGATAAACAATTGAAAATTACTTGCGATTTGGTTTCGTGCCATCCGGAAACAGCGAAGCATTTGTGAGTAGAACCACCTTCCAGCGTGATAGAATTCATAAATGGATGTCATGTTTTGGTCAAACAGTCTATCAAGATCTGCTTCGTCCTGATTCACCACTAGTTCGGAGATATTCTTAGGATTTTCAACTTCTGATGCAACTGGAAGAGGCTGCTGACAGTTTGGAATCACAAGTTCGCGATCAATGCTGTATACCACTCCGGTTACGTTTTGAGTTTCAGAACCATTCACGTGAATGGTGCACACACCCTAAAATTGATAGTAAAAATTCTCTTCATGCAACAAATTCGACCAATTCGATTATTTGGAAAGAGAAATGGGGAAAACCGTGATGAGCTGGACGAAATGGGCAAAGGTGCAATCAGGCACTTCATAGCACACTTGAAGGCATTCCGGTTCACTCTTTTTCAGCATTTCAAACTTGACGCTTGCAGCAAACTCTCCCTGGTGTGGAGTAAAGGTACAACCAAACGCTTGTTGGACCTGCGAATCAAACATGACAGCACTTTTTTGTTACTATTATCCGCACAGATGACTTTCTAACCACTCAAAGTTTCATCGAATAAAATTCTCGGCAACTTTATTTACCTGCATTCCAATCAGGGGCAACATCAGAATACTGAGAAAAGTCACGAAGCACATGATCACAACGTTTGATTTCCTGCAAAAAAAACCTTTGCCCGGTCAGTAGCTCAAAGTTTTGCCTTGCAAAGCACACAATTTTGCTTACTGTATGCTTTCACCAGCGTGCTAAAAAAAGGTTTGATGCTTTGAATAAACGACACAAACTAGTAAACCTGTTGTTTGTGAAATTGTTTGAATTGCTAGAGAAGACTATTAATTGTCAGTGTACCATTTGATTCAACTGGCTTGTCATCGGCAAAGGCGGGGCTTCGTGACCTAATTAAGGCTAGATAATGATCAGAGAGCACTCGCGCGAGAGAGACGCAGGTGCGTCGCAGGCGCGAGCGGCCTCAGTTAGATCACAAAACCCCACCCAGGGCCCGGCAGGAGGTGGCATTTCAGGATTTTGAAAACGATATCCCCTTTGAAGCCAAAATTTCTTACGACTTCCCTTTTGACCCTATTTTTGACCCCCGTAAGTCTTTGACAGTCCCGAAGTGCAAGCTGGTCGGCATGCAATGAACTCGTAACAGTTGTCTTGTCGCGATTGAATCGCGACGATCGCATCGCGTAAACTCTGTCGAGTAAGGGATCGTCCAGACCAGAGGCACATTGAAAATATGGGTCTCGCTGATCCACAAAAATATTGGAGGCAATGAAGGAAAACACACAAAGAAAAAGCAAAAAACTACAAATGTACAAAAACGAATGCAAAAATTCGATGTCATGTAACATATTTGCACAAATGCACCATTCCACCTACCTGAGATAGTCCGAATGAGCCGCAAATTGGTGAACTAAGTGCGACGTGCTGTAGTCGAAAATTCTGACATGCATGTCATCTGAGTCGGTAACAATCCAATTTCTGCGTGAAATAAACTTGGCAGCGCGCAATGGCAAATCACATATCTAAAGAATGCGCAAGATACTGGATTGAAACATAGTAAGCAACGTAAGGCCCCAGCCAGACTTCAACTGAACCGCCCAGAACCGCTCAAAAACACCAAAGGCCCCTTTTCACGACGCATATGTAATAGAACACCTGGCAACGCTTAACTATTTGCGGGATAGGAACTCATTCTTGGATGAGCTATCTTGAGCGAAGTCTGGCCGGGGCCTAGCATACAAAAATACATGAAAATTCAAAAAAAATAAACCTACTTTGAAAGATTTCAGAAGCAGTTGACTCTCGTAATTCCATATCTGAACGATTCCACTGTAAAGAGCTGCCAATAGCCACGTTTCCGTGGGATGAAGGTCCACCGACTTTACTGGAAGGAAAACGACGAAAACAAACGACCCAAAAGAGCGAAAGTACGGAGAAACCGACCATATTGCGAAAACTGAAGAAACACAATCAGAAAAACAACTTTTTGCATAGAAAATCACGACCAAATATGATCTCTGGCCCTTCTGAGCTTGTAGAGCTTGTCGAAGAAGCAATCTATTTGAAAATTGTGAAGATTGCTTCAATCAGCGATCACCAATTAAGCAAAAAGTCAAATTCTCGAAGTTTCCGCGTCGTCCATGCAAGGTGCACCGATTGTGATTGGAGCGCGCTTTCCGAGGCCGATCATAACGCTGTGAACCCTATTTTGGGCTGTATCGAAGCGGTGCCTTGGTGGTTTTGGAAGCGGATTTGAACATATAGTAATACTCTCGACCTAGTCCACATTTATGTAAAGAAATCTGGGAAATTATGTGAAGGGAAGCAGGGAGCCACCCCAGGTGGCTCCCAGGTGGCGCGGGAGCCACCTAATTTCGAAAAACACTTACCATTTTTTTAAATTCACATAAGTTTCTCATAATTCTTCATACTTTTTTTGTGCTTATGGTCCTCCAACTATACAGCAAATTTGGTGCCATATCGTTACTTGTGCATTGAAAACGAGCCTATTTTGTTATTTCCCTCTTACAAGAATTACGATTTGAATTCCCGCCTGCGCGCAGGCTAGCGATCGGAGCACAGAATCTTCACATTGCTGGAATCTAAGTTCATAGGACAGTAGCATCAACAAGGAATGATGAATAAAGAATGATATGTGCATTGTTTATCGGTAAACAAAGGGGAAGTCGTATTTTGGGGTCTGGGGCTCCGCCCCGGACCCCAAAATACGACTTCCCCTTTGCTTTTTCGGGCCAAAAACGATATCCAGCTTGTGAAAGCGCCACCCCCGCCGGGCCCTGACCCCACCCTAATGATGCCAAGCCAGTTGAATCAAAGGTTACATTTCAAACAGTTCGTTATCATTGCTTATGGGCTGAACAGCATAGAAAGCTTCAAAAATTACGAGACTGCTTGAGCTAAAAAAGGAGACTGCAGTTTCGCAGGAGTGGTAGATTATAAATTGGTGGGTATTTGTAATTTTCTAAATAAGAGCGCAGTTTTGAATACGCGCTTTGGCTCAGGGCTTAGAGGGAATTAGGAATATAGCGGTTGCTGAGCGAAATCAAACAATGTCCCTAAGCGTCGGAAATCTTGTAAATCCTGAATCACTTTTTTGGCAAACACAAAACTAATACATGATTATCTATTAGTGTTTGATCAATATCTGGATTTTATGGTAACCCCATAGACACTTTGGCAGTTCAAATGCTTCACAAGTTATTAGAGAAGAAACGGATATATATAGTGAGACCAGTGGCGTACCCAGGATTTTCGGTTGGTGGGGGGGGGGGGGGAGGCGGGGGAACAGCAGCACGCACGAAAATCTTTGTGGTATGCTTCCAATTTTGGCGATCCCATAACCGCGAAATTTCAGAAGAAGGGAGAGTGCCGCCAGCACGCCCCAAAAAAATTTTTTTTCGCAAGACTAAGTTGAATTTTGAAGTTGAATTTAAAAAAATATTTTAATTATTTACAAATGTAAATAAGTGACTTGCACACTTGCATAACCCATGTAAGTTACTTTCAAAAATTTCGCGACCCATTGTCGGGAGAAGGACTGCCCCTCCCCCCCCCCCCCTCCCGACAATGGGTCACGGTACGCCACTGAGTGAGATAGAACCCTAAGACAGCACCCCGGTCTTGCTTTATACAGAAACAATTCACAGGAGTCACCGCACATAAGTTCAAAGAGAATCAGAAGGCTTATGAGGAGAAAATAACTAGAAAAGTTGTAGGACGTCGAAAACAGCTAAGCTTTTGCTCCTGAGGCCTGTTCAGCCGCTCGGAGCCAGCTCAGCTCACCAGACTGAATCGAAGGCGGGGTTTACTTTCATAAGGAGTTGAAGGCGGGACAAGATTTAGGGAACCAATAGCGCAATTACCGTAACGGTGACAGAAGCTCCTCCTTGCGCTATGCAGGCGAAGAATTGTTGAACTGATAACTGTGGCAAGAATTTTGGCCTTCCACACAAATAGCCGATCAGTTCATTTGAAAGATCGATGGCCATAGTCCTGAAAAGCAGACGCAATTTACCCTGTCCTTTTAGGTCTTTTTTAACTTTAGTATTACTAGTTGTTTGAGTTAAGTGACAGTACATAGTTTATTAGTTTAGTTGTGCGTGAATGTACACAACCCAGCTTACGATCCAACCAACGCTGGCCGTAAGTACGAATCTTTGCAGGATCTGTGTTTTTCAGCGTTTCCGCGGTTTTCGTTTTACTTACCGATGGTGTCTTCAATTTACTTACCGATGGTGTCATTGATGAGGATCCTACTGAAATTGTATGGAAAACGGTCAACACATTCAGAATTTGTGTGCGAGTATGCGTTGGCCACATCGAGAGACGCAATTAAACAAGGCTTTACTGCTAAAGCTACAAATTTTTTACAATTGCGTAACTGACAGGACGTTTAATGTTTTTTGAGGGTTGATTAAATCTTCTGTGATATAGGCGCAACTTCTGAGAAGTAACAACACCATATGTATGTATTAGGTAACATTTTGTGTCAGCGAATAACAAAATTAGTAGTTATTACACTAGCATGACCCAAAGAAGTGAACCTTTTTACCATTTTATTATGATTGTACGGTGATGGCAAGAAGCTACCCTTTCTCCCCTTAAAAGAGATAGTCCTCAAATTATTCAAATCGTTCGGAAGAGATAAAACTGCATAATGGGAAGAAGTGTACACGACCCAAGCTTCGTTTGACCACGTTTTTGAATACTTTGTGCTCAGCTGGAGGTTATTCTGTAAAAGAGTTTGTAGTGCACGGCTTGAAGCTTTCCCTGTTTTTTAGACTGATTTTTTCACTAAATCGATCTATTTTTGATATATTAGCATTTGACATATTTTTGATTCAGGCTCAGACAAATCACCGGAACTTCCGCAGGACAAGCCAAATTTGAAGCGGTTCCGCAGGACTTTGCTTGTTATTGGAAACCTTGAGAATGGGAACTTTTGCAGTAACTCCTGTTCGGCTTGTTGAAAAGGGAACTTCCGCCGGACTTTTTGCAAAGCGCTGCGAATATTCGGAAAAATGCCAGCGCTTTCGCTGCACTTTGGCCTGCCAGTACTTCCGCAGGGTTTCAAATGTGTTATCTCTTACGATGTTCTCTCGCCAACAACTAGAGTGCATTGTCGAACATATACTTAATGCAGAAAAAATTTAGAGAGTCTCGCACAACAGAGTAAGCTTCAAATCTCGCTTAGGTGTTCTCTTTTGCTGTTATGGTTATTCTTCGGAACTTCCACAGGTGACCCGGCGGAATTTTCCCAACTGCAAACTTTTCGTTCTGCGGAAATTTCGGTCAGCTGTCTGCGTGGTTCTTTCGACGATTATGAGGGTATCTATTATACTTGGGGAAATTCGAAATTTTTTTCGAGTATTCGAATATCGAATATATTCGAAAATAAAAAATTTCGAATATTCGAATATCGAATAATATTCGGAAATCGAAATTCTCGAATATTCGACTGTCGAATATTATTCGAAAATTGAAAATTTCGAATATTCCACTTTCGAATATTATTCGAAAATCGGAAATTTCGAATATTCGACTATCGAATATTATTCGAAAATGAGAATTTCGAATCGAATAATATTCGAATATCGAATATCATTCGTTATTCGAATTTCGAATGTTACTCGGTTCTCGAATGTTATTCGATTTTCGAATATCATTCGATTTCCGAATATCGATCGAATAATTTACGTCATTGAGACTGCCTATGAAAGGCCAAAACACTAAGAATAAATTGTTTCATGTAAGTGCTAAAGAATGGATACATTCTTATGTTACAATTTACGATGGAAAAACGGTTTAGTCGTGACGTGAAGAGACTTAGGAACCTAAAAGCTACTCCCGTGACGGTTATGAAGAGATTTTTACTTCAAAGAAGATTATATACCCTTACTGAGAGTTGCGATTGGATATACAGCGGTCCCAACACTATGTAGATCTGTAGGCTGGTATCAACTTAGAGTATGGGGCGATTTATCGATCGCTTTTAATGTTGTAAAATTACCGTAAGATTGAAGCGGGTTTCAGAACATTAAGAGCAATTCCCCCAAGAAAAAGAATCAAATGGGCCGAAGGTCTTGCCTCACATTTCTGAAGACATTTACTTTATGTAGAATTTGCACTCAACCGTAATGCTTTTTTCAAAACGCCAGGTATCCTGTGTGCCCAGAAAAGTTCTCATGTGAACCAGCGTGCGTACGTGGTGCGACGCTGCCTTTCGCTCTTTTTGACATGTTTCTCCTGAGATTTCAACGGAACTGCCCGAGGTTAACACGTCCAAAATAGCGAAAGGCACGAAATGACGTGGTACCTATGGGAATCTTGCTGGTTGACAAACGATACCGTAACAAGTGTTTTGCAACGCCTTTCAAAAATGTGATTGCCATTTGAAAAGCTTGAAAACTCGTGCGTAGTAAAATCAGCATACGAAAAACACTCCTGCACAGATTTTAGACCTTTTTTGGGGACACTTTTTTTGGATGTCTTATTTTGCAGTTGGTCTATTAGCTGAAGTTTCCTACTGTGATAACACACAATAAGAAAAACATGAGTGATTCGCTTTCTGCTGTATTTATAAGGTGAAGCCATCCCACTGGATGTTACCCAGAGATTGGCAAAAGAATTTGAGAATATTAGCGATCAAACGGTGTGTAGATACTTTTAAGACATCCCGTATACGCCATGCATATCGAATTCTCGAGTTTGGTGCTTATCGAATTTTCGAATAGCCAATTCTTATCGAATTTCCGAATATTCGGTGCACAACGAATATTCGAATATTTGATGGACATCGAATGATCGAATGATTGACCCTCGAACATTCGACTATCGAATAATATTCGAAACTGAAAATTTCGAATATTCGACTTTCGAATTTTATTCGAAATCTCAGATTTTCTAATATTCGACTTTTCGAATCATTCGCATTCGAATGATTTATTCGAGTGATCGAATAATTATTCGATTCGGTCCCAAGTATAGTATCTATCATGATAGAAGAGGACAAAAGCAGCAGTTGTGCTGAATTTTTGTATATTTTAATCTTTTTCATTCAGTATCAACTAATCTTCCTCTACGAATCGCGAAAGCGCTGATTGCCGCCTCTCGCTCATATTTGGATTTTGGTAATGCTCGGCGATTCCAGCAAAGTAGTATAGATCTTCTGCTGAAAGCTGTTACGGACTGACAGTTTTGACAGCTTCTGACTGACTTTTGGCGCCAACTTCAAATGTATCTATAGTTATGAGAACAATGTCTTTTCCATTTTTCTAAACTTGAAAATTTATAGTTTCTTTGATGAGAAAAACATTTTTTTAGTTTGTTTTTCTTATTTGGTTTGTTTTAAGTCTTATCTTTTATGCATGCGCAAGCAATTGGCCCTTGCATGAAAAAAATTGGAAGCTAATCTCATAAAACTAAGACTTTTCACTATACGTGTCTCAAGAAAAGGTGCACAGAGTTTGATCTTTGGTATTTCTCTTGCTTTAATGTCTTCCGCCAGAATATAGGTACCGTTTTGTAGCATCTTGAATTTAGAGCAATATGGAGCCAATCACCGATCGCTCTTCATTACTGTAAGATTACGACAGGACGAAAAAAGGATTTCGGGTTACTGTATGCCATTTTTGACCCAGCACGAAAAGCAAACAAGCCAAAAACTTTTTTGCTAGCTCAATCAAATCACTGATTTCAAATACAAAGTTTGCACTTTCCTGTGGCAATACTTTATAAAATTATTACCAGTAAACGGTAATAACTGTTTTTGTGTACGTCATAATTGTGATGAGAATCTTAAAGAAGCTCAAAAATTCAAAAAGTTGTGTAATGAGATCAGCATGCGTGGAAAGCCTGCTACAATTCTCCGAATATTTTTTGAACATTCTTTTAGACAGCCTGTTCCAAAACGTTTTAGTGTTCTGAAGGTTCCTACCGTAGTCCTACATTATCGAGGATCGGCAATTTGCTTTAAAACTGCAAATCTAAGTTTAAGCCAGAGCCACGGAATGTTACCTAAGGATCGACAAAGGATTGAAGCAAGCATTGATGATCCAGCGCAAAATTTATTGGGACATCCTTTGCTATGGGTTGTGCTCCAGAAAGCCATTTTTGTGTATAGTGCACGCGTGTAACACTTCGCAGGGTTGAGCTTCTTTGTCTAGGACCTAGATTGGCACTAACTCTGCTGCATTCTCAAGCGGAAGTTGGGCAGTTGTACAGTCTGCTCCAATCCTAACCAGGCCAACATTGGCATGGCGGGAGGGTTTCGCGCCACTTCTGCGGCTAGCTAGTCTGCTCTCTCCTCCATCTCTCCGCTCTCTGCGACAGCGCGCGTATGCAGCGCAAACCCTTAGCGCTGCGGGCGCGCAAATTCAGCCGACGGTTCGGCCTGATCCCGAGTGGGGCAAACTGTACATCTAAGAATGTCCAATGATTCATCTCTTTACGACTATAAACTATATGATAGTGTAAAGCGAACAAGAAAAAATCGTTTCTTCTTCTAATTTTCCTCACGAAAATCTTCGTTTTATTAGAGCAGTCACAAACAGCACTAATGATGCTTTGAATAATCTCATATACATCATCCTACTATAATAACGCGCTAAGGCCGTCTGTTTTTTGTGTGTGTGTCTGTCTGTAAATAAATAATAAAGGGTTACTATTAAGCCTGTTTCGCCTCTACCCCTATACAGGAATACAATAAGTGATAACCACTCCCGAAGCTCTTCAGTAGGGAAGAGTGGTTAACTAACAATAGTGGTATACTGCTGGAAATTTATACCAGTTTGGTAGGGCAAAAGATCACAAGATCAGCAATGATCTAGTCTATCTATTACGAATTTAACGAAAAGTTTCATATTTTTGAAAGACTGAAGCTTTATGTATTTGTATGAAATACATTTATTGAATGTGAAGCATTTTATAAAAGCATTGATGATTATATTTTGTGTAGTCTAATTCCTCTAGTTGTTTTAAAAGCATCAATAGTCTATGTAGAAAATTATCAAATTTTGTACATGTTCTATAAATCCTTAGAATTTCACTGTATATAATGGATGTTTTAACCTTAACACTTATGTGTGAAGACGCATGTGTAAATCTATTAACTTTAAACGTAAAGTAATCTGTTTTATTGTATTGTTGCGTAATAATTTTATTATTTACAATTCTTATATTTAAATCAAGAAAGTCACATTCTAATCCGCTTTGGTGCGTATTTTTCAACTCTAATATATTATTGTAAGTGTCAGTCAACCATTTACTTATCCTTTTCTCTTCTAAATTATGTATAATCAGTAAATCATCCATATATCTGAAAGGTTTGAACAAGATATCATTTTTATGGTGATTAATGGCAAATTTATATTCAAACTAAGATAACGTCAAATCTGCAAGAATAGGGCTGGCATTACCCCCTTGTGGAACTCCTACTTTTTGTTTAAATATGTGGCAATTTTGCAATAGCTGTTTTCTAATAGATATTGAACAAGGTACAAAATGTCTTCAATTTTATAAACCCTTTGTTTTGTTTTTTCATTTTAGAGGTTACAATAGCTAACTTTGTTATTATTACAAACGACATATTTACTGTTACTATTTTTGAAACATATTTTAAGAATCTCTTTGAGATTGGTGATAATGGTATTATGAGGAATGTTTGTAAACATGTTAGTGAAATCGGCTGAAAACAGTTTCAGGTTATTCGAATTAATGTGGTTAAATTTGTGGGAAATATTAATATCATTTATAGACCAATAGGTATCAAAACAGTTTTTATTAATGCTTACAATTTTAGTATAGTTTTTAAAATGGTTTCGGATAAAGTTGAAAATATGCATTAGTTCTTCTGATATCGGTTTAATGCTGCTGTTTGAAGCACCAGTAATAAATCTAAATTTAAGCTGATTTTTATGTAATTTGGGAATGCAATAAATATTTGGAATGGTACAGACTTCGTTAATTTTGAGATTATGGGTTTTAGAAAAATTCAGATGTTTAGAAATGATGGTTCCAGTGTCTAATGTTCCAAGATAATCATAGATAGGAGAAGTACTTGACATGTTATTTAATCCCATTTCTGACATTAATATTTCGAGATAAAGTTTTTTGCAAACAATGCCATAATTCGAGCTAGCTTTGTCCAAAGGGCAAAATATGAAGAACTTTTGATAGTGTTTAATATTAGAAATAGGAAGGCTGTAACAGTTATTATCAAGATTATAAATTAATCTACTATGGTATCTAAGAAGGTGTCTATATAATTCATTTTTTATGGTAGTCGAAACTACATCATCCAAGGAATATTTTGTTTTGTATTTTTTGCAAATTATGTTAAATAAATTAAGCCACAAACTTTTGATTTGTTCTGTAGAATATCTAAATGGAAATCTTACTTTTGTACCTTTATTCAAAACATCATATATAGGTTCAGTTTTAAATATGTTTATATCTCCAGTGACAACATGTCTATATGTAGGGTCTATGTACTGTTGGTAATTTTTACAAACGCATGGAACATCGTTTATGTTGAGGTTGTGAAGATTATTAAGAAATTTGTTATAATTGTATATATTGCAAGAAGCGTATTTTGTGTATTCATATATTAGTCTGATAGGTTGATAAGGTTTAAAGCTGTATGTTTTAATGAGGTTTATGATATTAGGTTGTCCGGAAATTAATGTCCGTTTTGAATTTCAACCGCAACAAGTCATACACTTTTCATTCCTGAATAGCTTTCAAGGTACCATTCGATAGAGCAAAGCAAGCTCTTCAAGATGGCAGTCTTGCTTTGGCAACAGCTCTGATCCACCTCGAGTTTCGAGCCAAAAACTAAAAAGATTCAACTGCCCGAAAAATCAAGAAAAATCATAATTCAGTTTGTGAGAATTCTACAAAAATTCTAACTTACTCACGTAAACACTATCCACATAAGACATATATGTACGCCTTTGCCATATTTTTTCCTCTGTTAGAACTCGAAAAAACGAAAATTTTCATGCTTTTGCAAAAGTGATGCTGTGTCGTCCCCACATAACTAGATGTATACTACAAATCTGTAGAAGTACAAACGTGGATTTTCAGCTTTTTACAAACTTTAGTTCTCGAGAAATTTGAATTTTAGTTTGGACCACCTGAGTAGTGAAAACTATATTCGATATTTCTCGAGAACTAAAGCTTGTAGAGAGCTGGAAATTTACGTTTGTACTTCTACAGCCTTGTAGTACACATCTACTCATGTGGGGACGACGCGGCATCACTATGGCAAAAGCATGAACATTTTCGTTTTTTCGATTTCTAACAGAGGAAAAGATACGGCAACGGCGCATATATGTCTTATGTGGATAGTGTTTACGTGAGCAAGTTAGAATTTTTGTAGGGTTCTTATGAACTGAGTTATGATTTTTCTCGATTTTTCGGGTAGTTGAATCGTTTTAGTTTTTGGCTCGAAACCCGAGGTGGATCAGAGCTGTTGCCAAAGCAAGACTGCCATCTTGAAGAGCTTGCTTTGCTCTATCGAATGGTACCTTGAAAGCTATTCAGGAATGAAAAGTGTATGACTTATTGCGGTTGAGATTCAAAACGGACATTAATTTCCGGACAACCTAATAGATGTGTTATTAACTATTTTGTTAACATTGGTATTATATAAAATGCTATTATAGTGAGGAAATTTGATATTCATATATGTAGTGATAGTTTTCTTATCGGGTACTTTGCTGAAATGGTAATGACAGAGAAACTATACAATGCATATTTGAAACTAGAAGGAATATCTAGAGATTCAGGACTAAATGTTGATATATTAATTAGTGAGGAAATATAATGTTTATTTTTACTTTTGATAAATTTATAGAGTTCATAATATGTAGGGGAATCCTTAATGAAATTTTTGATTTCTTCAAGTATAGATTGTCTGTGTATATGATGTTTTCTTTTTTTATTATACCCTCGATTGCTAATTGTAAATCTGTCTTTCACGAAATTCATAGAGTAAGCTGCAACTAAGCTATCGGGCTGCAATTTTGCACAACATACCGTGCCAGCGTGTAGGCTCACCATGCACAAAGACGAACCAATTCGATAAGCGGGTCCTTCAAAAATTGCGCCTCAAGCGGGTCCACCTGGCTTTTGCTGCGCAAAACTAGGTCACAATTTCAACTTTTTGCAAAGTCCTGATTTGCCTGACAAGCAAATCTGCGCTCCAAGAATTCCAGCTCAAAAAGTGCTCTAAAAGTTTGCTTTTCCGCGAAAACAGCGCCAAAAAGTAGTGATCGTAGAGAGTCGATTTGACAAGGTTTTACATAAATATCTGAAAAGATTTTTGCATGAAAATGTAGCCCAAAATGACTATTATCTTTATAACAATTATCAAGCCAAAATAAATTCAACAATCTGTTCGAATTCGTATTTATTCCTTGGCAAAAAAGTTTTCTTTCTCAAAATTACCGATCTTACATGGAGATGCTTCAAAAATGAACAGTTGTTTACAATTCATTTATGATGTACAGCCTCGCGCGGTGAGTTTCAAAGTCATCATTTTGGGAGCATGAATAAGGCATACGGATAACAGAGCCACTGCGAACCTCCGCGAAGCGGAGGTGACGCACTGGTGACAAGATAAGCCAAATCATTCTTCCCATAACGGAGGAAAATCAATGGTTTTATTTGCACGTAATTCGACGGTAAATGCAGCTGTTCAATATGGGCTTTACGGTCTTTAACACGTTTCGGACCGGTGCTGCACATGGTGCAGCACCCTGCTTTTAAGGATCTTTTTGACGTTTACAAGAGGTTTTCTCTTAGCCCAAGGTTATCAAGTCAAAGGCTAAAGCTTCTACTTTCCAAGTGACTCTGTAGAGTTGTGCCGCCGCTATTTGTTTAGGAGATATGAGCACAAATCGAGCAACAGTTGCAACGAAGTGTGGCGACGCGAACGACGCGTGCGACGTCGCAACTTTCCTTTGCTTCGATATCAAAGAGAAAAACCCTAGTTTCAATAATGATGTGTACCGTGTACAACATAGACACTTTTGAATACTATTAGAATCTGAGTTCTTGTTCCTATCTTTCAAGAAAGCACAAAAGCCCCTCTCAAGCGACAAAATTCAAACACTTCGAATTCACTCAGAACTTTGGATATGGAGCTTATCTGACATGTTGATTACAAATGTGGCCCACAGGCTGCGAAATAAGGTCCCTTTGTAGGCTAACGGCTGAAAGTACACTCTTTTTGGCCGCGCGCGATTTCGCGGTCCGAAACGTGTTAAGGAGGCATTCAGACAGAAGAGTTTTCGCCACATGCTCGGATGCTCTACATCATGCTGTACGAGCCGGCATGCACGTCTGAAGCTTCGTCAGTAAAACGAAGTAGAACCTGCATTTCATTCCAACCATTACCCAGTTTTTCTGTTTTTACACTCAAAAGCGCGATCATCAGATATCAATAAACTTATTTTATAATAATTCTCAATAATTCAAATCTAAGTGACCTGACGTTGTGTGTCCACTTAACTCAATATACCTCGTGTTGTAGAATGCTGGTTCCATACGAGTAGGATGGAGCCACTGATCGCACTCTTCACTGTAGGATCATCGTGTTGTGCATGCGCAAAATGAAAGCAGTCACTGAAATTTTTTATGCAAAGCTGACATGTTACCCTTTGATTCAACTGGATTGGCGGCCGAAAGGTAGGGATTCGTGACCTAATCAAGGTTAAATGATGATCAAGAGCGCGCCAGAGAGTGACGCAGATTGCGTCGCGTGCGTAAGCGGTCGCCTTCCAGCCGCCAATCTCGTTGAATTAAAGGGCATACTAGCAAGGGCCCAAAGAGAGGTCACGCCATCTCGACAGCTAAGAAGCTTCGAAATCAAGTCGGAAGTAAGTAATTCTATTATACCTGCTAAACTGCTGAAGGGAAGGTGATTGAATGAAATGGAGGTTTTCCAAAAAGCGATTATCTAAGCTCAAGACGTTTTCCATTTAAGGAGATTTCTTTTCGGCTGGCCGCGTTGAGTTTTACTGAATGCGTGCCAATATAAATGATTCAAATATCAGGCCAAAGGCCCTCTGCTATTTTTTTTTGATTCCCAAAGCTGACTCCTATTTCGCAAACGTGCAGGACTATGAATGCTACACCTTATGTCTACTGCGGAACCCGACAAGGTGACATGATTATTCATCTGAATCATGCAAAGTCTTCCTTATTAGCAAAGCGTTCTTTAATTGTCAGCTTTTGCTGCACATCTTGCTAACACACCAAAACATGCATCTTACTGTAGTGCATCGTTCGTTGTCTCCATCCAACAGCATTTTTGAAAAATTAGTCCTATTGCTCAGACAAGTGTCACACCAATCTTGAACTGGGATTTTGAATTGCATAAGGTTACTAGGCAAAATTTATTCTCCATAGTTACCTCTGAAGCGAAAAAAAAACTGCTTGCGCAGCTCTGCTTCATTAAAGCTAAAGTTCAGAAATCATACAGATTTGCGGAACATAAACATTAGCAGATAAGCAACTTCCGCACAGTGAAATCTTGTGAGCACTAGAGGAAATCGAGATTCCCACAGTTTGAGTTTGGTAAAGAGCCTTGCAAGTTGGTATCAGTAGAATAAACCTCATAGCAAAGAACACGTGTTGCTAATCAGATGCGCTCTATTCAAGCATCAGAGCCCTAGTCGTCTGTGGAACACAGCTCCTTCACTTCTGCTACTCTCTATGAACAGAGGAAGTCAATGCATATACAAGGTAAGAACTGTAAGACCGATTATCGCCGGTGTCATCACAAGAACAGGTAAGCTTAGAAAGGGCTGCATTACTAAAAATTGAGTTTGTATCAATTGAAAAAATGTTGTGGCTTCTCAAAAGTAGCGAAGAAACACCATTTATCGTAGCTTTCACGTAATCCCTTACTAAGCGCTATAAATTTTCTGGATTCTAGTCTTAGACTTCATCGCCTAACCAATCATTAAACTCTTCATTCGACATATTTTTGTGTTCAATTTCAGAACTACTATCATGCAAATCACACTCCATATATGCGTCTTACAAGGGAAGGAAGGTTGGTCGAAGTGGCCTTTCAAAGTGATGTGTGTACTGCCTTGTAGAGCTTAAAACGCTGATTCCAAATCTACCTTCGCTATCTGCTGCGGGCTTCTAGGCGAGGAGTTACGAAGGTTTTTATGAGTAAAAATCTGAATGCAAAAATAGGGTAAAATCAGTCGTAACCTTTTCCCAATGTTCAAATGAGGCAGCAGCGAACTGGTATATTTAAATCAAGAATATTTGTTGCACCGAGTGACCCGACTACCAATTAAGCCTTATAAAAAATGTTACGACTGATTTTAGCCTACTCTTGCATTCAGATTTTCACTCACAAAAACCTTCGTAACTCCTTCCCCAGATGTCAGCAGCAGATAGCAAAGGTAGATTTGGAATTAGCGTTCCAAGCTCTACAAGGCAGGACACATCTTATTTTAAAAGGCCACTTCGACCAACCTTCCTTTCCTTGTTAGTAATGGAGTGAAGAATTCAACAAAAAACCCCAAAACATGTAATAGCAGCCTACCTAATTTGTTACGCTCTATTTTTAGCATTCTGATAAATCCATGTAAACTGCTTAGTGTTTAGTATATAATTAACTTGATTGGAGCCTCATTCTCTTGAAAATTGATATTTGGTGTCACAAAAAAACCTCTATGTTTTCATGCCTCATCTTTACGTGTATCATCACTTATGCAAATTATAGCCATCTTCCAAAAGACGACATCTTCCATGGCTTTGATTATTGTTTCGAAACCCCTTTTAAAGTACCAGGTTAATTCACAAATTTCTCCCCGTACATTAAAATTTAAAAAAACATTTCAAGCTGTGCTCGTTGTAGAAAACCCTCTTCTTTTTATCTCTTGTTGACAAGTATATGATCGAGTGTTTGTCTAGTGGACTTTGGTGACTCCCACATCCAACGGCGGTATTCATTACTCCAGTAAAAGAGTTTCCATGAAACAGAGGCGCCAGTGTTATGTGTAACATGAGTCTGTCTCCATTCTCATTTCGATTTCTCAAGATTTCTTGATTCTGCAGTCTTCTTGAATTTACGTTTTTCCTATCCTTGCATTGTAGTCGCCAACATGAACTTTGTATAAAACTTCTATTCGTAGATGGCGTCTTCGATCTCCTCATAGACTTAGTCGAGCTTGCCTTCGTCTGCTGCTTCTGTAGGCGAATAACAAGTGACGATACTGATCTTTTTCTGAACTTGAAGCGGCAAGGCATAGACTACTAATTATGTCTTCAAAATTTAGTGAGAGTCGGTCGACGAGATGACTGATAGATGGGACAAAACGCCAGCCTCCAATATCGCATGCTGGAACTTCTAGTTGGGCAAATTCCCCATCAGGTCAAGCTTGTGATGCGACTGTCGCAACAGGGGGTCGTAAGATGGTATCTAAGGCGGGGGGGGGGGGGGTCGTAAGAGGAGGTAGTTAGGCTAAAATACCCTAGGCTTCAAAGGGAATCAAAAACCAGACAATTAGTTATGTTCTTTACAATAAATCTATAAAAAGTGGAAATCAGAATAAAAAAGATAAAAAATCTTTAGAAATTCTCAAAAAAAAACATTTACAAGAGCTCAAAACACTTTTGAAGGATGTATTATTTGACAAAAATGCTAAATGTACCGATTGCCCTAGAAATCTTGCCTCTGAAGCCTTCTTGAAGTTTCACACACTCGACAAAAGCGAATGTCTTTACTAGCTGTGACCACCATAAAATTCTAAATCTTTTTGTAATGTTTTTCACGGACCCATATGATTTATCTCTACTTTGGATATGCTCTACTATATCAGTGCAAAATTTGGTGTCATTTTGTGAACTGTGGATTTTCTTATGATATTATGTATGGTAGCAGAAAGTCAGGAAAGGGGGGTCGGATCTGGGTCGCATCTAAATTTCTACGGAGCTGTTGAAGCTTGTTGGCTGCAATTCTGCTGTAATATGAGGCCATCCTCTTACTTTCCCTCATAAAAATTGCAGGCTGTTTTATAACTTCTCTGGTAAGTTACAAAATTTCAAGCTCAAAAATCCCAGTTTTTGCTTTTTAGGATCGCATCTAAATTTGCGAGAGTCGCATCTAAATTTTTTCAAGCTTACTGCTCCTCAAGGGCTGAAACTTTTTCTTTGGATAGTCTGGGCACTATACTACAGAACCTGTGCTTTGCAGCCTCCCAGTCTTTTCCTGGCCTTAGTTACGAATTTTCAAACTACCGTGCTCATGCACGTTTTTGACGTCATTCTGGACAGCGCTCAAGCGTTTTTTTTTCGCGGGGAAAACTGTGGAAGAGGTAGGAAGTAAGCTTCTCAGTCGAAAACATCTTTTGTAGTTCAAGAATGTCATTTTTTCTCCGTGCGAGATTCGTGTCGCCTACGGGAATCGAATTTGCTGGCCTGAAGTATGCCTGAAAATTCAAAAAAAATGCAGAATCTCAAACATTATTAAAGGTGTGTATGTGTGCTACAGATGATGGACGCACCCATTGGCCTAAAAATTCTGCTTCCGAAACCTCAATGAAGTTCTCACGCAGGTGTTTTTTGAGATTGACATTCGTTTGTGCAGGTTACCGCGAGGAATGTGGGCAGTGGAGGTAAGGGGGATAAATGGGTGAGGATGGGGTGGGGGGGGGGGTGGAGGGGGGGAAGGGGGGGGGGAATCGTACGGATGGGTACCTTCAAGAGGGGAGGGGTGGTAAATGAGGGTCCCGGATCGCATCAGCACGCTTGACCAGTTCCCCATCTTTTTTTTGAGTTTATTCAAGCTCTTTGTTTTTTTGTGCAGCTACATTAGCAATTACAGAGTCGAAAAAAAACACCCTCGATGTTTTTTTCGAATCAGCTTTGTTAACTCAAATTCGAGATTTATTGGGAGACTGCGACGTCTCTCGGCTCTTTCTACTTCAAGTCCTGAAATTTTCCTTGTCAGGAAAATGGGAGCTATGGAAACTCCATCACAGATGTCGATCGCTCTTTGAATGTCTCAGAAAATTTTTAAACGAGAACACGGTACCAGCAACACGTAAACTTTGCAAAGACATAAATTTCTTAGCCATCAGGAGATAAAGTGCGCAAGACTTGTGTTTTTGCATAGTGTGACAAGTTTTGTAATGATGGTGATTTTCATGTCCGATGCATTAATGGAAAGACCGATAGGCAGCTCATCTGAACAATGTCGACCTGTAGATTCCTTCTACTTCAGACCAATTGTGTATTTTTCTTCAAAATTTGCTTCCATTAATTTACTGATTGTGAGATGCATTCTTTGAAGACTCGCAGTACAAGACATATCAGTAAATAATTTTGACGGCAAAATCCGTTGACAAATGACTTTCGAATGCATTTCATTATCTTAGAGGTTAATTGTGGGCATGACAATATCAACACCATGAAAATAGCATTAGGTTGCAAAAGGATCTAAATGTCTCTTTGCGAAAGACATACAACCTTAAGCATGTTGGTATATTTCAATAATTTCATAAAGCTTGTTTTAGGTTGAGAAAAACTTTTTCAACTCAACGTAGATATGATTTGCACGATCACAAAGATTTATTTATTAGTGGATGAATGACTAACGTTAAATCAAGCGTCAAAGCGCCTAAGTCCATGCTAAACCCAAGCTTTGCACGAACAGCATCTCGTATTTCTAAAGAATATGGAAAGTACGGGCTGCTACTAATTGAATATCAGCTTGCTCAGGAGTCAAAATACTGTCTGTAAGAGCTCAGCAGTTTACCTTGTAATAAGCACTGGCCGAAAGACCTGTGGAGAACTCAATGAGGTCTACCACGTAGAAGATAGGCACTCTAGAGTTTGTTCCCCCATATAAATTGCCGTCTTCTGGTGGAAATACAGGCGTCGTTCCACAACACGTTCCTGCACAGGCGACGATTCTGCAAACGTCTGCGAATGCGTAGGCATGCATGAAGGTGTAGCCAGTCACATTGTAGACCTTTCCAACGTAGATTCTGCCGCCTGAAAAGGCATTTGTAAGAATATGGGAATATACAATGCATTAATGCTAAGTCTCAACCTTTAATAAAGCAATATTTGCAACCATCTATGCATCTGCTAAGAATCTCAAGATAAGTCGCAGACCCAGAACTTTTTACAGTATTCCCTACCCCTCTGATTCAACACAAAAATTCAAACTGATTCGCTGTTTTGCAAAGGTTTCTTTCTTATTTTCCGGCATCCTTTTTGTCACAAAAAAAAATTTGAAACTGCGTTGTGTGAAGACATCTGCTTAGAAAATCGCCGGGGAAGGCGGTCCCGGAAAATGCGCGTTGTTCAATTTTCGCACTTTACTCAAAAAATTTTATAGATTCAAGGATTTTTCAAGGCCGCATGTCGATCCTTTCCTTCCTCTTAACTTTGCAGGCAGATCTCCGGCAGACATATGAAATCCAAAAGCTGCCTTGCAAATTTTTGAAATTCTGCGAGATGTCGCCTACCCCCCCCCCCCCCGCGTTTGTCTGATTACTTGAGATTTGAAGTACCACTGAGGCAATGAATTGCTGCGAATAACGGATGGTTCTCCTCCTGAATATTTATCATTACTGCGTTGCTTTCTCATGCTGTACGACCAGGGCCCGGCACGAGCTTGTCAAAAGGGGTTTTCGAAAACGAATTCCCCTTTGACCCCAAAAATTTTCTACGAATACCCCTTTGACTCAGAAATTGGCCCTTGTACTTGTGCAGCGAAACCCTTTACCATGAAACACAATTTTTATTGAAGAAACTACTAAAAGAATCTATCGACAACAATACCAAAAAAAACAAGTGGTGATTATTTCGGAATCTACAATGACGTTTACATAAAAAAGCTCCTCAACAACAAATCATCTCGTGGTGTTGATCCTGACATTCGTAGTTAGGTTGCCACAGAAAGACATCGCAGGTCGAGCTTCATTGACTAAGAAGGATTGCGCGATCGATCTGAATCATAAATTTCAAGATTGCCGTCGTTGACAAGATGCAAGAAGTATCGACTACACTCACAAGGGAAGGATACCAACATTAGTTGGCAACTGAAGATGAGATGTATATCATTAGATCCGCCTTTGAACGCTGGTTCCAAATCTGCTTTCCTGTTTTGCGGAATAAGTTTCCGAAAGAAGTTATGAGCGTTTGAATGTCCAGATTTGAAAAGCATTGAGCGGCTTAAAATCAGCGAAGTGCTCTAAAACAACACCTATGCGATTTCCACCGGCTGTGTTCCTTCCTTGCAAGCAATATACTCGATACAAGAATAATTTTTCACTTTTCACTGTTTTTGTATAGCTTGACGCCAATTTTAGGCCACCTAAACCTTCACAAAATTGGACATTTGAACGCCCACAACTTCTGTCGGAAACGTATTCCGCAAAAAAGAAAAGCAGATTTGGAATCAGCGTTCAAAAACGCGTCTACAGATATACATCTCATCTTCAATCGCCAACTAATGCTGGTATTCTTCCCTTGTCAGATGTGTCCGAAGTGGTTAAACGCGTTTCCTCGTTTCTTAACACCCACATTCCATAATTCTGAAGTTGATGCGATTTGACATAATTAATGTTCTAAACCAGATGCAAGACTGTGGTAATGCATGGTAAGCATGGAAGAAAAAAAGCATCAACAAGGTGTGACCTAACAATAAGTGCAGTCATAATATAGAAAAGAAAAAAGCAAAAGGCACAGAGAAGAAAATTGTTTACTTTCAAGTTTCATATTTGTTGTAAATGACCCGCTTATTTTCCATACTTACAAACATGCAACACCGTGTATTGCACAAATGCTCTAATAGCTACTGCAGGACGAAGGCGCAGAAACAACGCGCGCATATCTTCACCGTTTTGATTCTTGCGCCTCCTGCGCTCTGCGGCTGATAAACCTGCGTTCGCGCCCAAATATATTGCGCCTTCGTCATGCAGCAGCCTATAGAACATCACATCCAGCTATGTAACCATCCCCGATAAAAAGCACGGATCGTTAAAGAATAGAAAAAGCAAAGAAACACTTTGAAAAATCTTAGCTGGATGTAGGCAATACTCCTCGCGTCCGTCCTCAACGGCAATGGGCTAAGTGCAAACGTTTTACAAGCCTATTCAAGCTAATTTGTGATGAAAGATCAAGAGAATGACAAAAAAACTAGAAAATTGTTCTATCATTGAGCTGCAGCGTGCGCCAGGGACATTAACCGAACGTGATGCTCATCGGCTGCAAAAGCGGCAGCGCCAGCGCGATCTGACGCTTCCTTTGATGTCTAACTTTGAATGGATTGTTTCAGACTGCCGCACTGACCGCAGCAGACTGCAGCAGACTGCAGGACCGCACTGACTGCAGCGGCCGCACAGATCGCGCGTACTGCGTCCTTTCATAAGGGTGGATAGGATGAATAGTTGTAACTCAAACAATCAACAACTATATATGTCTAGACCCACGACACGAGCGAGAGTATTAGAAAAGGAATAAATAGGACGAATCAGAACAACTATGAGTATATCAAAGAAAAACAATCGCCAAAATTTGCTTAAGAAGAGTAAAATAGAACCTTCTATGGACTTCCTAGGCGTAAATCACGGTATTTTGACGTAAACGCTTGTTCTCCTCTACGAAGGATGCAGCGATCAGTGCGGAAGCTGCGGTCAGTGCGGTCACCTACAGTCTATGGCCCCGGGCATACTTCACGCGATTTGGTCGTCGCGATTAAGTCGCTACAAGACAAGTATTACCAGTTCATTGCATGCCGATCTTCTTGTATTTCGGTTGTGATAGTTAGTCACGATTAGCCGTGTTTGAAAATTACTATCACAACCGAAATGCAAGAAGGTCGGCATGCAATGATACTGTTACAGTTGTCTTATCGCGAGCAGTCGCGACGATCAAATCGCTTGAAGTCCCGAGGCCTAATGCGGTCAGTGCGGCAGTATAAACAACCCAATGAGAGCCTTCAAACCGTGCCGGTTGCCGCTTTTACGCAGAAGCACCATTGTAAAACGCGAAGAACCGGGTACCACATCAGACAAACAGTGTGCAAAGAAATTCTTTACTGTAGAAGAGAATCTTCAGAGCGGCAAGTTAACGACAAAACAAAAAATCGTGCAAGTATCCTGCGAACAAACACTTACGCGCCCCACAGACAAAACTGACCTCGGGCTTCGGCGCAAAAGCGCCAACCGGCTGCACAAGCCGCAACCGAGCGGTCTGGAGGCTTCTTTAAGCCTTGGCATACCTCACGCGATCGCAGTGTGACGCGATTTGGCAATACTCCAAGTGTTTATAACTCATCCTGGGCGCATTCTGGATAAACAGAACATAAGGCATTTATCGATCTGCGAACGTCTCCTCTTTACATTTAGAATGGGCTCAAAATTTGTTATGGATAGTAAAAATTTGCCAAATCGTGTCTCAGCTGAAATCGCGTAATGTGTGGCCAACGCCTTATGCCAACGACCATGCTGCTCTCAACGAAGTGCTACCCACATGGGAGTGGTCAATTTACTGACCAAACAATAAATATAGAAATACTTTTTAAAAAAATACATGAAAATCTTGAAATAACGAAGAAAATCTCAAAACGAAAAACACTGTTGTTTATCTAACGTTCTGCAAAAGCCAGCACATTGTCGAATCCCGCATTTTCAGCTACACTGCGTCGTTATTTTTCCGGTCCAAAACTTCTGAAGGCATAGCGGACTGGCGATCTGCCACCAAAGGCGAAGTACCCTTCGCATCATTACCTAAAATGATAAATGAAAAGAAGTAACATCAAAACGTAAGACAAGTAGCTTGGGCGCCGATTACAAACGAGTGCGGAAGAAAGTAGTCCTAACTAGCATATGATCAATGTTTGCAACTTCAAATCCACTTTCAACAGCACTGCTCGTTCCTAGTGAATGAAGCATTGAAAGCTGCGAAACGAAGTGAAATGGAGAAGAAGAGAAAGTTGGAAACGACACGCGAACAAGGAAAAAGTAAACAGCAGCTAGCTTAGCGCAAATTAGATATGAAAAAAAGCCGAAGCAAGCCAAAGTCTCCTCAATACTAATTGAGAAACGACGACCACCAAGGAAAAAAACGAACGATGCCGAACAGATTGTAGTGAATATCAAGACCTTATAATAAAGGGCTAAGGGTTGTTTACGTGTTTTTGTGTGTGTGTGTGTGTGTCCGTCTGTTACGAAATTCGTAGAGCATGTTCCAGCCAGCGTTCTAAGCCCAAATTTCGCACAGCTCATGGTGCCTTCATGAAACTCCAACTTGCAAAAGCACGAGTAGACTCGTTGAGTGGATCCCTCAGAAATTGCGTGCCAAAAGGTCCACCTGGCCTCTGTCCCGCAAAATTGGATCCGTATGTTCGACCTTTTGCAAAGTCGTGGATGTGTTTGGTAAGCAAAGGTACAAGCGATGGACTTTAGCCCAAAAATAGTCAAAAGTTCACCATATAACGAAAACGGCGCCAAAAAGAATTGGTTGCGTAAATGGTCAATTTGCCAAGGTTCTAGCCAAGCATTTGAGAAGATTTTTGCACAGAGATGTAGTTCATGGTTACTATTGCCTTTATGATGACTACCAAGCCATGATAAATTCAACAAACTATCCACATTTGCGTTTGTCTTCCTGCGAAAAGTTTTACCATGAAGGAAATCACCGATCTCAAGAGAAAAATTTTCTAAATGAGTAGTTGTTTACATCTTATTCGTGGTAGTCGGCATAGCGCGGTGAGTTCCAGTGAGAAGATTTTATGAGAATGAGTAAAGCACATAGATAGGTATAGCCAGTGCGAGCCTCTGCGAAGCAGAGGTAACGCACTGGTATCTTATAAGCAGCTTATAAGCAAACTCAAAAGTAAATGTCAAAGCAAAGCAAGGAAGAACACAATGCGAAGAACTGCACCTAAATTCAAAGGCAAAACAGTTTAAAACTAGAATAAATGAAGAAAGGAACAAGGAAGAAGAAAACAACAAGAGAATGTTACAGCAATGCGATTATAGGACTCAGCGACGCCATTATCGATTGGAGCGCGCTTTCTCCTTAGGAAACGGGGCTGTTGAGGCTATTTTTGCCTCTAGCAATGGGGAGAGGAGGAGGTTTGGGACCAAATTTTCAGTATATACTAATGTTTAGGCGTAGAGTAGATTTATGTAAAAATTTTGGAAAAATTATGTGAATTGAGAGTTTTGCCAAGCTCAGCTTGTCATTAGCTTGTCAAATGACAAGCTAATTTGGAAATAAGTTGGGGAAACTCTTCATTCACATAAGTTTTTCATAATTTTCCATACATTGTTCCTTAGTCCTACTGCGCATATACACACCGAATCCCGCGCGATTTCGTCGCCTCTGCGTTGCAAACGAGCCATTTTGCCATTTCTTTGGTAACGGGAAATTTTCAGAAAAAACTTTGCCACAACCTTCAGTCACATAATTTTTCAATGAAACTCCTAAGTTAGCTCCTACAGGCTTGTGTCCACGTGTGTACCAAGTTTCATACCATATCGTCATCTGCGCGTTGCAAACGAGCCATTTGAATTTACAACTTCATTTACTAATTTTGCAAAATCTTTGGAAAAAAATGCTTATTACTCGTCCCGTTCACATAAGTTTTTCATAATTTTTCATACTTTGTTTCCACTAGCCTCTCTCCGTTCGCCTTCAAAATCTGGTGTCATACCGTGACGCGTACATTGAGAACTAGTCATGTATGCCGTTACAAATAGCTCGTTTGAGCGGCGTCGCGCGTGCGGCAATTAGCGACGGCGCGGTTTGACGGAACTCCAGTCTTCGCATGTTGAGGCACATAACATGTTAAAATAAGCAGAGAACGTGCACTACCAATTTTTTTTCCGGGGCTCCGCCCCGGACCCCGCAAAAACGATTTCCCCTTTGCTTTTTTTGCCGAAAACGATTTCCAGCTTGTCATTTGACAAGCTCGTGCCGGGCCCTGTGTACGACCAGTGCGTACCATGGAGTAGCTAAAAAAACTATTTGATACTTCAGTTGAACGAATCATTCGAAATAGGCAACTAGTTGTTAGCAGCAGTTTTAATATTCACGCCTTAGCCTCACCTATCTTATGCTCTTTTCTAAAATTTAATTTTCAATAAAACTGAACGCTAAGCCAGCTTTTATTATACTAAAATTCCAAGAACTCTGCATATCTCTGTGAAATTAGTAACCAAGCTAAGAGGCTTTCCCAAACTTTAAGTGGCGTGTGATATTGCTAAAAATGGTCAACATCTCACTTGCAGTTGTGAATACAGGAACCGATAAACAGCCTGTTTGAGGCACTCTAGAGAAGATGTACCTGCAATAGCTTGATTTTTGCAGTTGAATATGAGTTTCTATTGCATTACAATGGCAACTTGTTCTCTTAGAATCAAACTGCCTCTAATTTATAATTTACCATTGCGTCACCTCTGCTTGGCAGAGGCTCGCATTGGCCCTACTTTCTGGATGCCTTACTTATTCCCGCATAATAATGACATTGAAACTCACCGCGCTATGTAGGCTATCACGAATAATTTGTAAACAACTACTCATTCGTAGAGGTTTTTCGTGTGAGATCGGTATTTTCACGTAGGTGAAATTTTTTCAGAAAGGACAGATGCAAATTTGAATAGGTTTTGAACTTCTTATGGCTTGGTAGTTGCTATAACGACAAAAATCACCATGGGCTTCATCTCTGGAACTTGGCAAATTGAGCATTTACGCAACTAACTCTTTTTGGCACCATTTTCATGAAGTAGCTTTAGTCTAGTTTTCTGGGCTAGAGTTTATTGCTTCCACATTAGCTTGTCAAAAATATTCAAGATATCGCAAAAAGTTGTGGTGCAGGCCCAATTTTGCTGATCAGAAGCCAGGTGGATCCGTTTGACGTGCAATTTTTGAGAGATCCACTCAACGGATCCGCTCGTGCTGTTGTCCAGTGGATTTTCATGATGTTAGCTTGCGCCAAGCAAAATTTGGACCCAATTCCTTGGCTGAGACTTCTTCTGCGAATCTCGTGACAGATAGATTTTCACATAGACTCGCACACACACAAAAAAAACAGACGGCATTAGCGCGTTATTATGATGGGATATCTAATCATTCGTTAATGGGATGAAATGCAGTTATGTATTAGGAAACATTAAAAATATCTGATTAATGGTAAACGTGAAAATTACTTGTAAACTGGTTTCGTTCCGTCGGGAAACAGCGAAGCATTTTGTGAGTAGAACCACCTTCCAGCGTGATAGAATTCATAAATGGATGTCACGTTTTGGTCAAACAGACTATCAAGCTCAGCTTCGTCCTGATTTACCACTAGTTTGGAGATATTTTGAGAAATTTCGACTTTTGATGCAACCGGAAGAGGCTGCTGACAGTTTGGAATCACAAGTTGACGATCAATGCTGTACACCACTCCGGTTACGTTTTGAGTTTCAGAACCATTCTTGTAAATGGTGCACATACCCTAAAATTGATAATAAAAAATCTCTCTATGCAACATATTCGACTAATTCAATTTCAAAAAGAAAGATGGGGAAAACCGTTATGAGCTGGACGAAATGGGCAAAGGTGCAGTCAGGCTCTTCGTAGCACACTTGAAGGCATTCCGGTTCACTCTTTTTCAGCATTTCATACTTGACGCTTGCCACAAAATCTCCCTGGTGTGGAGTAAAGGTACAACCAGACGCTTGTTGGACCTGCAAATCAAACATGAGAACACTTTTTACTGTTATTAGCGCAAAGTGATTTCCAAATTGCTCCAAATTATTCAGTAGGAAAGAGTGTTCAGCATCTTTATCTACCTGCATTCCAATCAGGGGCAACATCAGAGTACTGAGAAGAGTTAAGAAGCACATGATCACAACGTTTGATTTCCTGCAAAAAACCTTTGCCTGTCAGTAGCTCAAAGTTTTGCTCTATAATCTTGCAAAACATACAATATATTTCGCTTATAGTACGCTTTCGAATGCCAGAGCCAGTGCTAAAGAAGAAAAGGTTGGGCTTCGAATCAACGACAAACTTGCAAACTGCTGTTTGAGGAGTTGTCTGAGATTGAGAGATTACTGATCTTATTTGAAGAGTTTCACAGACATCGTTATTGTTGTTGTAAAGGTTGGACAGAGTAGGGAGCTAATAAAATTACGAGACTGGTTGAGCCTAAAGGGTAGAGGTGCACTGTTTTGTCAGGAGAGGTAGAATATGAAGCTGTGGGTGGCTGAATGTTCTACCTTAAGAGCGCAGATTTCAATACGGAAGTTGGTTCAGGGCATGTAGGAACTAAGGTACACTAGCCGTTGTTGAACAAAATCAAACAAACTCCCTAAGCGTTGAAAATTTTGTGAATCCTAAACGAGTTTTTTTGGCAAACACAAAACTAATGCATGAAAACCTATCTACTATTTGATCGATTCCTGAATCTTATTGTAACTTCATAGACGTTGTTCGACAATTCAAATGCTTCACAAGTTATTAGAGAAATGAGAGATATATATAGCGAGATCAGTGGCGTACACAGGATGTACGGTAGGGGCGGGGAGGGGGGGGGGGGGGGTGACGACAAAAAAATCTTCTGGTGAAGGTGCGTGGCTGACGCCGAAAATCCGAAAATCTTTTTGTTGTTTTTTCTTTTTATACCCAAGTATGTAACTCTCAAAAATTTCGCGGCCCATTCTCGGATTAGAAGGGGGTGGGGAGGGGGGGGGGGGAGGGCGTGCGCCAATGAGTGGGATAGAACCCTAAGATAGTACTCTGGTCTTGCTTTATACAGGAACAATTCGCATAAGTCACCACACATAAGTTCAGAGAGAATCAGAAGGCTTATGAGGCGAAAATAGAAAAAGTTGTAGGACGTCGAAAACAGCTAAGCGTTTGCTCCTGAAGCCTGTTCAGCCGCTCGGAGCCAGCTCAGCTGACCAGACTGAATTGAGGGCGGGGTTTAGTTTCATAAGGAAGTGGAGGCGGAGCAAGACTTAAGGGACCAATAGCGCAATTACCGTAATGGTTGCGGAACTCCTCCCTGCTCTACCCAGGCGAAGAATTGTTGAACTGATGACTGTGATAAAAGTTTTGGCCTTGCACACAAATAGCGGATCACTTCATTTGCAAGATTGGTGGGCATAGTCCTGAAAAGCAGACGCGATTCATCTTGTCCTTTTAGGTCGTTTTAACTTCAGTATTACTAGTAGTTTTGAGTTAAGTAAAAGTAAACAGTTTATTAGTTTAGTTGTGTGTGGATGCACACACACTATCCAGCTTACGATCTATGTAATCGATCTATCTATTCGTACTTATGGTCAGCGATCTGCTATCGCTGACCATAAGTACGAATAGATAGATAAATACGAATCTCTGCAGGATCAGTGTTTTTTCAGCCTTTCTGCATGCTTTTGTTCGTTATAGGTACCGATGGCAACATTGATGAGGATCTTACTGAAATTGTATGGAAAACGGCTGACACATCCAAAATTTGTGTGCGAGTATGCGTTGGCCACATCGAGAGACGAAAGGTGTCATAAAATCGCAGCTTCTAAGGACTAACAACACCATATGTATGTATTAGGTTGTTACATAAATTTTGTTACACTCGACTGAAAAAATGCTCATAACTTTCTCAAATAATTTTTCCTTGCTCCCAGACTATGTGTAATGTTGCAGATTTTTGATATATACATGCCACACATGAAAAATCAAATTTTAAATTTTTTTGAAATTTTTTCGAATTATTTTTGGCATATTTCCATTTTTGGTTGATGAAAAGTTTGATCTTCCAAACTGCTTCAGTATTACTACCAATGGTCCCCAAAGTCTATAAAAAAAATTTAAAAATGTGGAAAAGAAGAATAAGAGAGTTTTTATGAAACAAAGAAAAAAAATGAAGGTTGGGGTGCCCCTATAGTGTTCCCTTTATATTCACTGTAAGTCATGTGGTGAGGGCATAAGTGGTGCCAGCAGATAGCCCTTTATCCCTTCCCCATATATGCCTGATATGAGGTCTTGCCGAATTTTCTAGAGTTTTCCAGAGGAAGGCGAAGAAAGTGTAACAAAACTAGCTTCCGCCGGACTTTTTACAAAGCGCTGCGGAAATTGCGGAAAAATGGTTGCGCAGCACTTTGGCCTGCTAGTACTTTCGCAGAGCTTCAAATGTGTTACTTACGATGTTGTCTCGCCAAGAACTAGAGTGCATTGAAGAAGATGTCATCCTTAGTGCAGAGGTAGTGAGTGAGTCTCGCACAACAGAGAAGGTTCAAATCTCGATTACGCATTTTTCGGAAGTTCCACAGGGGACCCGGCGGAACTTCCCCAACTGCGAACTTTTCGTTCTGCGGAAATTTCGGTCAGTTGTCTGCATCGTTCTTTCGGCGACTATGAGGGTATCTATCATGGGACAAAAGCAACAATTACGCTGGAATTTTTAGTCACATATAAGGAGTTCTATCCAATGTGTAGTTTGATTTGCGCATTTTTTATATTTTAACCTCTTTCGGTCAGTAACAACTGTAGCTTCTTCCTCTATAAATTGCAAAAGCGCTGATTGCCGCCTCTCGCTTATATTTGGATTTTGGTAACGCGCGGCGATTCCAGCAAAGTAGTATAGATCTTCTGCCGAAAGCTGTTACGGACTGACAGTTTTGACAGCTTCTGACTTCTGACTTCTGAAGCCACATTCAAGTGTATCCATAGTTATGAGAGCAATGTCTTTTCCATTTTTCCAAACTTGAAAATCGATTGTTTTTTTATGAGAAAAAGGTTTTTAGTTTGTTTTTCTTATTTAGTTTGTTTTTAGTCTTATTTTTTATACATGCGCAAGCATTTGGTGCTTGCATGAAAAAAAAATTGAAGCTAATCTTATACTAAGATCTCTCACTATACGTGTCTCAAGAAAAGGTGCACAGATTTTGATTTTGATATCTCTCTTGTTCTAATGTTTTCCGCCAGAATGTGTACCGTTTTGTAGCATCTTGAACTTAGACTAGCAATATGGAGCCAATCACCAAGAGGTCTTCGTTACTGTAGGATTACGACAGGACAAAAAGGATTTCGGGTTACTGTATGCCATTTTTGAAACAGCACACAAAAGCAAACAAGCCAAAAACTTTTTTGCTAGCTCAATGTCGCTGATTTCAAATACGAAGTTTGCACTTCCCTGTGGTAATGCCTTCTAAAATTATAACCCGTAAA
This sequence comes from Cylicocyclus nassatus, assembly GCA_958299035.1. NCBI lineage: Eukaryota > Metazoa > Nematoda > Chromadorea > Rhabditida > Strongylidae > Cylicocyclus > Cylicocyclus nassatus. The sequence continues at coordinate 81,407,678 of CATQJL010000112.1, forward strand.
CGGTAATAACTGTTTTTGTATAAGTCATAAGTGTGACGACAATCTCAGAGAAGCTCAAAAATTCAAAAAGTTGTGCAGTGAAGTCAGCATGCGTGGAAACCCTGCTACAATTCTCCGAATATTTTTTGAACATTTTTTTAGACAGCCTGTTCCAAAACGTTTTCGTGTTCTGAAAGTTCCTACCGTAGTCCTACATTATCAAGGATCGGCGATTTGCTTCTAAACTGCAAATCTAAGTTCAAGCCAGCACCACGCAATGTTACCTAACAATCGACAGAGGATTAAAGCAAGCATTGATGATCCAGCTCAAAATTTATTGGGACATCCTTTGCTAGGGTTGTGCTCCAAAAAGCCATTTTTGTGTATATTGCACGCGTGTAGCACTTCGCAGGGTTGGGCTTCTTTGTCCAGAAACCTAGGTTGGCATCAACTCTATGCTGCATTCTCAAGCGGAAGTTGGGTAGTCGTACACCTGAGAAAGTTCTATAATTTTTCTCTTCACGACTCCTATAAATTATACGATAGTGTAAAGCGAATAAGAAAAATTCGTTTTTTCTTCTAATTTTCCTCACGAAAATCTTCGTATAATCAAAGCAGCCACAAATGGCACTAATGCCCAAGCAGGTAATACTATGATGCTTTGAATATTCTCATACACATCATGATAAGTTAAGCCAAATCACCCTTCCCACAATGAAAGAAGATCAATGGTTTTATCATAACTTGTAATAACGGCCTGGTTGTTTACGTTTGTGTGTGTGTGTGTGTGTGTGTGTGTGTGTGTGTGTGTGTGTGTGTGTGTGTGTGTGTGTGTGTGTGTGTGTGTGTGTGGTGTGTGTGTGTGGTGTGTGTGTGTGGTGTGTGTGTGTGGTGTGTGTGTTGGTGTGTGTGTGTGGTGTGTGTGTGGTGTGTGTGTGGTGTGTGTGTGTGTGGTGTGTGTGTGTGGTGTGTGTGTGTGTGGTGTGTGTGTGTGTGTGTGTGTGTGTGTGTGTGTGTGTGTGTGTGTGTGTGTGTGTGTGTGTGTGTGTGTGTGTGTGTGTGTGTGTGTGTGTAACAATCATGTAATAATAGTAATCATGTAACCTAACAAGGTTGCATGATTACTCATCTGAACCATGCGAAGTCTTTCTTATAAGCATAGCGTTCTTTACTTCTCAGCCTTTGTTGCTATCACACCAAAACATGCATCTTACTGTATTGCATCTTTCGTAGTTTCCATCCAATAGCCTCTTTGAAAAATCAGTCCTATTGCTCAAACAAGATGTCACACCAATCAATTGGGATTTTGAAATGCATAAGGTTACTAGGCAAAATTAATTCTCCATAGTTACCTCCAAAGCAAAAAAAACTGGTTGCGCAGCTTTCAGCTTCATCAAAAGGTGGATCAGAAATCAATCAGATTTTGGAATGTAAACATCAGCAGATAATCAACTTCTGCACAGCGAATTCTTGTGAACACAAGAGGAAAACAGGATTCTCACATTTTAAGGTTGCTAAAAGGGCCTCTCACATTGGTATCAGTAGACTAAAATTTACAGCTCAGAACACCTTATTTGTTCAGATGCGTTCTGTTGAAGCAAGCTTCTAAGCGTAAATTCATCTGCGGAACATAATCCCTTCACTTCTTCGCGCTACTCTCTAGGGGAGGAAGACAGTGCATATACGTGGTACTTGTAAGAGCAAATATCTCTTGTGTCATCACAAGAACAGGTAAGTTCAGAAACGGCTGCCTTAATGAAAATTGGGTGTGTAACAATTAGAAAAATGTTGTGGCTTTTCATAAGTAGCGACGTAACATGAATTATGGTAGCTCATGTGCAAACCTTACCTAAACTGCATCGCTTAATCAATCATTAAACTCTTCATTAGGCAGATCTTTGTGCTAGATTTCGAAATCACTATCATGCAAATCACACTCCTCTGCATCCTAGTACTCGAGTGGAGAATTCAACAAAAAAAATCCCGAAAACATGTAATATTAGCCAACTTGGTTTGTCTCACAATGACTCGCAAATCGCGTGCATTAAGACAAATTAACATTAGAAGCTGTCTTCGTTGCAGACTTTCTTGCTCTTCCCAGCTGCCACATCGGTAATGTATATTATTTCATGAGAAAGTGCTGAGATGATCTATGGTTCTTACAACCCTTTGTTTTCACCCATCTAACTTTGGCTTTTCGGAAATTTTACGAGGCTTTTGGAAAAGCTTTGATAATAAGGTAAACCAAACTTTTGCCAATTGAACCAACTTTTTGTAGCTTGTGTGACTTGCTTTTCAAAACTTTCAAAAAATATTTTTTAAGTAACCGAGTTTTATGTTCGGCCTATTCTGACCTCGTAAAACATGAAATGGTTACAGTTGAAGTACCATTTGAAAACTTTTTCTCCTCCTTCTAACAGTTGCCTTTCCTTGACGAAACATGCGAAATTTGCAAAAAATCGCGGTATTTCTCAATTCTACGAATGCGCAATGACCCATGACTTTCAAGATCCTCACATTTGAGCGGAAATCGCTCTTTTACTTTGTAAGGTTAGTAATAGTGATGATCGAGTGTTGAAGCCTCAGTAATTTGAAGATTTTGCATTGTTTAACGCAGCAGAAGTGATTCCAAAACACAACTTTTGGATAGTCATTTAGCAAATTTCTGAAAGAGTCGGGAGAAAAGATTGCCTCAGGCAAAGTTCAGATTGCTTTGCCCTCCCGGATGGCTAAAGCTCCGCAAAAGTGTCAAACGAAAATTTTGAAAATCAGGGAAAAGCAGGGGAACGAAGGGTTATATTTCCAGTGATTATCTCAGCATTCTTCCAAGAAATCACACCTTGAATGCAGCAGTTTAAAAAGCCGCTCTAAAGTATTACTTTATTTCTTTATTTTTTCTTTATTCTACCGCATTTGCTGGTGGATTCAAGAACTGACAACAAAACTTTTGGATCGCTATACCATTGCCTGTCTTCGATCTTCGGGCCATGAAAGATTTGAGATAGTTGACCTTCAAAATATCGCGCTCCGGTTCACGACTGAGTGAAATTGAAAATACTAGAATAGAGTTAAGACTTCTAGTCGTATCTGTTTTCTAAGTACGATTTGATTTTGCAGTAGAGACGCAGCGAGAAGTTTGGCATTGCCTAGCATGCTTTTTTTATCACATTGACAAGATAGAACTATGTTTTCATTTTCCCTTGCAAACTTTGTAATTGATGTTTCTCTTGCTATTGAACACATTTAAAACAGAATACATAAATTCGGAATAATTATGCGAGGTCATGGGTAAGTTCGTTCCCGGGAATGCTCGAAGTGAGCACTTGCCGAGCCCTGTGTGAGCCTTAAAATCAATGCAGAAAGAACATTCACAAGACTGCGTTCAATGACATGATTGTGTACAAAATTTTAGCAGACATTAGGTGAACAAGGAAACAAAAAGCTAGTACTAAACTTCATAGTATCGCATAGCGATAATTCATTGTCGCGCACCCCCCAACATCTGTAAGCACGGCTAAGTCGCAAGAGTTTAATGATTATCAAATCTTAAGAGGTCAGATTCAAATGTATATGAAACAAAAAAGACTGAAGGCATTGAAGGCATCGAATTTCAGAATCTGCAAAGTTGTGTATCAGGGTTCTCACGCTCGCTGATCACATTATTCAACTTCTAATAAGTTTGTAACGCTTCTCGAACGGTATAATCTCAATTTTAGAAGGCATTGCAAAAACAGCGGGTTACTTAGCGTAATTCATAAAAGCATTGTGGTAAAGTGCGGAGTTCTATTCAATGTCAGCGCTTCTGGCTAACCTAGTGTGAAAGTTTTCAGGTTGCTTGATTCGCTTACTGAGGCGAAATAGGGCCATCAATGGCTAAAAAACCCTTTTTAGAGATCCTAAGTAAGCCTACAGTAATGAAGCCCGGTTGGTGATTCGCTTCATCTCTATATATATAAAGCAGAAAATCTGTGAGCTTGTTTGTGCACATTCGGGTGCAGGTTGTGCAGGTTGTGCAGGGAGTGCAAGGTGTGCAGGTTGTGCAGGTTGGCAGGTTGTGCAGGTTGTGCAGGCTGTGCAGGGTGTGCAGGGTGGGGAGGGGGTAAGTGAACATGCTGATTCGAATACGTTATTGACAGGACCGGGCGCAGCCGGGTTTGCCAGCTGGTACTGTATAAATTAGCACATTATGATTTCTGAAATAAGGTGGAAGCTTTTTTATATGAAAGTTGTCAGAGATCAAACGTTTCATACATTATTTTGGGAGTACAACATCCTGTATATGCCCATTTAGTATCTGCTTACTAAGCTCTGATGATTGATTTAACCGTGAGGGGGGCCACACCAACTCAGCCAACCTTTGGGCTAATCTTGCATTGCAGCTGTTGGGCCAAACACAGCTTCGATCAAGGGATGGAGTCGCTTTCGAGTTCGAAAGTAAGATTTAACAGCCATGGAATCCTTGAAATGCTTTGATTCTACTTTTTGTCTGGGTAAGACAAATACATGCACAATTAGGAACAAAATCCTAACAAAATAGCCTCGAGGTAATTGCGAGATATGCAATCCCATGCTAATACCCGGTTTTTTTACAGCTATCTTATATATAAAGCTGAATGTCTGTTTGTCTGTCTGTCTGTCTGTCTGTCTGTATGTCTGTGTGTGCGTATGTTCCGAATAGAAAATTCCATTTCTGAACCGATCCGGACCAAACTTGGCACACATACACTTCGGGCCCCGGCGGGTGTCATAGGCTACTTTTCGTCATCGATCGATATCGAATTTATCGATTTTTATCGATTTTTTTGCTGAGTTCACCTACGGGGCTGAGAGTTGGCACAGGGGGGTAAATCGAGCATGGGGATTCTGAATACAATATTGGTTTTCAGGATTATCGATTACTTTTATCGATTTTATCGATTTTTTGCAAAGTTTGAGCTACGGGGCTGGGAGTTCGCACAGGGGGGTAATCGAGCATGGGGATTCCGAATACAATATTGGTTTTCGGGATTATCGATTACTTTTATCGATTTTATCGATTTTTTTTGCAAAGTTTGAGCTACGGGGCTGGGAGTTCGCACAGGGGGGTAATCGAGCATGGGGATTCCGAATACAATATTGGTTTTCGGGATTATCGATTACTTTTATCGATTTTATCGATTTTTTTGCAAAGTTTGAGCTAGGGGGCTGGGAGTTGGCACAGGGGGGTAATCGAGCATGCTGATCACCCCCAAGGGGGATGATCAGCATGCTCGATCACACCCCCTGCCAAATTCCAGCCCCCTAGCTCAAATTTTCAAAAAATCGACAAAATCGATAAAAGTAATGGACGATCTTGAAAACTAATATTGTATTCGTAATCTGCATGCTCGATTACCCCCCTGTTCAAACTCCCAGCCCCGCAGGTCAAACTTTACAAAAAAAGTCGATAAAATCGATAAAAGTAATGGACGATCCTGAAAACTAATATTGTGTTCGTAATCAGCATGCTCGATTACCCCCCTGTGCAAAATCCCAGCCTCGCATGTCAAAATTTACAAAAAATCGATAAAATCAATAAAAGTAATCGATAATTCTGAAAACTAATATTGTATTCGGAATCCCCATGCTCACTTCCCCCCCTGTGCCAACTCCTAGCCCTGTAGGTGAACTCTGCCAAAAAATCGATAAAAATCGGTAAAATCGACATCGATCGATAACGAAAAGTGGACTGTGACACCCGCCGGGGCCCGAAGTGTATGTGTGCCAAGTTTGGTCCGGATACGGCGGAGCCGGGTAAGCCAGCTAGTCATAAATATTGCAGAATCTCTTAGAAATTAGCTTTCGATTTTTGGGCGAACGTGCACTGTTTATGAACATTAGCTTCAAAAGATGCCTTGTATTTGGATATTTGTTAGCGGGATGTAGTAAGTGAATACTTCGCTCATCCGCAACAAAATTCGCCTTTGCAGAAGGCCGCCTAAATTGTGATTGTAAATTTTGCCATGATATTTGAGCAATTTGATTGCAAACCAAAAAATTTCGCGCCTCTTCCAAAACTCAACTTGCGCTCCACTCCGCATGTTATTAATTGCATCATTCTCTACCGTTAAATCGTTTCAATGTATTTCTAGGAGACTGTTTTATCCTACAAATGCCAAGCAGATTTCAAGAAGAGCCATTGAAAAGCATAATTCGGGTTATTCGAATCAACGCTTTCTCCATAGAAACTCATATGATGGGAGCGTACTATTATGTTGTTCAGTTTGTGGCTCTTCAAAGTGGAAAAAACAACACAAAGCATCAACGACTGATTGTTCCTTGCATGCATTTCTCATCATTTTTGCACAGCAACTGCAAGAATAGAGTTTTGATATAGCGTCCGCAACTTTTGCAAATAAGACAATAACTTGGATAAGGCTATTCAACGTTCATCGATAGTCGATCCATTCTCGATTAGGGAGTCTTAGGGAAAAAAAGCATAAAAGATAAATAAGAAATATGTAAAAATTGTAGTTCGTCAATATTTTCGATTTATAACATCAACGCCCATGCAAGTCGATTAGAGATTTTTCAAAATCATCTAAAGGCAAGTTCTCGTAGCACAAAGTAGCTGCCTACACACGATACAAAAGCCATTCCAGCAAAAGGAGAGTGAGTTCACCGTGCAACTCTTCGAAAAAGCCTTTGTTCAATATCTTAGATTGCTCGTAATCTATTTCGCTCTATAGTATAGTCTAATTTTAGTTGACTAAGCGATATAAAACCGCTTAAAAGAGGGAAAATACCCCAGTCGTTTTCCCCTCAAAAAAAAAAACCCAAGGATACAACATGCTCAACATTGTATTTCCCACATACACTCGAATTATTTCATAGAATACTAGCTGGCTTACCCGGCTCCGCCGTATCCGGACCAAACTTGGCACACATACACTTCGGGCCCCGGCGGGTGTCACAGTCCACTTTTCGTTATCGATCGATGTCGATTTTACCGATTTTTATCGATTTTTTGCAGAGTTCACCTACAGGGCTAGGAGTTGGCACAGGGGGGGAAGTGAGCATGGGGATTCCGAATACAATATTAGTTTTCAGAATTATCGATTACTTTTATTGATTTTATCGATTTTTTGTAAATTTTGACATGCGAGGCTGGGATTTTGCACAGGAGTACTCTGCGTTGATACCACTGCTT